>CM053594.1:163618779-163635605 GCA_028646575.1 Pseudocheirus occidentalis | reverse complement strand
GTATATGTCATTCTTTCCCTAAGCCAAATTCAGTGAGAGTAAGGTTGACCCATTCCAGTTTGCTTTCCTATTCTTCCCCTCCATTGTAACAGTTATCCTTTTCCTCTTCTATATGAGATGATTAACCCCATTCTGTCTCTACCTGTCTCCTCATTCTATTCCTCTCCCACCTCTCAATTTTATCTTTTAAAATATTATTCCTTCCTATTAAATTGATTCTATGCCCTCTGTCTATGCATACATATATACAGACCCTCACATATGTATACATATGCATATATATATATATGCCCTCCTATATAGACACATGTATGTCACATACACACATTTATATTCCCTTCACCTATCCTCATACTGAGAAAAGTTTCATAAGTTACAGTTATCATTTTTCCATGTTGGCATATAAATAGTTCAACTTTGAGTTCCTTACGATTTCTTTCCCATGTTTACCTTCTCATAATTCTTGTATTTGAATGTCAAATTTTCTATTTAGTTCTGTTTTTTTTCAGCAAGAATGCTTGAAAGTCATCCACCTCATTGAATGACCCTATTTCCCCCTGAAACATTATACTAATTTTGTTGGGTTGGTGATTCTTGGTTGTAATCGTAGCTCCCTTGATTTCCGGAATGTCATTGTCCAGGCCCTTCTACCCCTTAATGTAGAAGCTGCTGGATAATGGGCTATCCTCATTATGTTTCCACAGTATTCAAATTGTTTCTTCTTGGCAGCTTGTAATATTTGCTCCTTGATCTGGAAACTCTGGAACCTGGCTATAACATTCCTAGGAGTTTTCTTTTGGGGATATTTTTCAAGAGGTGATTGGTGAATTCTTTCAAGTTCTGTTTTGCCCTCTGGTTCTAAAATATCTGGACAATTTCCCTTGAGAATTTCTTAAAAGATGATTTCTAGGTTCTTTTTTTGATCATGGCTTTCAGGTAGTCCAATAATTTTTAAATTGTGTCTCCTGGATATATTTTCCAGGTCAGTGTTTTTTTTTCAGTGAGATATTTCACATTGCTTTCTATTTTTTATTTGTTCGTATCTGTTTAATATTATCTTGATTTCTCATAAAGTCATTTGCTTCAATTTGCTCCACTCTCATTCTCAAGAAATTATTCTCTTCAGTGAGATTTTGAGATTCTTCTTTCCATCTGGCAAATTTGACTTTTTAAGGCATTCTTCTCATTGGCTTTTTGGGCCTCTTTTGCCATTTGAGTTAATCTGGTTCTTAAGGTGCTATTTTCTTCAGTCATGTTGTTGACTCTCTTTTCATGATTTTCTTACATCATTCTCTTTTCTCTTCCCAATTTTTTATCCACTTCTCTTATTTGGTTTTCAAAATCCTTCTTAAGCTCCTGTATGTCTTGTAACCAGTTTAGATTTTTCTTGGAAGCTTTTGGTGTGGAAGTTCTGACTGTTGTCTTCCTTCCACTCCATGCTTTGATCTTTTTGGTCCCCAAAGAAGGAATCTAAAGTTGGATTGATGAGCTTGGTTTGCTTTCATTGCCTGCTCATGTTGCAAGTCAATTAACATTATTTTTGAGCCACCATAGATCTCTGCTTCCTGGGGGGAGAGCTTTGTCCCAAATTGCTGGGTTTTTTACGGCTGCTGGAGCTATTAGGAGGCTGCCGTCTCTGCAGCCTCCACTGGCTTTGGGTCACTGATCATACACTTCAGGACCACCACCCAAGACCAAGATCCCAATCAAGGCAGGTTAAGGCACGAATACTTAGACTCTATATGTTTGCTTGGCCTCTTGCAATCTGCAGACTGGGAGCTCTGAAGCAGCCTTGTGGAGGCTGCTGCAGAAGCTGCTTACTCTCCTTTCTTGCTCTGGGGGCTAGTGGCCAGACACACTCTTTCCCCCAAATTTAGCTGACTTCCATTGACCTTTCACCTCATCCTTAGCTCCTATTGGCTGATAATTCTGGAAACTGCCACAGCTGCCACTGATCCATTCTCATGAGTGCTCCAGCTGCTGCCCATCCAGGCCAAACTGGGGTTAATCCACAGATACAGGCTGGGGTGGTTTGGGCTCCCAGCACTCTGAGATGAGCCCTTCCTGTCTGCCTCCTTGGCTGCTTTCTGTGGAAGATGTGTTTTTCCATAATTTTGTCAGTTCTGGAGCTATAAAATTTGTTTAGAGTCTTATTTTACAGATATTTGAGGTGGTTATGAGGGGAGCTGTGGATTTCTCCTGCTTCTACACCACCATCTTGACTCCATCCATTCCTTTTCAATCTCCAAGACTGCTTAATCAATTTCCCTTTTATAGAATGGTCAATCTTCTCAATGTAATTACCATCTGTTCATAGCTTTTCCTTCTTTTACTGTCTACTCATGTGTTGCCTTTTTAATAAATTATCTAGGTAAAACTGTCTTTTTAAACTTTATTTAAAGCCTTAACATTTAGACTTTACTTAATAAATGATAAATAATCCAGTTTGGAATTTTACTATATATTGCAATCACAAATAATAATTTCTCTGGATAGAAGTAAGTAATCTTTGTTTCTTCAATATTTGTATAAAATTATGTACAGAAAAAATTTTCATGTATTTACCTGTTTGCATCTAATGATAGTCATGTCTAGCATCAGGGAGGAAAGAAAAAAATCATGACAACTTTATTATTTAAAAGGAACAGCAAGTTGTACATAATAGGTTTGGAGTTTGGTGTGCATCATCTTTTTGTTATACTATGTTATGGAAAATTTTACTTCATTCTATATATTAAAAATAAAATAAAAATACTTTAAATAAAATAAATGAACTAAAAGTCTATGTTTTATTATATTCGACCTGAACTTCTTTGTGAACATCATACTATATTTTATAGTCATTTATAGATATGTTCACATACCTTATATATAATATATTATTTGAGGTCATCGTGCTTCAGTTTTTCTTTGTATGCTCAGAAACTAAGCAAGAAGATGCTGTTTTTCAGTCATTTTCAGTTGTGTCTGATTCACAATGATTCCAATTGGAGTTTTATTGGGAAATGTACTAGAGTGGTTTCCCATTTCCCTTTCTTGATTATTTTAGAGATAAGGAAACTGAAGGTTAAGTGACTTGCCCAAGGTGACATAGCTAGCAAGTGACTGAGGCCAGATTTGAATTCATAAAGATGATGAATCCCTGAATTAATGAAGTCCAGAACCAGAATTTTATCCACTGGCTTATTTAGCTGCCAAGTGAAGAGGTAGGCAGTTACTTAATACAGATTTGTTTAATTTAATTCTTTCCTTATCACACAACCAGGACTAGAACTTGTATCTCCTGAAAAAAGCCTGTTCTTCCTTTCACAATAACATGCTTTCTCTATTATGCAGACCTTGGGTGGTCTCCCTGCTTTATTAGTAAATGCCATTAAACTGTGAACTCTGATCTCCTTGCTTATCTTATTCACTACACATTCTGACTCTGAGAAACTCTACATAGGTCCAAGAAAACTCTGACTTTTGTGATGGTTAGTCTAGAATACATAGAAATTATTTAAATGACTAATGCACAAAGTGATGATGTGAAGCAGATTGCAAGTCACTTCAGAGAAATTTAATCCTTGCTTCGATGAATCCAAAGGAGATTAGTGACCTGGAAAAGAATATAATTGATAGAAAAGATAGAGGTATAGGATTCAATGTAGCCTTTGATTTGATAAGAGGCATTAATGTCAACAAGGAAAGGTAATTAGATGGACTAGATCCAATATGTGTTTAAAAAATCTACAGTATTTAACTCACTGCCATATATTTTCAGTCTGTCACTGAGTTACAAGACTGCACCAAGAATGTGAAAACTAATTTCACTTCTTCTCTTAAAAGGGTGAAAGGAGATTCATGATTAAAATGAGACTTGGTCAAAATCAGTCCTTGTACTGCTACAGTCAGACCATAAATAAAATGACCTTTATATTCAAATAGATGTACCAATATTTTGACTGTTAATAAAATGAAAATTATTGGATGATACATAATGACCTCTGATATTCCCAGGCATAAGCACTTGATCTTTTCACAAAAAAATCAACCCTAATGCCTCATCTTGTTGAGAAAGTACCCTACAGTTCTTAAGATAGAGCATATGTGTTAGCACACCATCACAAGTTTTATTAACCTAGGTCTTTAATTACTGACAAGTATCTTATGAAAAGATGAGGAGGTTTAGTCCCAGAAGACTGACCACAGGGTGAACAACCTTTCTGCCCATGGCTATTCCAAATCAGTGCCTACTCATTGCTGCTGCACTCCAGGACAAAAATATCCAATGGTAATTAGATTTTTGTGTTCCTTTTAACCTCTTCAATGATGATAGTGGTGTGTCAATGCAATATAATGGAAAAATTGTTGCTTATGGATCTTAGTTCAAAATATTAGTCTACCATTTAGTCCTTTTGGTGTCTTGGGAAGGTCATTTCTCCTTTCTGAGTGTGAGTTCATTCTCCTGTAAAAGGAATGGGCAGGTAGCATGACATGATAACAAAGGTTACATGCACTTCTAAAAACCTTATGTTGGAAAAAGGAAACAGAGGACAGTAAAACGACATAGTTTCTAGATCTTTGACAAGGATAACTTTTATTGCCAGTGTGCTTCACATATAATCTTTGTGTGAAGACCAGTAAATTGGCACATTAACCAGATCAACTGTGACATATTCATATTGAAACTTTCATGAAAATAAAAGAAGACAAAGAAATTAGAACTAAATAGAAGAGCAGCCAAATGATTGGCTTTCATGATGCAATAAGATTTTACATATTTGGTTTGTGTAAAGGTAACCAGAAAGATAATTTCATGAGACACTTTTCCATATTACATTGTGTAATGCTGAGAATGAATATGAGCAAAGAAGAAACCATGAAGACCATGAAGACACAGCAATTCACCAAAAAAGCATAAGATGAATAAAATACAAATGTCTTATGAAGAATTTGACAAAATTCTACAAATCAGTTAAAGTATAGATTGGAATTCAGTAATTTTAATAGGGCAAGGTAGGATATATGCATATATGCATGTATATATGCATATATGTGTGTATGTATCAGGTCTTTTCTTCATCTTGACCTGAGGCAAGTTCTCAGCAGGTTCTGTTCCTGGGAAGACAGAGCTTAACAAAGACACCATAACATCCATGCACACTGCTGGCATCCTCTTCAATTCACCTTCTGTCTAGTCTAAAACCTCTGTCAACAAATAAATCTGACAAAATAACATCAAAACAGAAAGACAAAATACCAACAACATAGTCATGCCTCCTCAGTTCTCAGCAGCCCCATGTGGAAGTTCTCAGAAGTCCTGGGCAGCTCCAACTGGCCCTCAGCAGTTTGGGAAGCTCTAACTAGCAGTGTTCTCTCTCTCTCTCTCTCTCTCTCTCTCTCTCTCTCTCTCTCTCTCTCTCTCTCTCTCTCTCTCTCTCAGCAACTCTGGCCCCTAGCAATTCTCTCTCTCTGCCTTCATGATGCTGCTCCCAAAAGTTCTTCTGGCCTCTCTCTGCTTGAGCCTCTATACATGGCACAAGCTTCTCCCTGTTCAGCCCCACCTCATCACATCAAGAAGTCCATCCCACTTGTGGGATTCACAAGCTCTGGGCCTTAACACTTAGGCTGAAAACCAAGCCAATATGAGGAGATCTTTAAATTCCATCACCATTTGAAAGGTACAGTCAGTCCTGCTATTATGTGTATTTCTAAATAAATTTCATCAAACACTATTGGTAGACTAAGAAATATTTTGAGCATAGGAAACATAACTTGAATTTTGAATTGATTTAGGCCACATTTCTTCCTTGAGAAGCAGTGAGAATTCAGGAAATTGTACCACTTCACATTAACTCATAAGCTGCAACTTTCTGGATGACAATTTCCACAAGTAAATTTCAGGTTTTTGTCAAGATCCATCTTATGCAGTAGGAACTGTAAACTGAGTGTTATATGACTTTACCACTCCTATGCCCAATCCTGTCCCCAATGGCCTGTCATATAAGTCCTCAAGTTACTGTTACCTGTCCAACTTGATTAAGCAGCCTGAGGAGTAAGAACAATCAGCAGCCCAAGACACTATTTATTGTATTATGTATATATTCTTTAATCATTCTACATCTATAAAACTATGCTAATGATTTTATTATTGCTTCATGTCATGGGTGAAAATTTTAAGCATTGTGTCCCAATATGGTTTTCCCCATGGTCTCAGTGATTTTTATTGTCTAATTCTGCATAGAATGATACTTTCTGGGAGCACATGTCAAGTTGTAGAGAAATTATTATAGCAGGAACTTGTGAAATGTGATCATAAAAATGAAATTGACTCTATCTTTTTATATAGACACTATAATCTACCAACCCAGCAGTTATTCCAGAATTTGATGTCTTTGTGAACTCTACTCATCAGTATATTTAACATAGAGATAAAAGTTAACGTGAAATTAGAAAATTCAAGATAAGCAGACAACATGCTCAAACACAGTCACTCCTTTAGGAGATGAACAAGTTTTTTATCCTCAAAATAATAATAAAGACATTGATTCCAACTATCATGATTTCCAAGAGCATTTTAGCCATCACAAAACAATTGCCATGATTAGAAAATTTTAAAAAGCCTAAAACTGACATAGCCAGCACTTTAACTGGTTCATTTGCTAACTGATATGAAAGCCTCCGGTGATATTAATTTAGAGTTCAATATAATTTGCAAATGTTAAGAAGAAGAATGACAGAAGATTTGAGTAGTATTGAATGAAAAAAAAGAAATCACAATTGTTACTTTAACACAAAAGCAAGATAGTAAAGTGAAAAGAGTACCAAGGTCTCATGTCAAAAGAGACCTGAATTTGACTCCTATTTTCAGCATTTAATAAATGGATGACTATAGACAAGTTTCTTAATCTTTCTGAGACTGTTTCCTCATATATAAAGTAAAAATAATAATAATAAATGAAATTATAACATCTGTGATAACTAATTCCTAAAGTTGATATGAGGTTCAAATGAGATAATGAATGCAGAGCCCTTTGTCAAGAAGAAAATATTGTATAAATATAAATTATAATTAACTTTTGCTTACTTGGCATAGTTTTCTTACCATCCCACTAGTTTTATCTGTTTGGCTCATTGACAGAAGTTTTCTACCAGTTCACAAAGTATTTTAACTACTGTACCTCATGAAATCATCTACAGAAATGTGAAGAGAGTATAATCTGATTCAGTGAGAGGGACCCATTCTGATGAAAATATGACTCATTTGAAGTACTGGGGTATTTTTTCATTCTGAGTTTTGGATAGAAATTTAGCGGGCTGCACAAATCTCATCAACTTTACTTTGCTAACAAAAAGGGAGTGTCAATTTACTTTTCAAACAAACCCTTCCCTCACTAGCCAGCACTACCCTGTGTATGTCACTATTCACTCTGATAAAATGTCAGTTCCTCATTGTAGAATATATCTATGTGTCTGAGAGTGTTTGTGTGTATACATGTGTGAGTGTGTGTATTTACATGTGTATGTGTATGTATATACATTTATATACATTATATATAGACATATAAATCAATATTTCTTTATATTATTAATAAAGCTCAACAAGAAGAAATGGAGAAATTGTAATTAAAACAACTATATTTAAAATGTGTAAAACATTTGGACCTCTAACTAACAAGATTTACACAGGAACTGTATGACTATAAGTGCAAAACACAGTTTTAGCAAATAAACACTGACCTAAATAATTGAGAAATATTGATTGTCTTGGTTACATAGAAGTGATATGATAAAAAATAGCTTTACAACATAAATTAATTTATTAATTCAGCCATACCAATAGATATACTAAATGTTTTATAGAATAAATAGCTTTATAGAACTAGAAAAAGAAATAAAATATTATCAAGGAATAAAAGGTCAAGAATGACAAGTAAAATAATAAAGAAAAATGAGAGTAAATGAGGCATGGAAGTACTAGATCTCTAACTACACCAACATACAGTAATCATAAAAATAATTTGGTGCTGGTGAGGTGTGGATGGTCAGTGGAAAATACTAATCAATCAATCAAAAAGCCACTTATTGAGCACCTACTATGTTCCAGGTAGCAGCTATCCAGTGCAGTGGATAGAGTCTCTGCTCTGGAGTCAGGAGGACCTGAGTTCAAATCTTATGTAACCCTGGGCAAGTCACTTAACCCTGTTTACCTCAGATGAGTTGCCTCATCTATAAACAGTTGTTGAAAGAAATGACAACTACTCCAGCATCTTTGCAGAGAAAATTCCTAATGGAATCACAGAGAATCAGACATTACTGACTACTTACTCAACAACAACAAAAATGTGCCAGGCATTGTGCTAAATTCTGGTGACACAAAAAAAAAGGCAAAAGACAGTCCCTGACCTCAAGAAGACTACAATCTAGTGGGGAGAGAACCTGAAGGTATATGGGAGAAAAACAAATATTGTTAAACTGAATACTTTAAGAGAGTAAAAATTTGTGATGGAAACAGTCTCATTCTATGTTGAGTATGTTGTATAATGGTGATGTTCTACATAAAGAGGACCTCTATCATTGACAAATTTCTTTCATGCCATTTGTACATTGGTCAAAAAGTGATGGCCATATTGTAATGTTATCTCTGTAATGCAGCCATTCATCGCCTCCTACATGCTCTATTGCTATAGTCTTTTTTCTGGTTTCCCTGACACAAATGCCTCTGAACTTTAGTCCAGCCTCCACTCAATTGTCAAATTGATCTTCCTAATGCATAGATCTGTCCATATTACCCCCTCCATTCAACAAACACCAGTGGCTCCCTTTTAGCTCCACTATTAAATAGAAGGTCCTCTTTTTGGTGTTTAAAGTGCTTAATAACTTCATCTCTTAGCCTTCTTATATCTTAGTCTGCAGGGGGCCGTAAGGGGAGACACGTGCTTGATTAAAACCCTGCCCTCTCACTTACCCTTTCCCATGGCAAGTCTTAGGTAGCCCAGCGTCCCAGGCACCAGCCTCCGAGGAGGAATAACCAGACAGAGCACCCGAGGTGAAAGGAGGTGGTGTTTATTCGGTTGCGATCACATCCCGGAGCAGGAGAGAGACCCCTGAGCTCAGCCACTCCTTATATACGCTTATCTCCTCCCCTAATCCCTCCCTGCCAACTTCCCTAGCCCAATCACATAGCAACATCCACAACATTCCCTTAAAAGGCACAGCTAAACTTAGCGAGGCGCCCCTCGCCCGCCCCTCACACCTAACACCATTTTACACAATCAATACAGCTAAACTCAATGAGGCGCCCCTCCCCCGCCCCTCACATTAGTCCTTTTCAAATACTCTGCCATCCAGTTACTCCATCAGTTTTTTGTTCTTCACATGCAACACTTGGTCTCCTGACTTTAGGTCTTTACTGTTTGTCCCCATACCTGGGATGCTCTTCCTAACTTCACAGCCTCCCCACTTCCCTGACATTCCTCAAGTCTCAGCCAAAGGACAACTTTGTGCAAGAAGACTTTTGCAGTCTTCCTTAACCATAGCACTTTTTTCAGTGATTATACCCAATTTATGTGTTGTATAACTGGTTTGTATGCAGTTCCTTGTACATTGTTGTTATTTTTCCATTAGATTGTGAGCTCCTTCAGTGTAGTTACTTTTTGCATTTTTTTTCTTTGTAGCCCTGGAGCTTGGTATAGGGCCTGGCTCTTAATAAATACTAGTTGACTGACCATTCTACAACATCATAGAAAAAAGAAAAAAATATCTTAAGTGATAAAAATGTCAATTTCTAAAAACAGACCACCCAAGCATCTTTGTTTAGAGACAGAAATCAAAAGTGAGTTCAGTTGCTACAATTTAGATAATTAGTGCTTGACTGGATTAGTGCAATGTAAACTCCCTCAGGACAAGGAATTGTGTTTACCTTTTCCTTCTGGGGTTCTTTTAGAAAACATTGTGCCCATTATATAGTGGATCTTTGAGAAATATTCATTTAATTGATCTGTGACCTAATCTGTCATGATAGTTCATTATCCTCATTCTGATGAATGGATTGGTGCTTGGGGTGCTAGAAAAATAGGAAGGACAAACATTCGACAAAGAAACTGAAAAACACCACCTACATACCAAAATGATGAAGAAAGGAATAGAGACCCCAAACTAAATATCAATAATTAATGGCTCTCCACCTACTTTCCATTAGAAAACAAATTTGACTGATTATATGCCTTTTAAGAGAGAATAACTTGATTACTCCAAATATTCTGTAATGGAATTTTATACGGCATATTAAAGATACATTAGAAACAGTGCAGGGTTAGATAACTCGGGAGACTCAGGGAACCTTCCTAGCACACTTTAAATCATTGCAAGTTGAAGACTGCTTTCATGATCTAATGTAGCCCAAAAGAAAGACCATCTTACCTCATCACTATAAAGAAGGAAGAATATGTTTTCACCAAGTGAAGTTTTCCATTATTTAATATTTAAGTTAAATGTTGCTATAGAGTAGATATAGTTCTGAATCTGAATTGAGAGAGACATGAGTTTGAATCCTACTTCAGATACTTTCAGTTGTGTGAAATGGATCAAATTACCACTTCAAAAAACTCAGAGATTACAAAACTACAGTGGTGGAAGTTCCTTATGTCAATGAGATTATAAGTCATTTGGGTATTTGCCATCTATAAGAGTCCTTGGTTTAGATCATTCAGAAATTCAGAAATCAATGAATATTCATACTTTAAAAAACCTTGCCAAAAACCTTTATTTGCTTGATTCTTGAAAATTCACTGGGTTCTTATTTTGCATCCATTTTTCTATTTCTTACTTTAATTTATCCATAAAACTGTTTTACAACTAATGAAGTTGCAAAAGAAAATGCCACTTATAAGGCAGTCCAATGTTTAGAATTTCTAAAATGCCTAAGAAAGTTTGATTGAGATATTTGAGTATGGATTACATTTTTCAATACATATTTGCTTACCCTTTCTATACAGAAAGCAACTTTCCATGCCTGCTTATCACCTTATTACCTTCTGGGATGAAATTGAAATTCCTTTGAGAAGTCACGATTTACTATTTATGTTTTATGTTTAAACCAGGCACTACTATCTTAATTAATTAATTAATTAATTAAGCTTTTGGCAAAGAAATATACAAGCACAGTGGATTATCAGTCTTTGAAATTATTTTGGAATGGGTGCAAATATGCAAAACAAGACTCACATAACATGTCATTAATAATTACTTAGAAAATGCCTACTGAACAGCTTATAGAGGTAAAATAAATGTTTGTCATTAACTGTCAATTAACCTGGTTCTACTATGAAGGTCAAAAACCAGACAGTGGCAATATTATGCCTTAGTTGCAGAATCTCAGGAGACAGTTTTTCAATCTAAGTCCTCTAGCAGAATGCAAGTAATAATGAAGGTAGAAACACAGAGAGAAGGTGTAGAAGCAACAAAGCAGGAAGCAAGGCAGAAACTGGGAAAAACAGGAAGCAGAAGTGAAATTAGAAGCAATTGAATATTTTGTATGCACTTACATGAGTTACAACACTTTCAGTTTCTAAAAAAAATATTCCAACCTGCTGGTTTGTAATGGTGGATGAAAATGTGAGTACATATGTGGGGAGGGGGGGAGAAGGTAGAGAAATCTTAGAGTAAGGAGAAAGGGGGAATTCTAAAGCATATATATTTATATTGTTGTGAGAAAATAGGCATATATATATTCTTTATGATTTAAAATTTTTATTTGGGGCAAGAAGTGCTCAATTCATCTGTTAAAATATGAATAAATTTGCTTATTTTGAATTTCTCTTATCAGACAGCTGAGCCAAGTTGAGTTCTCCTTTATTCACAGTGAGTGATCCACATAGGCTCAGCTACATGGGGATATGGAGTAAGATGTGAAAGTGATGAAATGACAGAAAACAGCACAAAGCATATGTGCTGAATGTATATTACTCAATATACTAACAGTACCTTCTTTATTCATGTTTTGACCTCCTCCAGTTTTCCCCATGCACATGGAATACTGGCTCGAGTTATGTCAGCTCACTTTTCAATCCTAATTGCATTGGCACTGATTCTCAGTGCACCTCAAAAGCCCAGATGGTACTAGGAGTCACATATGCTGCAGAAAGCAGTGATCAAAGCATACATAAGAATATGAATCAATTTTGGTGACTTGCCTGGTTGTAACAAAAAACAATGCCTTACTTTTTAAAAGATTGTATGTAAAAGTTCTATTTTAATACTATCTAATGCATTTCTCTGTTTACCTCATAGTATTTTTTCAGGTTATATAATTATTTGCCCCATCATTTTTTAATACAGTATAGACAGAAGCATATCCAAATATACTAAAATTTAGCTATTAAAGATGCAAAACAAGAGTTGACTTGGTGATCACATGTCATCTTGACAATTCAGAACTGAGCATTTTGTCTTAATTTCAATTTAATTCTTGTTAAAATGTAATCTAATGGCCAGATTAACTACCCCTCTCTATCTTCTTTCTCCTACCTGAACATAATAGGGTTGTTATTGGCTAATAGTGTGTCAAAATCATTCTGTTTCTTATCTTTGAAACACTTATTTTTTAATTTGCAAAGGGAAAAAAATGAGAGAATTTATTTTGATAGAAAACATATTTAAAAGAATTTTGATTTTTCATGGAAAAAATGGATGTGCAATGTGTCTCAAGAGATGATTTGGTTCAATTCTCAGTGTATCAAGCAAAATAGAGCAGTCATATTCTTGAAGATGTCCAGAGATAATTGTTCCTTCAGTAGAATGTAAATTAGAATTAGAATTAGAAATCTTCCTCCATAGATAGAACCTAAGACAGTGGGGCAACTAAGAATATAATTCAAAATTCATTCTGTGCAGATATGATCTAAGAAGACACTTTTCATTTTATTTGATGGTTTTTACATTCACAATCATGTCTAGAGAGTGTTAAAACTTATTTCAAGCAAATAACATTCACACAAATCATGCTTCCATTTTACATATTAGACTATGTGATGTTATTACCACATATTAAAAAGATATGTATTTTATGTCATTCCTGTCATATCCATGTATATCTACAATGCAATTCTACTCAATAGCTTTCTTCCTTTCTTAATTATTTCTCATTTATCTTGTATATATGTGTTTGTATGTTGTCTTTCCTGTTACATAGCAAACTCCTTGGGCACTATATGGGTGTTTTTTTGCTTCTTTTTGTATCTCTAGTGCTTAGCCCAGTTCTCACTAATTAAGAACAACTTACTAAATATTTATTGATTAATTGAAAATGAAGATATGTCTTTCAAACTTACAATGTGATTTCAAATTGGTATAGTCAATCTGAGTACAAAATAACAGTGTCATGAATAACCAAAAGGCAGCACAATTAAATAAAGTTAAGTGGGGAGAAATGGGAAATGGAAGTTATTGATCATTACACCTTAGGATATTGACTATGTTTTGTGTTACTGACTTTTTGCTGTCTGATTGAGCCAATGGCCTTCTTTTCCAATGCATAAAGTACAAGACACAAGATTACCAAAGAAATCAATTCTATTTAAATAAAGATGTAACATTTTTTGTTCTATTCAAATTCATGTACCCAAGCTTAAGGATTCCTGTTCTAAATACTTTTCTCAAATATATGTGTATATGTGTGTGTGCGTGTTTGTGTGCACATCTTATTTTTTTTAAATTTTCAATTAATGTTGTTAATGCATAACTGTTAAATGGCTACATAAGATTTCAGAGTGAGAAGAGACTAAAAACATCTAGTTACCCTTCTTACTTTGTAACTGAAAAGACTCTTGACAATTGCTTATCACAGACCTTAGCTGCCTATAACATTCAGTTCAAGGAGCTTTTTCTGTTTTTTCTCATTAAATCTTCTGGTATTTACTTATCTGAAGAAAACCCCTCCCCAATAATAGAAGGGTATTTAAGTCATTCAGTGGATAAAGCACCTGGAGTCAAGAAGACCTGACTTCAAATATGGCATCAAGAACTTACTAGCTGTGTGATTCTGGGCAATTCACTTAACCATATTTGCCTCAGCTTCCTCATCTGTAAAGTGATCTGCAGAAGAAAATGGTAACACACTATAGAATCTTTGCCAAGAAAACCCTAAATGAAGTCATGAAGATTCAAGCAAAACCAAACTACAACACAAACCAATAAAAGGAATGTAAGAGATCATAATTACATAGTACCTGAGGGGTTAGCCACTCCTTTACAGAAATTACCTCAGTTGAACTAAAACAAACATTATTTTTCAGATGACAAAGTAGAGTCAAAGAATAAAGTTGCCCATTACAACACAAATAATAAATGTGCTTGGTGCAAATCAGACTCAGGATTTCACACTTCTAGTAAGTCTAATTCCTTTTAAGTCTAATTCTCCACCTTCTCTGTCATTCTGTCTCTCTTTGTAAGACAAGAAGCTCTTTGAAGGCAGAGACTGTCCTTCTGCCTTTATATCCTTAGCATATAGGACAGTAATTCACCCATGGAAGGTACATAAAAATGCTGATTGAAATAGATGAAAACAATAAACTCAAAATCACTAAAGTAATGAGTCCAGATCAAGACTGCCAGTTTCCATATACCAAGCCCAAGTCCATATTGTTTAACTGACTTCTTGACAGTTATACTTTTCTAGCACTTTTCCCAAATGCTAGTAGCAGTCTCAGGAGCTAGGTAGCCTAATAGTTAGAGTACTGGGCTTGGAATCAGGAAGACTAATCTTCATGAGTACAAATCTGGCCTCAGGAACTTGCTGTCTCCAAATGTGTGAGCCTGGGCAAGTCACTAACTCTGTTTTCCTCAGTTCCTCACCTATAAAATGAGCTGGAGAAGGAAGTGGCACACCATTCCAATATCTTTGTCAAGAAAAACCCAAATGGGTTCACAAAGAGTTGGACACAACTGAAACAATTGAACAAAGCAGAAATCTGTGGTCATAAAGGATCCACCAGAACAACATCCAGGAACCCTGGCTATCAAGAAGCTTGGTGACACCAGTGCTATGCTTATAGTCAGGAACATGGCAGTTAAAATCCAGCTTTTATTCACTGTGTGACCTTGAGCCAATCACATGAACTCTGGATCCCTCAATTTCCTCAACTGTAAAAATAGGGTTAATATAAATGCATATCTCTCAAAGTTGCTGTGAGGAACAAATGAAGTAATATTTATAAAACAACTAGCAAAATGCCTGCCAAATATTGGGTTCTATGTAAATGCTATGTATCATCATCATCATCATCATCATCATCATCATCATCATCATCATCATCATCATCATCTGTATTCTATTTCCCTTTTATATGCTTCCTCTGTGACATTTTAGCTAAATAGCATGGCATAGTTGAAGGAGCCCTGGATTTGGAGTCAGAGGAGTTGAATTCCAATCATAACATACCTGTATATGGACATAACCCATTTTATTGCATTTTCCTTTATTGAATTTCACAGATGCTGCATTTTGCACAAATTGAAGGCTTGTGGCAATGTAGAGAGCCAGCTTTGAGGAGGCTGGTCAGAGTTGAAGAATCAAGGAAAGAGTGTGACCAAAGTTTGACTCTAGCCTGTTCTCACCCTCAAGGGCTAAAACTCTCAGGATGTTGGCTCACCACTCCTCCAGACAAGGGAGGTTCTTGGAACATTCTGCCCATCTTTGGAACCCTGACAACCAAAATAAAAGAACAAAGAAGTCACATAGCAGAACTAGGGGATAGGGAAGAGTTCCATGGGAGTGGCTCTTGCAAGACTATGCTATTTTTTCCTTTATAATTTTGGACTTTCAGATTGATAAATTGGCTCAATCTTCACTGACCTACCTAGCCTATGTCTCTCTTCATTACACACTACTCCATGAAGTTCCTCACTCAGCGCAGGCATCATGGCAACCCTGCACTGAACATGTACCAGTGCCATTTTACCAGAAGCATGTGCTCAAATTTTGTCTGTGTGCCACATTTTGGTATTGCTTACAATATTTCAAACTTTGTCATATCTGTTTTGGTGAACTTTGATCAATGATGTTTGCTGTTACTCTTGTGATTGTTATGGGGCACCATGAACTGCACGCATATGAGGTAGCAAACTTAATCAATAAATATTATCTGCATTCTAACTGCTCTACTGACCACCTTTTCCAATCTTTCTCCTTCTCCATCTTCCTTATTTCCTGAGATAAATCAATGTTAAAATTAGGCCAATTAATAACCCTACCATGGTCTCTAAGTTTTCAAATGAATGGAAGAGTTAATCTTGTAATAAATCTCATTGTTTGGGGATCTTCTTCAAGAGGTAATTGGGGGATCGGGAGGCAATTCCACCCAAGAAAACCCTGCATGCCCTTGAAAATCTGCAGTAACGAGCTGAAACTCAACATGTCTATTATGAAGATTCAAGCACGAGAGATCTTCAACTCTTGTGGGAACCCCATTGTTGAAGTCGATCTCTACACTGCAAAAGGTCAGTTCCAAGCTGCTGTGCCCAGTGGTGCTTCTACTGGTGTCCATGAAGCCTTGGAGCTCCGAGACAATGATAAGACCTGCTACATGGGCAAAGGTGTCTCAAAAGCGGTTGAGTACATCAATAAAACTATTGCCCCAACCCTGGTTAGCAAGAAACTGAATGTTGTGGAGCAGGAGAAGATTGATAAATTAATGATAGAGATGGATGGCACTGAGAATAAATCCAAATTTGGTGCAAATGCCACATTGGGAGTATCTCTGGCTGTTTGCAAGGCCGGAGCTGCTGAGAAAGGTGTCTCCCTGTACCGCCATATTGCTGATCTCGCAGGCAATGATGAAGTCATC
>CM053594.1:163595229-163618279 GCA_028646575.1 Pseudocheirus occidentalis | reverse complement strand
CTTTCAATATACATTTGCTCTGTGGGTGAAATTGTACCCTGGGAGTCTCTGTAGCACTTTTGGACAGGAAAAGTATTACCTCTGAATTCAGTTCTCCTGACCTATAATATATATAGTTTCCTTCAGTGAATGCACTACTTTCAGTGCCCATATTTGGGTGAGAAAGTCCCTGTACAACTAATAGACTGTTTCTTTTTCTTAACCTCTTCTTAGATGAGTGTTCTTCAATTCTAAGTGCTCATTAGAAAATACAACTAATTCTCTTGTAGGAAATAGTTGGCTTGGCATGAATAGTCCTAATAAGACTGCCTCCATTTTCTGGGACTATTTTGTAAAGTGGTAAGTTGGCCAGTTTCTCAATTACTCTGTATAGATTGGCTTTCCTTTGGTTAGCTAACATGGACAGATGAAATCAGTAAATTCCTTGTCTTCCTCAGATATAGGAATCTGGCTGTATCCATGATGCAAATGCAAGAATAAAAATCATTGACTCTTTAGCAGACAATTCAAGGCATCCTGGACCCCTGGCAAACTGTACTGGCCTTCTTCAGTCCTTTTGTTCAAAAGCGGTAATCAGCACACATCTATATTTTCCCATTTTTCTTGGACACCATTTCTATGGGTGATGTGTAACTTGTAGGATTCTGTGATGACGTTATTGAGCAGCATTCCTTCACAATAATTTCTGAGGTCTTCCTTTATATGTGGAGGGACCCACTTAGATCTTTCTCAGAATGTTTAATAATTGATGAGCTAGATTCTATGGGCTGAAACTCAAGCACATCCTACATCTCATTAATTAAACCAAGGAATATCTCTTTTTGCTGAGATCCAGCCTCAATCTATCCTTCCACTCTGGAGATACAGGAGAAGCTACAAAGTCAAATACTTCAAAATACATTGCAGAGGGTGAACAAGGAGGCTTCATGTGGTGTTCAGTTCAACTCTTGGATGCCTCTGACCTGAGCACAGAAGGTCCAAGGGTGAAGGTCTCAGTTTGTTGCTTGTAGTATCCTGTATCAACTGGGCCAAACTTCTTGGCCTGTAGAGGCCAAAATTGAACATATCAGGCAAGAAAAACAGTGTAGAGACTAAGACAGAAGTTTATTTTCACTAGTGATGGAAACAGTTTGCAAGCAAAGAAGGAAAGTAGACACGTGTTGCCCTCTCCTACCATGGGGGCACCCATTGTAGTGTGGGAAAATCTCAGTACATCTACTAGTGGCTACGCAATGAACAGTAGCACTGACAATGAGGGATAACAGCAACAGAGAGACAAGTTTGATTCATTGCAGTGTTTCATGCCTGGTGCTTATCTGAGCTCAGAGGAACTCCTAGTGCTAGTCATATAGATACAATAATTATGGAAAAATTTCTGGGATTTTGCTGTGGCAGAGTGTGAGCACAAAAGATTATTATGCCAAAATCAACACCACTTGCTTTCTTATCCTTAGCTCTGGAAAATAGGGCGTCTCCTAATCTTGTCTTCACAATTCTTTCACTCGGTGCTGATATTCCAGTGTGCGCTAGAAGGCTTGGACATGCCAGAGTCAGATTGTGAACTTTCCTGTTGACAACAACAGCTTTCTTGGGAAATTTCAAGCTCACCTATATATAACCCAATGGTTAATAGTCTTTATCACTTAAATCATCAAATCTACACCACATCATAGGTTTTAAAGGAAGTTTACCCATATCACTTTTCACAAAAAGATGAGAAAATGATGGTAACATGAAATTCATTTTCTAGGACAGCAATAGAGTCTACATTCTCAACTTTTCAATTACCTATGCACAAGTTTTATGAGGCCAGGTAGATTAGGTACATAAAGGAACTGAGGATGAAGTCATTGTGGTTGTCACTAGGATCCAAAGTGACTTCCTTACCCTGGTTTCCCAAAGCTTTATCAGAAAAATTGAACTTCATAAACTTCATTCTGCATTCTCTTTCCCAGCATATCCAACACAAGTGTGACCATCTAGTCTACAATTATGGCAAAAATAAATGTGTTACCTTGATTAATACCTGATATAGGTGTTTTTGTTCTAAAACTCATGCCCACCATTTCCTTGGTCTGTTATATCTTCAAGCAGAATAGGATTATGCAAAAATCTTACTGGAATGTCTCAATTTCTTTGATTGCAACCCAGCAATGTTGGAGCTGCTTCTTGTGGCCATATTTTAGAGGTCCTTGGTCAGCTGAAATTGAGCCCTACAAATTATACTGATCCTTGAAGTTCAGAAGTAACTCTCTGAATTTGGAAGGTATTGGGAATGGTTGCTGTATCTACATGTTTCTGATGATATCTTACGCACAAGAGTCATGTACCAAACTTTGGGATTGACTCTCTAGTGTAATTCTGCCCACCCCTCCTTTCTTGAATTCACAAGCCCAACTGCCCAGCTGCCCATGTGTATCACTCTGTGCACATTGCTTTGCTCTGAGAAGGAATAGACATTTTCCTTTGGGCTGCACAGTATTGGAGATAAAATTAGCACAGAAATCTTTTGATCCTTCTTCTTCAAAGATCTCAGCTTAAGTTTGTATATATTCATGGTAGGTAACATTTAGATTTGTTGCTGTCCATTGCCTTTGAAACTATCTACCTTAGCCAATCTGTCAGTCTCATTATTTTGTCTTCCTGAGGGACCTTCTACTGTCACAAGCACACACAGTCCTGTCAAACCCAAGACTGGCGTCCTTGGGAACATGATTCATAACTAGAGGAAATGCCTATTTGGGGTTTATGATATCTGTATACAATAATGAGGTAATAACATGAAGTGAAGTTCTTGGATTTGTGATTTTCAGTCTCTATGTAGGAATGTCTCCTTTGATTAAAGGAGTTTTTACCTATTTTAAGAAGTTCCTCATTCTCAGAGTATGGAAAACTCTGAAATTCCTGAGAATAATTTCCTTGGCAATTCCTCATATATCTACATGGTCAAAATTCTCAGGTAGGTTTAGGAAAGTTCCTGAGTTTCTTCACTTGCCTTAACATGAGTGGCCTTAATTATATATTCTTTTAATCCTTTTATTTTTTCTGACCAATAAAAATGTCCTTATTCTTAAGGTCTAAGTATACTCCTGTTATTAGGAGTATACTTTTATAAAAGTATAACTATTGAAAGTTAAGTTGACTTAGTGACTCAATATTCCCAGTACTACTTGTTAATCAGTGTTTAAGGAAGCTCTGTTGGGGAAGGTGATATTGAGTCTGCAACATTTTACACTACCTGCTCTTCATCACATGCCCCTACCTGTGACATTTTTACCCTTACATGGAAATTGTCAGGTACTTGCTACCTTGGGAATACAAGCACCTTTATTTTTTGCTGACATCAACATGGCTGAATTGTTTTTAAATACATATTTTATATTTTATTTTTATCAACTACATGTAAAAACTATTTTAACATTCTTTTTTTCACAAATTTTGAGCTCCAAATTATTTTTCTCTCCCATCCCCAACCACTCATTCCCATTGAGAGGCAAGCAATTTGGTGTAAGTTATATATGTGTAGTCATGCAAAACACATTTCCATGTAACTCATTCAGTATAAGAAAACACAGGAAAAAAAGCCCAAGAAAAACGAAGAAGGTAAATTAAAAGTATCTGTATTTGCACTCAGGCTCTACTAGTTCTTTCTCTGGAGATGGACAGCACCTTTCATCATAAGAATTGACTGGGGTTATTGTTGGTCAAGAACAGCTGTTATTCATGTAGCTCATCCCACAATACTGCCATTACTGCATAGTTTTCTCTTGGTTCTACTCATTTGTAAAGCCACACGCAAGCAACTTTCCAGAGGATGGCTGCTGTGAACAGCTTTTAAGTTCTGATTACACAGTATAGTGACCACTCTATTTATTCCACAACAAAGCAAAGCAAAACATTCACAGTAAAACCAAGTATAGAATTCACAATGGTACATCTTATCACAGAAAATAAAAATATATCATACACAACAACTTTTCACAGAAAATGGTTACATAATTTTCACCACAGTGGTCACAAAGTTTTCAACAAAGAACAATTATTTAGTAACTCAATCATTTAATCATCCTTAAGTAGGTTTGCCTCCTCAAGTCACTTATTCAGTCATCAAACCCTAAGTATAATCATTTAGTCAATAAATAATTCAATTGATTCAATCATTAATCATCCTTCATCATTCACTATTTAATCATCAGAAAATACACAGAGTCTTTACCCCTAGGTCACTAGTAAATTTACAATTTCTCAGTCAGTACACAGTATCCAACTAAAGTCTTCTTTCAGCTTGACTTGAGGTAGTTCCTCAGATAACCTGCATTGCCTTCCATGGTTCCAGATTCTACCTGGATTCACCAAACTGTTACCTGGGTTCAAAGGCAGATAGCTCTCAGATCCTTGTTTATTTCTCTGTGCAGTTCCTGCTCCATATTGGAGCTCACAGTGTCATCTATCTCAAATCCTTCACAGTCTCTGTTCCTGGGAAGACAGGGCTTAACAAAGCTACCAATGGGTTCATAGAAAGTACCAACAACATAGTCATGCTTTCTCAGTTTTTGGCAGCTCTGTCTAGCCCTTGGAAATGTTCAGCAATCCCTCAGCAGCTCTGGCTGGCCCTCAGCTCTAACTTGGTATAATCAGCAAGTCCAAATAGCCCTTGGATTCAGCAGAAGTTTCACCTGGTTCCTATAATCAAAATCCCTCCATCCAGGTTTTCAAAATCAAAATCATTCTCTCCTGTCTGAGTGGTTTGTGGTAGGGGGCTTTCCTCTTCAGCCTCCTTGGCTCCACTTCAGCCTCTCAGGTGGCAGCAGCTTCTGCCTCCACAAAGCCTGCTCCAGGAAGATTTGTCTGTTCTTCTCTGGGTGTTTCCTTATATACAGTATTGCCCCTCCTTGTTCAGCCCCTTCCTGCTACATCAGCAACAGGAGACAGGAGTTCATAAGTTCTGTTTCTTTAACCGAGGCTTAATCTGAACTAGGTGCTAAGTACCTCTTATCTTAACAATACAAAAGGAACTTCAAATCTCATTACTGTTACATCATTTCATTTTGTATCAGGTCATGTAAGTTTTCCAATGTATTTCTAAGATCATTTTGTTTATCATTTCTTAAAGCACAATAGAATTCCCCCATAATCATATACAACATTTTGTTCAGCTATTCACCAGTTGATGGACATCCCCTCAATTTCTTATTCTTTGCCATGACTAAGAGCTGCTAGAAATATTTTTATACACATATATCCTTTTCCTTCTTGGCTTTTATTTCCTAAAGATACCAATCAATTAGTGGTATGGCTTAGTCAAAGGGTAGGCACTGTTTTATAGCCTTTGGGGCATGGTTCTCAATTGCTCTCCAGAATGTTTGGATCAGCTCACAACTTCACTAAAAATGCATTAGTGTTCAAGCTGTCCCAGATCCTTCCAACATTTATCTTTTCCCTCTTTTGTCATGTTAGCCAACCTGATAGTTGCGAAGTAGTGCCTCAGAGATGTCTTGATTTGCATTTCTCTAATCAATAGTGATTAAGAAAATTTTTCATGCCACTATAAACACTTTTACTTTCTTTGTCTGAAAACCATTCATATCCTTTGACCATTTATCAGTTGATGAATGGCTTGTATTCATATACATTTTACTCAGTTCTCTATATATTTCAGAAATTAAACCTTTATCAGAGATGTAAGCTGTAAAAATAACTTCCCATCTTTCTCATTTCCTTCCAATCTTCATTGTATTGGCTTTCTTTGTACAAAAAAAAATAATTTGGTGTAATCAGAATTATCCCTGTTGCATTTCATAAACTTCTCAGTCTCGTCTTTGGTTGAAAATTTCTCCATTCTCTATAGATCATAGTTTACAAATAAATAGGCAAAGTATTCTTTGGATCCTAATTTGCTTATAGTATCACTCTTTATGTCTAAATCATGTACCCATTTTGATCTTATCTTAGTTTATAATGTGAGATATTGAACTATACCTAGTTTCTGCCATATTATTTTCTAGTTTTTCAAACAGTTGTTTGTCAAATAGTGAATTTTCATCCCAGAAGCTGGAGTCTTTGTGCTTATCAAGCAGTAGATTACTATAGTCATTGCCTATTGTGTCTTGGCTACCTAACCTATTCCAGTGATCTCTTACTCCATTTCTTAGCCAATACCAAGTAGTTTTGATGAGTGCTTTTAGATGTGATCTGGCTAGGCCACCTTCCCATACATTTCTTTTCACCTCTTCTCTTGATGTTCTGGACTTTATATTCTTCCAGATGAATCTTGTAATTATGTTTTCTAGCTCTATAAAATAATTTATTGGTCATTTGATTGGTAAGATGCTAAACAAGTAAATTAATTTGGGCAGAATTATTTTTTTTTGTATTAGACTGGTTTACCCATGAGCAACTGATATTTTTCTAATTGTTTAGATCTGACTTTATTTGTGTGAAAAGTGTTCCTGGGTTTGTTTCAGCAGATAAACTCCCAAATAATTTATATTGTCTAGTTATTTTAAATTGAATTTCTCTATCTTTTGTTGCTGGGCTTTGTTAGTAATATATAGAAATGCAGATGAATTATGTCAGTTTATTTTGTATCTCACAAGTTTGCAAAGTTGTTAATTATGTTAAGTAGTTTTTTTAGCTCCTCCAGGATTCTTTAAGTACACCTTCATATCATCTGCAAAGAATGATAACTTTGTTTTTTCTTGCCTATTCTAATTCTTTCCATTCTTTTATCTTCTTTTATTGCTAAAGCTAACATTTTAGATACAATTTTGAATAACAGTGGTGATAACAGGCATACATGTTTCACCTCCAATCTTATTGGAAATGCTTCTAATGTATCCTTCATACATATAATGTTAGCTCATGGTTTTAGATTGATGCTGCTTATCATTTTAAGGAAAACTCTATTGATTCTTATACTCTCTATTGTTTTTAATAGGAATGGGTGTTATTTTTTCCTCCAAACTTTTACTGCATTTTTGAGATGATAATATATTTGTGTTAATTTTGGTTTTGATATGGTCAATTATGCTTATAGTTTTCCTAATATCAAACTAGCCCGGCATTCCTGGAATAAATCCTACCTGGTCATAGTTTATTGTTCTCATGATAAGTTGCTATAATCTTTTTGCTAATATTTTATTTAAAATTTTTCATCTGTATTCATTAGGTTAATTGGTCTAGAATTTTCTTTCTCTGTTTTTACTCTTCCTGGTTTAGGTGTCACTACCAATAGTTGTATCATAAAAACAATTTGGTGGCATGGCTAGGTGGTGCAGTGAATAGAGCACAGGTCCTAGGGTCAGAAGTACCTGAGTTCAAATCCGGCCTCAGACACTTAATACAAAAAACTAGCCGTGTGACCTTGGGCAAGCCACTTAACCCCAAATGCCCTCCAAAAATAAAAACAAAATAAAAATAAAATAAAAAAGAATTTGGTAAGACTCCTTCTTTGCCTATTTTCCCAAACAGTCAATATAGAATTGAAATTAATTATTCTTTAAATGTTTGATAAAATTTGCTTGCAAACCCATCTCGCCCTGGAGATTTTTTTTTCTAGGGAGTTTATTGATAACTTGTTCATTGTTTTTACTGAGAGGGGTTTATGTAAGTTTTTTCTTCTGAGGAAGGAAAGAAAAGAAGAAATCTGAGCAATTTATATTTTTTGAAAATATTAATCCATTTCACTAAAATTGTCAAATTTGTGAGCATATAGTTGGGCAAAATAATTCCTAATTATTGTTTTAATTTCCTCTTTATTAGTGATGAATTTACCCCTTTCATTTTTTATACCGGTAATTTGGTTTTCTTCTTTCCTTTTCAAAATCAAATTAATGCAAAGGTTTATTTTACTGGGTTTTTTTTTTCATAAAACCAGCTCTTTATTTTATTTATTAGTTAAATAGTTTTCTAAATGTCAGTTTTCTTAATCTCTCCTTTCATGTTCAGAATTTCTAATTTAGTATTTAATTGAAGATTTTTAATTTGTTCTTTTTCTATTATTTTCAGTTGGATGTCCAATTCATTGATCTCTTCTGTTTTATTCATGTACACATTTAGAGATATAAAACTTCCTCTAAGAACTGCTTTGATTGCATCCCATAAGATTTGGTATGTTGTCTCATTATTTTTATTTTCTTCTTTGACGTTATTGATTATTTTTATGATTTGCTGTTTGGCCGACTAATTCTTTAGTATTAGATTATTTAGTTTCCAATTGATTTATGGTCTATCTTTTCATGACCCTTTATTAAATATAATGTTTATTGTATCATGATCTGAAAAGAATGTCTTTAATATTTCTATCATTCTACACTGAATTGTGGGATTTTTTATGACCAGTATATACTCAATTTTAGTGTAGGTGCCATGTACTGATAAGAAAATGGTTTATTCCTTTTTATACTCATTCAGTTTTCTCCAGAGGTCTACCATATCTACCTTTTATAAAATTCTATTCACCTCCTTAACTTCTTTCTTGTTTATTTTGTAGGTAGATTTGTCTAGATCAGAGAGGTGGAAGGCTGAGGTCTCCCATTAGTATAGTTTTGCTGTCAATTTCTTCCTGCAACTCCCTTAACTTCACCTTCCAGAATTTGGATGCTTTACCTTTTGGTGCATATGTTTTTAGTAATGATATTGCTTCATTCTCTAGTTTCCATCCTTATTTCTCTTAATTCAATCTAATTTTGCTTTTACTTTGTCTGAGATCTGGATTGCTACCCTTGTTTTTTTTTTTTTTACTTAAGCTGAAGTATAATATATTCTCCTTCATCCTTTTCCCTCACCCTTTATAGATACTTATGTTTCAAATGTATTTCTTGTAAACAACTTATTGTAGGATTATGATCCTTAATCCATTTTGCTATCTGCTTCCATTTTATGGGAGCTTTCATCCCATTCACATTCACAGTTATGATTACTGTTTGTGTCTTTTTCTCCATCCTATCCTCCTACCCATTTATGCTTCTCTTTCCCCTTTCTCTCTTTCCTTCCTCACTAGAATTTTGCTTCTGACCACCTCCTCCCTCAATCTGCCCTACCTTCTATCAGCCCCCCTCCCTTTTACCACTTCTGTCCCTTCTACCACTCCCTCCCATTTCTTTCCTCTTTCCCCTCCAATTGTGTATAGGGCAAGTTAGATTTCTGTAACTGAGTATATTCCCTGCTTGAGCCAAACCCAATTAGAGTAAAGTGAAAACAATGCTCATCACTTTCCCTTCTTTCCCTCTGCTATAATACATCTTTGTGTCTCTTCGTATGATATAATTTACCCTTTTCTGCTTTCCCCAAGATTCCAGAATTTTCAAGTTCAACAATGGAAGGTGAGAATGAGTTACTATTTGTACCACCATATTGATTCCTGGAAGTTTAAATAGGTGACTTTCAATCATTCAGTCTGTGGGTTGATTGCCCCAGGAGTAGCTGTTGTTGCTGTTACAGGCCTTGCATAGGATTATTTCCTTTCACCCAGTTCTGACAGAACACTTTCTTGTGCTGAGAGGTCTAAAAATCCATACTGCTGCCAGTGTTTCAGCCCACTGGGTTCTGCTCTGGCTTTGCTATGGTTGAGTCTGCACTGGCACAATCTACATGCTAAATTGTGCTCTTCTCCCAACCCAGTGCAACAAACCCTTTTTGTCCACCATCCTGGTTGTCTTGTACCAGAAATTTGCCACAATATGTCTCTTTATGGACTCCATAGAATTTGTTCAGATTCACTTTTTAAGGGTATTTGAAGGAGTTTATGGGAGAACTCAGGTGAGTCCCTGCTTTCCCTCTGCCATCTTGATTCCACATGCAGGATCCTGATTTTTAACATACTGTGATAGCTGTTTGTGTTTTTTGGGATACTTCATCCCATTCACATTCAAATTTATGATTATGAATTACGTCTTTCTCTCCATCCTATTTTTACCCCTGTTTATGATTTTCTTTCTCCCCTTCCTTGTCGTTAGTGTTTTGCTTCTGACCACCACCTCTTTCAATCTGTCCTCCCTTTTATCAATCCCCCTCCCTTTTCTTTTTCCTTTCTCTTACTACTTCTTTCCTACCATCTGCTCTTCCTTCTATCCACCCTCCTTTTTTTTTCACCTTCTATTGCCTATAAGGTAAGATAGATTTCTGTACCCAAATGAGTGTGTGTATGTTATTCCATCTTTGAGCAAAATCCAATGAGAGAAAGGTTTAAACTAAACATTTCTTTTCCTTATTTCTCTCTTCTGCAATGGACCTTTGTATCTATTAATTAATTAATTATTTAATTAATATTTTTATCATCACATCAAAGTCAACTTATTCTCTGTCTATGTATACTCCTTCTAAATCTCATGCTAAACACACCAACAAAGGGACCACTGTTAATGTGTTTTGACCCACCATCCAGTCCCCTTGCCATCTGTGGACAGAGTGGTCTGGAAACTGAAATGGGCACAACTGATTCAGTCACCCTGAGGCCTGATTTTGGTTTGATGGGCCCAGTCTGCGTTAGCATGACCTGTGCTGAACTGTGGCCTCTCTCACCCTTGTGTAATGGACCTTACAACCAAACTTTCCAAGGTATTTTATGTTGGAAAATTTTTCTACTTTGTCTTTTTGTGTTTTCTGCCACTCTAGATTATTCATTAAAAGTCATTACTTAAAGGTATTTGGAGGAGTCTGGGGAAGAACTCCAAGGTCTTGTTTTTACTCAACCATCTTGGATCCACCTTTGAATTGTCTTTATTCCATTAACAAAATTACCAATAAAAACTGACCCCACCTTGATGTACTTGTAATAAACTTTTAATTCTCTTTGTCCTGAATTTTGCCTCATTAATCCAAGTGAAAGATCAGACTCAGAATTTTTCTTTCTACAAATGGTGAAACCAGCCTAAAAGTTTTGAAGGTTTTTTCACCTCTGATTTTCACTGTAGGAGGGTCTGCCCTACATAAGCTGGAATGCAGACACTGCTTGGGAGCAAAGTGCTCCCCGCACATAGTACTTACCAGTAATTATTTAAACAGTTAAGAGAATTTAGCTTCCTAGAAGAACTCAGGATGGGTAAAGGAGAAATTCGACCCAATAACCAAATTATGATTTTCTTTTTCTCTTGTACACAATTTTAAACCCTGAAAATAAATAACCAATGGATCACAGAGGTTAAACAACCTCTGTTAACTCTGAAAAAGATCATCCCAACTTTTTTCAGGGAAATTTGCTAACCTTTAAGGAGCAAACCAGGTTATTGGTAGAAAACAATTCCTATTTATACCCATTCTAGGCCAGAAAAAGCATGAAAGAACCTAAAATAATGAACCTTACAAAACTGAAGGCCTGATCATTTAGAAGCCATTCTATAAAAGCTTGAGGCAATTTGGTCTAAAAAGGTTTATTTAAATAGCTCCATTTAGAACACAATGGGATGCTCTTGTGAAAATAAAATATTGGAGACTATAAGACAGAAAACAAATTGTCCTAGCTTTTAGAAGAAAAAAAGACAACTAGTCCAAACCTTTAAAATATCTTTCAAACAAAAAGCAAACATAAATTATATCCCTAAGGACAGAGGATCCTGAGGGGGCAAGGTGCCATATTTAGTGAGGAGTCCACATGTTGTAAGGACTATCCTCAACTTGTAGCTTTGGAATATTACTGTAGGGTCATGAAGCACTGATCTCCACCATGAAAGACAGAGTCTCATATCAATGAGATTTAGAGCTGGGGTTTTTATGCATTTGTAACATTTTCCCTACCACTTTCTTAGATCCAAATAATGAACAATTAATACAACAATTAATAAATTTCTGATTTGTAGCATTTACCAATCCCCAAGGCAAAGATATCCAACTTAAAAAATGTAATCATTGGCTTGCCAGAGCCAATTCAAGATGACTCCAACATACCCTGGGGCATTGTGAAAGATTCCTGTCCTTGTCTTCCCTTAAATGTCCATAAGAGGAAGCATTATTTTTGGCTTTTTGATATGTGGTGAACAGTGTTTTATACTTCATGTCTGTCTAGTATCCTTCACTCTCTATATAATTAGATCACCTGCTTTTTGCTAAAAACACCATTGATATAATTTCTTATACCAAAATACAATTCTTTGTAATAGATTTCAATAATTAATTTATCCAACAAATATTTCTTAAATATTTACTGTTGACTCTGCGTTGGAGAAATAAAAACTAAACTAAAACACACACACACACACACACACACACACACACACACACACACACACACTATAGAAACAACCTATCCTTAAATTCTTTGCAGGGGAGAGGGGGAGATACAAACTAGAGTGTTAAGTAATGGTAAAAGAAAATAATAATAATAATAATAATAATGATGATGATGATGATGATGATGATGATGATGATGATGATGATATAACAACTTTCTATTGACATGCACCAAATAATTATACTCTTAAACTGGCTTTAAAAATTATTAGATAAAATTTTAAAAAATTAAAAATATCAATAAGTAACCATAATGCAGCACTCTATTCTGGGCTATTTGACTGATTGATACAAAGTTCTATTTTTAACTCCAAACTTTACATAAAATTAGTATAATGAAATACCACTAAGGGAGGCAATACCTGCAAAACTATCTACATGCAGTCAACTGTAAAATAGAGAAGTCCAGAACATTTAGCACAAAAACACATAGCCCCCAGCTATATTTACTATGTTTTTTGAAAATTGCCAGAGCACCCCCATGCTGATGTGTCATCCACTTTTGGGGAATAAAAGGAGTATGTGGAAGGGCAGGATCATTGCTCTTTTGACCTGAACAGTCTATTTCCTTGGGTTACTGGTATTAAGACGTAAGATGTGCCCCTTTGGGTGACAAATCAGGACATATAGAGACAGGAAGAATGACCATTAGATCTGACTTTCATTAATTTCATTAATCATTAATATTCTTATATCTTCTGGTCAATTTACTGAAGGCAAAATTAGCACTATTTTAGACTCAGTGACCATCTCAGTCAGCCTCTTAACATGAACATCCTCCCAGCAAATTCAATTCAATTATTAATTACTATGTGACTGTGAAAATAGATATGCTAAATACTTTGATTTGCTTGAGCCCCCCAATTATCCAGGTAATTAAGAGAATCTGTATGAGGACTGGCTCTATTAGCTAACATACAAGGCAAGCCGACATACTAAGAATCCTTTGAGGTGACCAAGAGTAAACCTAGTTGGATTAGAAGAAAATTAGAAGAAAATCAGCAACTCTAGAGACAATTAAGCTTATACCAGCCTTGAAACAGACTCTGAGGCATTTGATCATTTATAGATCTTAGAAAGACATCTTTATCTTCAGAGAATCCATTGATGGTTATCAGGCTCTAAAACACATCCTGCTTTACAGATTTTGGAGACATACAATTATCTTATGATCAAACCTGGAACATTCTGGATTGCTTACCACCAAGAATGCTTTCTGACTTGTGTATCAAAAGGCCAAGTTCTGACATCTGAAATTCATCACTCTCCCTGTTTTCTGGATCTCCCCCCTCCTTTGGAAATGAGATCTTCTGCCTCCTTCTTTCTAGGACTTGCTGAATTGGAATAGGGACATTTCTTCCCAATTTCCTGTCTTCCTTTCTCTGAGAAGTATAAATATCTCACCTTTCCAAGGCCTCTTTTAACAGATGAGAACATTTTCTCACTGATCCAGCTTGCAAACTATTTTTCAGGCAATAAAAGCATTTATAATCTATGTAAAGTGTGATTGGCTCTGGTTCATTTCAGTTTCCCCTTTTTGGACCTGGAGATTCTTTCATCTTAACAGTTCATCAGGGTTGTTAATTTAACATGACAATCAGACAAAAAGAGGAATAATAAAATGAATGCAATGTTAAATGATGACTTAATAAGTTGTAGTTAGTTGATAAAGGAAGAGAATAAATGTAAGAAGTGAAGCAGTAATACAAGTAATAAATAAGAATACAACGGACAGATGAGAGAAAAAAATCAGAAGACACTGAAAAGGAATAAAATTGATGAAAAAAATAACAGGGAGAGCTGCAGAGTAAATAACACACAGAAGCTAGGGAGAAGAGATTTTGAACTAATCACTTAACTCAGAGTAGAAAGAAAAGGGAGAAAAGTGAGGAAAATGACTAGCTAAATAAATGACTGGATTTTTTTCTTTCTTATAAGGAATGCTCCTCTTCCTGATCCAAAACAGGGTAAAGACTTGACAAATCTAGCAAAATGCATAAATAAATATGTAAGGATCATTCAGTATTTTAAAAGCAATTAACATAATTTTATTTTAAACAATAATAAAAATATAATACTTATTTGTCCCAAAATTCCCATAAAATAGACTTAAAATAATTTTTAAAAATATGCAAACCTAGGGGTGGCTAGGTGGTGCAATGAATAGAACACTGGCCCTGGAGACATGAAGACCTGAGTTCAAATACAGCCTCAGATACTTAACACTACCCATGTGACCTTGGGCAAACCATCTAACCCCAATTAACCTTCTGACTCTCCTCCAAAAAGAAAAAAAAATATGACAATCCATATTAATCTAAAACCAAAAGTTAACAGTATGTGAGATGATGAAATGTTACTCTTCCCAAAACATACAGAAGTAAACATAGGAAGTAAAATCATCAAAATGGCTCCATTTTATAAAGTACTTCCATTTTATCCCTGGTTTTAATCTACATTAGGGTCTTATGCCCTTTATGGACCTATCAGTATTACATCAACCAAAGCTCTTACAAACAGCTTCCTAAAACCATAGAGTGTATTCATTGTATGATATAGATATTTGTATATATCCCGTATGTAAAAACCAATCCTCCCAACCCCATAGTCATAGTCTTATAGGTATGGACTGTTAAAGGGCATATTCTGTGTTTTTGTGCATATATACTCTGCGTGATTACTATTTGTGGTTCCACATAATAAATCTGTTCTAATTTCCCTCCAATTTCAATAGTTATAATTGACTCTCTATAATTTATTTCCCCATAATTATTTGACACAGTTTAGCTGTGTCTGAATCTTTGGGACTTATTTGGGGGGTTTTGGCGAAGATGCTGCAGTGGTTTGCCCTTTCCCTCTCAAACTCATTTTAGAGGAAACAGGAAAACAGGGTTAAGTGAGTTGCTCAGTGTCATACAGTTAGTGTCTAAGTCCAGATTTTAACTCAGGAGGATGAGTCCTCCTGATCTCAGCCTCATCACTCTATTCAATGCATTACTTAGAGTTCATCAATATTATGACAATAATATGTCATCATTTTCATAATCTTACAAATTCTAAAGGCAGCAAAAGACAAGAGAAGGAAATAAAGGTTTTAGCATGGGCAAATGACATCACAGGTATCATAGAAAGTCTCAGAGTGTCAGCAAAGAGGATGTGATACAGTTGATAATTTCAGCACAGAAGTATGATAGAAAAGATTTTTAAAAATCAATTGCATTTCCAGTGGAGCCAAGGTGGCAGAGTAAAAGCAAGGATTTGATCGCGATATCCCCAAACCCCTCCAAATACCTGTAAAAATGACTAAACAAATTCTAGAGCAGCAGAACCCACAAAATGACAGAATGAAACACATTTCCAGCCCAAGTCAACCTAGAAAGTCAACAGGAAAGGTCTGTTTCACCAGTCTGAAAGAATAGCAGCCCCAGGACATTGGTGGCAGCAATAATAGCAGTAGTAGCAGTGGCTGCTTCCAGAGCTCTCAGCCCACAGACTATGAGGGGATTGAGATACCCCAAAATGTTAAAAATAACACCTTAAAAATAGCCTTATCCAAATAGCAAAAGAAGTCCAAAAAGCCAATGAGAAGAAGAATGCCTTAAAAACATAATTGGCCTTATAGTGAAAGAGGCCTAAAAGCTCACTGAAGGAAATAAATTTTTAAAAATTAGAATGGAGCAAATGAAACTAATGATTTTAAGGAAAATCAAGAAATTATAAAACAGAACCAAAAGAATGAAAAAAATAGAAGATGATATGAAACATCTCATTGGAAAAAGAACTAACCTGGAAAATAGATCCAGGAAAGATAATTTTAAAATTGTTGGGCTACCTGAAAGCCATGATAAAAAAAATTATCTTTCAAAACATTATCAAGAAAAATTGTCCTAATATTCTAGAAACAGTGGGTAAAGTAGAAATCAAAAGAATCTACCAATTACCTCCTGAAAGAGATCCCAAAAGGAAAAGTCCTAAGAATATTCAGATTTCCCAGGTCAAGGAGAAAATATTACAAGCATCCATAAAGAAACAATTCAAGTATTGTGGAGGCACAATCAAGATAACAAAAGCTTTAAGGGCTCCTACATTAAGAGTTTAGAGGGCTTGGAATATGATATTCTAGAGGTCAAAGGAGCTAGGATTAAAACCAAGAATAACCTACCCAACAAAACTGAGTATAATCCTTCAGGGGCAAACTGGGTATTTGATGAAATAGTCGCCTTTCAAGCATTCTTGATGAAAAGACCAGAATTGATTAGAAAATGTGACTTTCAAATACAAGACTCAAGAAAAGCATGAAAAGGTAATCAGGAAAGAGATATCATAATAGACTTATTAAATTTAAACTGTTTATATTCCTACATGGAAAGATGATATTTGTAACTCATGGAAACTGTAGGGAATAGATAGATAGATAGATAGAGAGAGAGAGAGAGAGAGAGAGAGAGAGAGAGAGAGAGAGAGAGAGACAGACAGACAGATAGATAGATAGAACACAATATATGTAAGTATGTGTGCACATGTATATATGTAAATGTACATATAATCACTGAACATCTTTCTTTGCAAGATTTTATAGGGAAATTAATAGTCTAAATCAGCATTTCCTTTGTCATACCCCTCTATTTGTTAAATAAGTGAAATACTAGCTTGTATAGTCCTTTTTGTCCTCTTGATCTTGTTGTTATAGTGATTAATTTATATTGGTATTACTTCTCAGTGAAATGCTTATAGTCAATATTAATGTGGCTTCCATTGTCCTTTTTCCAATTTATTTAACTTATTTGTTAATTTATGGCTCACTTAAATAATTAATGGTAATTTTTTTAAATTGCATGCTATCTTTTTCATGACTACTATTATTTCTTCTCATTTATTATGTATTTTTACATTAATTCTGTGTTACATGCTTTGTTTTGAAGTTTTTAGATTAAAATACAGAAATTTCTACTTTACTCTATTTACATAATTCCAATTTTTCCAGAACAGTTGAACCAATTTACAATTGTACTAATAATGGGTGAATGTGTTCATAATTGCACAATGCCTCCTTCAATATGGATTATATATCCCCATACTTTTATAATCTTTTTCATCTTGTTGAATATGAGTTAAAAATACAAAGGTGAGTTGACTTCAATTTTTCTTATTGTCAGTTACTTGGAGCACCTAACCCACAGGGTTTGACAGAGAATAAAAATTAAATAATATGTGAAAAGTACATTATTAACTTTAAGGCTTTAAAGAAATGTTGCTTGTTTATAGTTATTATTGTTAATATTAATATTAATATATTAGTAGTTAACTTTGGTTTTTGTGCCTAGAAAATAGTTTTGTTCCAGGTGGGCTCTATGAATGTTTTAAGGAATCTAGATTCACTAAGCATAAACCAAATGAATCAACATTAGAAATCATATTGGTATACTTAAATAATAGCATATACACTCATACACATACACATACATATACATATATATCTATAGGAGTGTGTGTGTGTGTGTGTGTGTGTGTGTGTGTGTGTGTACATAATGGCCAAAAAGAAGCAAAAGAGTGGACTGGAGCTGGACTTGATGTCAGCTAAATCTGGGTTTCAGTCTTTCCTCATGCATATTTTGTTAATGTTACCCTGGGCAAGTCATTTAATTTCTCAGTGCTTTAGGTGACAGATATTAAATATATTTGCAAATTCTCCTGAGTGTGATGAATGATGTTAAAATATAATTGGGAAATACTTGCCAAAATAAACAAAATATGACATGTCATTTTCTAAGTACATACAATGCTTGAGGGATCCTTGTACATTTGTATGATAGCACTGCTCTAGGTAACTCTCTAAGGATTTAATTAGAAAAAAGTGTTCTGACTTTCACTGGTAGATTTGGAGTTCAATACAATGAAATCACTGATATATTTCCTGTCCCAATAGTAATCTCATTTCTCCACTTAGGACTTGGGTTTAAGACTTGAAATTGATACTTAAGACTTGATATTGATAAATATCAACTGTGATTTGGTAAAGAGGTTCTTTTTGAGGGATTCATTATAAACTTCACATAGTATCAATTACATATTCTTTGAAGAAATATTTACAAATCTTCACAACTTGTGATGGCAAGACAAATTTGGAATTCTACGATAAATAAAATACTGCAATGTCTTCACCAGGGAGTGAGTTCAATTTATTAAATTAAAATTTTCACATGATAAAATCAGCATTTTAAGAGTGCAAAACTTTATTGACTATCACATTCTTGGGTGAGGAGGAGTAGTGGTGGTGAATGTTATAATGCCATATAAATATATGAATGACCCACAAGGCATTTCGTTATCAGTAAAAATAAGTTAAGGGATAAGCAAATCTTTTATGTGTCAACTTAAAGAGGCACAATTTGAGAGTTAGAAGGAGTATTTGCCATCATACTGTTAAGCCCCATGAAATTATGACAGAGGAAACAAATATTCAGTAATGTTGCTTGTGTATGGTCATATAAGTAGTGGAAGTGAGATTAGAGTCTAAATCATATAACCTTCAACCCAGAACTCTTTCCCAAGCATCATGTCCTACTCTAAATCACTGAAGGTGATTTTTGCACACAGCAAGACAGTAAAACCTAACAAGGAAACACATTATTTTTCACATATATCATAGAGCCATTGAAAGGGTTTTAGCCAGAAAGTGACATATCAAAATAGTCTTAAGATAATTAAATGGGTAGGTATATAGAGGAGGTATATACTTTGAGATTGGACAAGTGTTAGGAGAGTATCAAAATAGTTTAGTCATGTAATAATAACTATTTAGAATAGGGTGATAATTGTGGAAATGGAAAGCTATAAAAATGAATGATGATTTATACAATCAATAGCCTTTTGTAATAACCAGGAAAAAGTGAGTTCAATGTGAGAAATAGGGTGGAGTTTTATGGGGAGAATGTTGAATGACAAGATAAAGTTTTACTTTTATTGATGAGAAATTGGAAATCATTGAAGTACTTTGAACATAGCTGTGGTGTGATCAGAGTAGATAATTAGGTGTAATAGGTCACCATTTCTGTGAAGGATAGGTTAGAGAAGAAAGGAAGATATATTAAATTTGAGGTAATGACAGAACACATAAGTGGTAATATCCAGCAGACAATTGTTGATGAATGTTTTTCTGGAAGTAAGGAGATAAGTCACATAGAGCAGGTAAAATATAAGACTTCTAAAAACTGTATTAAATTCAGAAGGAAGGTGGCATTGCATTCCACTAAGAAAGAAAAAAATTGTTAGTTTTTTTCCAGCTAGGTTTCTGAAACAAATCTCTTTAAACAAATATAATTAAAACTGGCACTGACAAGGAAAAGTCCTTATAAATATTAGCTAGAAATTCTTGAAGATGTACTATTTGGTGAAGTCCTATCTCTTATTCGGCTTACTTTAGGTCAATGGAATATATTAAGCTTGTAAAATGGAGACAATACAATACATACATACATACACACATACACACATACATGCATACATGCATATACACATATACATATATATAATGCCAAACATAATTGCCATTCATTTTTCTTGCTTAACCTTTGTTGCTGTTCAGTCTAAATTCTTTACTCCACTAAACTAAATGAAATTGGTCAAGCTCTTTTCTTTAACAAAATGCCTTTTTAAAGTTATACATGCCTGTTATATAGATATTTATTAGTTATTTGATAATTTTAATTTAAATTAATGAGTCAAATCTGATTTTTTAAAAACAATGTGGCAAAAATAATCTTCTGAATTGATTTTTTAAATAAAAAAACCTGGATTATGCTTGAAAAATAAATCCTGTAAACTCATCTCTGCTTAAATTTGTGCAGGGCAGTTTTACTGATTAAAGCATATAACTATACAGACAAATACACATACAGAAGATGGGTGCCCTAAAACATGCCTGTGCTTTGTGAATAAATTCTTTTATAATATTTGAAGCCTACCTACATCCATGTTGACCAATAAGAGCAATTTACTTCATTTCCCACCTGGATAATCAGGTTAAATGAGAATCAACTCTAGAACTTTATTCAGTTCATTCAGGGTTACCCTGTAACTAAACATGATACTGAAAATGGGCAAGTAGATTAGGTTTAATTTAAATATGTACTCATTTCTTATTGCATGGCTTTGTACTTTTAAGTTCTTGGTCTTTAAAATTCACCTGAAATGACCAAGCACCCCTTTAAGCTGAACATTTGAATTTTCCTACATTTGGAATATTTATTCTTATTGTGCATGTACAAACTAAAAGAGACAACAATAGTCTTTAAGTCAGAGCTAATGAGAAGCAATTACATTTTCTTTGGTGCTGATCATCTAATTTTAGCATGACAGCTAATTAATATTTTTCATTTTAATGATTGAAAATAGCGTTCTAGCTCATAAATTTTTAACTCTGGTATAGTCACATTGAAAAGAAGATTCTTGCAAAGGAAATATTGAATTTTGAGATAATAATTCAGATAAGGTTTTAGAAACCTTTAAATTAACAAATTGAGGATGTTTTAGTCTGGTCATTTCTTTAATTTCCTTCATAGTTTTGCTCATCAAGACATACTTTTACTTAGGGAGATGGAGAAAAACTGTTAAAGACCTAGAAAAATGCCTTCTTGCCAGCAACTTAAATATTACTAATGAGATCTTGAAGAATTTGTTGCATTTCTATGAAACTGATTTTGTGGATTCTAAATATATTGCAATATCTGAAAAAAATACCTTCAATATCTTGTAAAAAATATTTGACAAGATCCAGAAAAAAAAATCTGTAAAAAATCATCATTTCAGCTCTAAATTTTGATGCATTCTAATTCATAAAGTAGCATATATCAAGGCATTTAAACATATGAACTTTTGACATGGATATGGAGGTGTGTGATATAGTACTACAATGCATTTAAAGTTCTCTCAGTAGTCTTTTCAACCCTTAAGTTCTTATTATTGAAAAAAAAGCAAAATACAACATTTGGAGCCTAATATAAAACTTGTCCATGAAATATTTTATTGTCAGTATGTGTCTAATCAATTTTGCACGCCAAGATTCAGCATCACCAAAATTTCTGATTTATATAAGCAAGTTTCTGATTCTCCAAAAAATCTAATGAGAGGACAAATACATAAGTAATACTCTTTGACAGAAGAAAATAACATAAATGTACTGATCAAAATTGATTCAGATTCAGCAATTTTCACTTTTAAATATGTTTTGGTACTAGAGGGACAACTATTATATGTAAATAGTTTTGTCCCTGAAGCATGTTTCCTGAAATAATATGCAGGTTACCACAGTTGTAAGAAAACTAAAACATTACTGGAAGGAATAGGCAAGCATAATAAGAGACTGACATATTCTAAAACCTTAAATATGAAATAAAACTTTCTGTCAACTTAATTCATCTTAATGTTTTTATAAATCAAGAAAATGGATTTCTAAATCCCAGAACTTATAAATTCAAAAAATTATCAGACATTCATATTATCCATGTTATCATTTTCTAGGTTGCTAATGAATCTCAGCACTCTTTGCCCCTACTCAGGCATAAGACACATAGAAAGATTGGTTTTTATTTTATTGAATGAGATATTGAGAAACAGATGTTCTACTATATAACTATTGAGTTAAATGTGATAGCAATAAAAATCTAATTCCTAAAACCATAGATGATAATCATGGCAGCAACCTACATATCAAAAACAAAATCCTGTACCTAAATTATTGCCAGAGAATTGTTGGCCATAGAAAGAAAGTGATGATAACCTAAACTACTTATTACTATAATCAGACATGGGAAGGAAAGAAGGAAGGAAGGAAGGAAGGAAGGAAGGAAGAAGGAAAGAAGGAAGAAGGAAAGAAGGAAAGAAGGAAGGAAGGAAGGAAGGAAGGGAAGGAAGGAAGGAAGGGAAGGAGAAAGGGAGGGAGGGAGGAAGAGAGTAAAATATCTAATTTTACTTTACAACTCTGGGAGATAGGTGCTATTATTATCCCTATTTTACAATTTACGAAAATGATGCAAATAGATATTAAGTTGCTAAGGTACAAACAAATATTAAGTACTGGGTCACATTTGAACTCAGATTGTCCTGATTTCATGGCCAGAGTTATATCCACTGTGCCACCTACATTGAATATTTACACAGTTACTCAGTGTTAGGTTAGTCCTTGGGGAGGTGGAGGTAGATAGATAGATAGATAGATAGATAGATAGATAGATAGATAGATAGATAGATGGATAGATAAAGATGATAGAGATGTAGATACAGATATAGATATATAGATATTTCCTAAAGTAAATATAAGATCATCAATGGTTGATGCTAATTTGCTTTTATTATTCATGATGCAATTAAAATGCCACTTTTTACTCTTTTGACATTTATTTTTATGATCCCTTTATCAAAAATGTTTGAATTCTTACTTTATTTTATTTAGTTATTCTTGAACTAAATATCCTTATAGTTTTTTTGCTTATTTAAATTACTTCTTTCTTGGTATATTCATATGCTTTATTTATTTATGTATTTGTTTGTTTACTGGGAATTTTTAAAATTTGTTTTCTTATTTACATCATTCATTTCCATGAGATTTTTGAGTTACAAATTTTCTCCCCATCCTTCCCCAACCCCCAACTCCAAACCAGAGATCCCACTGTAAAGCCCCTTTCCCGATCTGCTCTCCTTTGTGCCCTCCTCCAATACCACTCTAATCTTCCCGTAGGGCAGGGACTGTCTCCCTACCCCAGTCCCTGCACATCTTAATTCCCAGTTGCATGTATTTCAGAGCTTTAAATTCTAGATTCTCTCGGTT
>CM053594.1:163572049-163594729 GCA_028646575.1 Pseudocheirus occidentalis | reverse complement strand
GTCCTTGTCCAGTCCTCAAGGCAATCCCTGGCACACACTGAAGTTCACCGGATTCAGCACACCTCAAACCCTTCAGGACTTCTCTTGCCTGGAACTCAAGGATCAGCCAGGCCACCAACAAACAAAGTCCCATCCTGTTCATATCTTCAGTCAGCTTCCCTGAGGAACCAAATCCAAAATCTGTCTTGACTGTATAAAATTATTCCTTATAAACACTGGCCTTCTCCCAAGTCAACAGGGGAGTGTCTCAGCCAATAACATTCTTCCACTTCAACAGGGGAATTCACACCTTTTCACCAATGGACAGAGTTCTGTACTTAGCCCTAAGTTACTAGCATCTACTTAACCCTAAGTATATGATCTACTTAGCCCCAAGTATCTGATCTACTTAGCCCTAAGTATCCTATTCACTTACCCTAAATGTCAAACAAATTGATTACCATTACACTCACTGAAGAGAATAACTCCTTCAAAATTAGATTGGAACAATTGGAAGGTAATTACTTTATGAGAAATCAAGTTACTATAAAACAGATAAAAACAAATGAAAAACTTGAAAGCAATGTGGAATATCACATTAGAAAAACCACTGACCTGGAAAATAGATCCAGGAGAGATCATTAAAAAATTATTGGATTACCTGAAAGCCATGATGAAAAAAGGAACCTCGACACCATCTTTCAAGAATTTATCATGCAAAATTGATGTGATATTCTAGAACCAGAGGGCAAAAGAGAAATTGTAAGAATTCACCGATTGCTTCTTGATAAAGATCCCCAAAAGAAAACTTCTAGGAATATTATAGCCAAATTGCAGAATTCCCAAGTGAAGGAGAAAGTATTGCAAACACTAAGGAAGAAACAATTTAAGTACTGTGGAAACACAATCAGGCTAACACAAGTTTTAGTAGCTTGTCTATTAAGGGATCAATAGGCTTGCAGTAAAATACTCCAGAGGTCAAAGGAGCTAGGACTAAACCAAGAATCACCTACCCAGCCAAACTAGGTATAATATTTCAGGGGAAAATATGGTCCTTCAATGAAATAGAGCATTTCAAGCATTCTTGATGAAAAAAAAAAAGTTGAACAGAAAATTTGACATTCAAATATAAGAAACAAGAGATGGATTAGAAGGTAATCAGGAAAAAGAAATAATAAAGAACTTATTAAAGTTGAAGTTTTTACATTCCTGCATGGAAAAATGATAATTGTAACTCATAAGACTTTTCTTCTTATGAGGATAGTTGAAGGGAAAATACACATACACACATACATATACACATATACAGTCAGACATGTGTAAATATATATATGTATATATATATGCATGTATGGGAGGCTGTATGTGTTTATAAATATATATGTGTGTAAGCATATGTGTGTACATGTTGTACATGTGTACATAGCCAGAGGGCACATGATCAGTTGAATAGGAAGGGATGATATTTTAAAACGAAATTAAGAGGTTATAGAGGAACATAATAGAGAAGGATAAAGGGAGAGATATAAAAGGGGAAATTATCTCATATAGAAAAGGCAAGAGAAAGCTGTAACAATGGAGGCGAAGAGCAGGAAGGTAAAAGGGAATGGGGCAACCTTACTTTCATTTTATTTGGCTTAAGGGAGGAGTAATATACACATTCAATTGGGTATCTTACCCTACAGGAAAATAGGGAGGAAGGGGACAAGAGAGGGGATGTCTTAAGGGAGGGCAGATTAGAGGAGAGGGTAGTTAGAAGCAAACACTTTTGAAAAGGGATAGGGTCAAAGAACAAAAAAGAATAATTAGGGGGTGGGACAAGATCTAGGGAAATATAGTTAGTATTTCACAATATAACTATTAGTGGAAATATTTTGTGTATCTACACACATACAACTTATATTGAATTGCTTATCTTCCCAGTGGGGCTAAGTGAGGAGGGAAGGAGGGAAAAAATATGGAACTCATATTTTTAAAAATAAATGTTCAAAAAATGTTTTTTTTGCAGGCAACTGAGAAATAAGATATACAGGCACTGAGGTACAGAAATCCATCCTGTGTTACTAGGAAGTTTGGGGGGGTATTAGAGGAGAATATAAGAGAGAACAGATTCAGGGAAGGAGAATTCAGTAGGCTTGCTATTTTGGGGTGGTTTTAGGGGAAAGTTGGGGAGAAAATTTTGTAACTCAAAATCTGGTGGAAATGAATGTTGAAAACTCAAAATAAATAAATAAATTCAGACAAAAGTTATTAAAGCTATTCATCTTTGGTTCTCTGGAATCCTGTTTTTTTTTCTTTTACTAGCTTTGGAATCCAAAAGTCTTTCAATTTTTTTCTTTCCATGTTATTATTGCATACATTATTCTTCCAGCTTTGCATACTTTACTCTGAATCTGTTTATTGAATTCTTCTCAATTTCCCTTGTCACTCTCACATTGTTGATACTGAATTGTATTTCTTTAAATGGATGTACTATAATTTGCTAAGCTATTCCCCAATACATGGTTACCCCCCTAAGTTTTTCATATTTACTACTGAAATGTGTTACAATATTTTTGGACATATGTTTCTTTTTTTCTTTGCTCTCTTTAAAATATGGGCCTTGTATTGGTATTGCTGGTACAATAACCATATCTAGTTTACCAGTTTTGGACCATAATTCAAAATTGTTTTCCAGAATGGTAGGTATGATTCGTAACTCTGCTAACAGTTCATTCTTATGTCTTTTGTTCAATACCACCTACAACATTTCCCATTTTTCACCATCTTATGGGATATATGTTATTGTTGCAGAGTTGCTTTTATTTAAATTACTTGAATTAGACCTACTCATAAATAATTAAAATTTCTCCATTACTTAAGTATGTATTCACTTCTGTAAATAATGTTTTATAATGATATTGACATACATCCTGAGAGTATCTTTACAGATTTACTAACATGACTTTCATGTATTGATTAATTGTTTTGAATGGAATTTTATCACATCTACTATTGCTATTTTGTAATTTACAGAAATTCTCTTGATTTGTGTAGGCTGATTTTATATTCTTCAACTTTGCTTAAATAATTAATTGCTTAAATTAATCTTTGTTAAGCTCTGTAGAATACTCTAGGTAAATAATTCCTTTCTTACTTGTATAGCAAGCATTTTAACTCTATGTTAAGTAGTAGTAGCAATACTAGGTATCATTGATTTACCTCAATTTTATTGTAAAGATTTCTAATTGTTCTCAATTATATATATATAACCTTATTTTTATATGTACATTATTCTCTATATTAAGTAAAAATCTATTTATTCCTCAGCTTCTAAATATATTTAACAGAAGAAGCTATTGGATTTTATCTAAGGCCTTTTCATCATCTCTTCACATGATCATGTGTTTTTTATTTGTTCTTTCTGTGATTTGTTCTTTTTATATTTTCCCTTGTATTGGAACAAATTTTCATTCCTAATATAAATTGAACCCATTTTGTATACCATTTAAACTTTATTTAAAATTTTTGAAATCACTGTTTCCAAGCAACATTGATCTAGTCTCTTCTTTCTCTTTAAAAAAATCTTACTATGCCTTGTTTACTGATAACCATTGTGATATCACTGAAAAATATTGGGTAAGTTCCATCTTTTACTTAAAAAAAACTTAATATTTTGTTTGGATTAATTATTCTTTTAATGTTAGACTTCACATCATTCCATTTGTTTCCTTTTTTTTTACAAGTTCATTTATTACTTCTTCAAATTCTTTATTCTCATAATGTAATTTGAAGCTAATGATGATGCTTTTATTGATTTATTATTATCCTGCTCCTCACTAAAGCTATTAATTACTACAGCTGCATTCTTCAAATAATTCTTTAGATTTTTAAATGCTCTTATTATATCATTTGCAAGTAGAAATAATATATGTCCTCTTTGCTGATGTTTATAACTTTAATTGCCCTCACATGTACTACCTCTAACATTTTAAGAAATGTCATTTCATAGTGGGGAGACTTTTGTTTGTTTTTGTGCTATGAAAATTGTAATACTTTCCATTGCAAATAATGCTAAGACTTGGTTTGCACTTATTCTTTGGAGAGCATTTAACATAAATGAGTTCAACATTTTGCCAAAGGCTTTTTCTGAGCCTAATGAAATAATAATGTGGTTTTTGCTATTATGATTAATTTTGTTAATTGCTTCCCTAATGGAAAGTATTCATTCATTCCTGATGGAAGCCTACTTGGTAATAGTAAATTCCTTTTTTGTATGTATAAGTTAAATTTACTTGTAAGGATTTTACTTAAAAATTTAGTATATACACATACATACATACATACATATATACATATACAAATATATATATATATATATATATATATATATATATATATATATATATATATATATATATATAGAGAGAGAGAGAGAGAGAGAGAGAGAGAGAGAGAGAGAGAGAGAATCAGATTAGCATCACCAAGCAGATTTGAGAAAGAAGGCACTGAGAGCAATAGAGATAAAGACATATACAAATATAGGTTTGCGTGAATGAGTTTAAGGAAAGAAAATTCAAAGTATTTAGAAGCCAAAATATGAGTGGATCAAAGTAAGGCTGAGCCATAAAACATTATTCTGTGATTTGTCTTTCAATGGTTTAGAAAATGACCATATTTGTTTCATTAAAGGAGAATGACTGGTAGAGTGCCTTCCGTCTCTGTGCTTTAGAATTATTTTTGAGCACCAGTTATAATTGCTCTTTAAATTTCTAATAGAATTCACTTTTAAATCCTTTTGATGCAGAGGAATTATAATTTTTCCTATGTTAGTATATTTATATTTTACTTGATGTCTTTTTCTTGTTTTGCTAATTGGCCCAATTCATTTTTGTAAATAATTACCTATGTCATTGTACTTCTAAGTTTTGCTGTCATATACTTATATATTTTACTTTAAGATAGGTCTCTATTTTCTCTTCATTGTGAAAGAATATTCCTTTTTATTTTGATAATTTGATTTTATATTCTTTTTCTTGGTCAGGTAAGCTAATTGTTTGCTGAGTTTTTGGTTTTTTAAAATGAGCACTTTTTGCTTTATCAGTTTCTTTTAGTTGTAATTTGTAGTTCCCCTACACTTATTTTTTTTGAGATTTAAAAAAATATCATTTTTGAGGGTTTAGTGTGCCTATTATCTAGTCTTTTGAGTTGTATTCTCAATTAATTTCCCTCTTTTCACTAATGTGAAAAATATCAGATATATGCATTTTCCTTTGAGAACTACTATAGTGGCATCTCATAAATTTGGGGATATTTTCTCCTTTTTACTGAATTTTTTTACCATAATTACATGTTTCTATGACTTGTTCTTCTACTCATTATTTGTGATATCATTTTTCAAACTTCAGTTGGTATTTGAAAAAAAATACCTTATGTAAATCATGTGGTTAGTATTTTTGCTTTGATGTCTGTTTATGATTCCATAAGCCATAGTACATTATCAACAGGTGCAATGGTGTGATGGAATTTGAGGAATATATATAAACATTTCTATGACTAGTCATAAGTTGCCACAGGTTGGACAGATCCTAATAGTATGTTCATTCACACACACACACACACACAAAATATGCCCATATATACGTATATCCTTCTTTCTTTTTTCCATTGTATCTAACCAATTAATACAATTAAATTGTATTTAATCGATAGAAAGAAATATCAAAGTTTTCCCACAGCTATTGTATTGTTCTTAATTTTAAAATAACTTTTCTTTGCTTTTAATAAATAGCTTTTTTGTGTTTTTATTTGGAATGCATATATTTAATTTTATTATTTTTCATTTCTATTGCCTGTAAACATAGTGTTTTCCTATTTGCCTCTTTTGATATAATCATATTATTATTGTTTTTTTAAGAACATTTCTGCAATCCTTGTTTTTGGAATTGTTTAAAGCAGCAGCAACAACAATAACATATCTATAATAATAAAATTTTCTTCAAATGTGCTTATTCTATGCAGCAGATTTTTTACTTTCCAAATTTGATTTTTTCTATTTTCTTCTTTATATTAAAATTTAATCCATTCATATTTTGGCTTCTGAATTCTTTGCATTTTCTTTCCTTAAAACTCATTCACACAAACATACATGTGTTTATTTATGTCTTTATCTCTATTGCTCTATCAGTGTCTTCTTTCTCAAATCTACTTTGCTTATGTCAAGCTAATCCTGATACCCTCTCTTCTATTATCCTTTGAAAACTCAAATATTTTGGCTTCAATTTTATTGCTTTTCTCTTTTCTCTTTCTTTCTACATCTTCTTGTCTTTTTCTCTCTGCAGGTCTCTGTCTTTCTAACTTTGTTTCTATTTCTCTTTCTATGTCTCATTCTATCTACTTTGTTCCTCATCTTTTCTACTTTATCTTACCATTCCCATCTCAGGTAAAATTTCCACCACCACCACCATCACCACCACCACCACCCCTGCTACTATCACCTCATCTATTGTTTTTAGCATTATCTAATTTTTAAATAATTATTTCATGCCCTGTATGTATTCTCTCTTTAGGATATTTTTAATTCTGTTCTCAGAAATGTTAGTTTCTAAAAGAGTCAATAACTTTCAGAAAGGAATCCTGAGTAACCCATATCTGGCCACCCAATCCTAATTTTTGTCTTTTCACTCCTTAAATGTCTCTTTTTGATGTTAAGTCACCATTGTTAAGAAGCAGAACAAAAAAAAAACAGAATAAAAGTTAGATGCTTTCAAAATTGCACCCTGTTGAGCCCCCAACAAATTAATTCACTTCTTTAGAATTTGTTTTTAGATAAAATTTTTTAAAAGATAAATTACAATAAACCAAAGTTTATTAGCCATTACCTATGATCTAATCCAGTCTTAGACTTTTTAAAACATAGATTTATTTCTTAGTATTTGTAAGAATGCTATTTGCTATTTGTAAGAATTTAACTGTTTTGCATGTTGAATACCCTGATACCCTCTGGCTTTTTTGTAGGAATGTCATAATCTTTTGTATTGCTGTGGAATTGTTTACATTGGTGATCAGGCATAGGTTCATGGTATACATTATTTTGAGATGTAAGCCAGTGACTGCTTTAGGAATGCTCCATTCATATTTTCCTTTGACTTCTTGTAATCCTGTATTATTCAAATCGATGGATCATTCTTAAACTCTAATAGAGTTCCTCATATCTAATTATAAAATTTAGTTTTGTTCTAAAGTGAGATTTCTAATTTCTTGCTATTTGCACTAAGTTGTTCTTTCCAAGTTATATTTTATCATCTGATTTGATTTTTTCAGTTGAAAATTCTTATAATTTCTTAATTATTATATATTTCCTAAGGTGAGTTAGATTTTAGTTTTATGATGTTCTTCTAAAAAGATCTACATCCTTTAGACAATTTATCTTCAAATTCAATATGCTTTTTTTGTAGAGGCCATCTTATTTTTACTTTATACAATTTATTCTTTTTTGCTAAAATAATGGGTTTTTTTTGTCTACTTTAAAAAATGGTGCATCTGTTTTTGATTCTAGATTACCCATGTTCTTCTTAAACTCCTTTTTTCTTTCTTAAAAGTTTTAATTTTTTGATCTTTTCATTTATTTGACTTTCTCACTCCTGTAAGATATTGCACAACAAATATGAGATCCTCACTAATTCAGAATCTTACTTTCCCTTCAAACAGTCTTTATGACTCCTCACTCCTTTAGAGCAACTGGCTTTCCTTTACCTGGATCAACAGAAGTGATCTGATTCATGAACTCGATATAAAATAATAGATTGATTGTCAAAGATAATGACATAAAGTTAACACCTAGAATTACTGACTAGAGTTGTGGTGTCCATGAAGAAAATACCTGAAGCTTTCATGTAGTACTGGGTAAATGGGTAATTAGGAGGAAGACTATTAGGATCTAATCACTAATTACTACTGTGTTCTTTGGTCTTTTTGTCTGGATGTTTGTATGATATTGGAGTGATATTTTATGTTTATGTGAAATTGGTGTGGTATTGGTAGGATGTTTAACATTGGTGTGATGTTTGTGTGACAGAAATGTGATTTTTCCATGACATAATGGTATGAATTTATTGTGGTGTTTGTGTGAAATTAGAATAATATTGATGTAATGTTTGTGTGATATTGGTGTTATGCTTTATATTGATGTAAAATTGGAATGATATTTTCATGGTATTGGTATGATACTGTCAAGTATTGCTATTGTGTTTATGTGGCATCAATGTTTTGCTTAACATTGGTGTCAAGCTTACATGATATTGGTGTGATGTTTAATGTTGGTAATACCTTTTGTGACATTGGCATGATGTTTGTGTGACATTGACACAAAATCAACATGAAATTGGCTACCATTGCTGTGATATAGACCTGATATTAGGCATGCACTTTACTGACAGTGTCATGATTCTTGCATGATATTAGTGTGATGTATGCATGATTGTTGAGTGGTGTTTCATATTGCCATGATTTGTTATGTAATAAACATGGCATTTTCATGAGTTTACATGATGCATGTGCGATTTATTTATATTGTTGTGACATTAGCGTCCAATTTTCATGAATTGGTATGGCATTTACTATTGGTGTGACATTGGCATGATATTGATATGGTGTTAGTGCGATGTTTACTTGCAATATAACATTGACTGATATTGGTGTGATGCCTGTGTGGTATTGACACAACATTTCCATTATATTTGTGTGACATAATCTAGACAGACATGTTGGCTGGATATTTGCATGATGTTTGCATGACATTGTTATAACATTGCCATCATTTTGCTAACTTCAGTGTGATGTTTGATATTGGCATGATGTTGGTGTCATATCAGTGTGATAATTGCTTGATATTGGCATGAGGTTTCTTTGACATTGGAGTGAATTTTGCATATATTCCAACTATTTCACTTTAAACATGAAGAAAATGATGCCTGAAGAGGTTAAATGACTTGTCCATGTTCTCATTTGTTGTAGGTAGCAAAGATGGGATTCTGACTCAGGTCCTCTTATTCTAAAGTCAGTTCATTTTCTAGTACAGTAGTCTTGTTCCATGGAGAACAGTTGATGAAATACACTTCCCTCTTCCAAGATGAGTAGTGGCAGATTAGGGATACACAATATTATATATACAATCCTAAGTGACAATTTCATTGGTTGATTTTGCTTAAGTGTGCTTTTCCTCTTATAAGGAAGGGTCCAGAGGGGGTAAAAGGCATATTCTGAAAATGAATGTAGTAAAATGATATCAATAAAACCAGCTTAAATAAAACACAAAAATAAAATGTAGAAGTTGGACTAGATAACATTTCAGTCTTATAATTCTAAAATCCTGATATTAAAGAAAAGAAAACACAAGTCCTGTCCACTCATTGAGGTTTAGAGTTAAAGGTTGGTTGGTTATTGTCCTTCATTCTTGAAAAGTATCAAAATGACACCACTATATTGGAATTAAGTTGCAGTGTGTCCAACTATGGCTGGACAGATCAATACAGGTTTAGAAGGCTCTACCACAGGTTGGGCACAAAGAGTCCATGTGAACTTTTGGAGTGGAGATGTCTCTAAATTTGTACATTGCATTTTTCTTTTCAGCAACTGAAATTCTGTTTCCCTCATAGAGCACAGTACATTCTTTGATGCAGGTACACCATGCTTAGCAGTTTGATGCAAGTGCCTCCCACATGAAGCAACTGATTCCAAACCTCTTCAGAGAGACATTGGGAGTGTCCTTTGTATTGCTTTTTCAGGCCTCCTTGTGAGCACTCATTTTGTGCTACTTCTCCATAAAAATAATTTATACAAATATACATTTGGCATTTAAACTACATGATCAATAGTGTAAGTAAAGAAATGATGCAAGTATATATCCTTTAGGTCTGAACCCTAATGATTAAAATTGCCATATTTCTTAAGAATTTCTTCCTTTTGGAAGTGAAGACCTCAATCATTTTCCATTCAGACTATAAAGTGGTTTTACTAAAAGAAATCTGCTCATGTCACCTCTATGCCCACTCAATAAACTCCAATGGCTCCCTATTGTTTCCAGTCACAAATACAAAATGCTGTTTGGCATTCAAAATCTTTCACAATATAGTCCCTTTTCCATCCTTTCCAGTGTAATTATATATTGCTCCCAAATAGGTACTTTTTGATCCAGTGACATGGTGTCCTGGCTACTGTATGTATAAGATATTATATCTCTAATCTCCAGACAGTTTCTCTGGCTTTCTCCCATGTTACCCCCTCCCCTTCTTTGACTACTAACTTCCCTGGTTTCCTTTAAGACCTGACTAAAATCTCACATTATAATATTTCTCAATTTCAGTTCTTTACATTTTAACATTATTTCCTATTTATTCTTTATATGGATTGCTTTGTATATATGTGTTTGCATGTTGTCTCCCCTATCAGATTGTAAACATTTTGAGGGAAGGGATTATCTTTTTCTTTTTTTTATATCCTGAATGTTTGATACAGTGCCTGGCCCATAGAAGGTACTTAATAGATGTTTATTGAATTGAATAAATAAGCAAGTTTTCCTAAATACAACACTGGTTATCTGCTTAAAACACAGAGTTTCTAAGACATGTATAAATATGAAAACGTGCATCAATATATTTTTGCAATATATATTTACATGTGTGTATATGTTCATTGTGTGTGTTTACTGATCTTGTCCTTTTGCATGGGAATTATAAAGGGTTTTCACTGTTATTAATGCCATTACTGAGAGTATTTCTTTTTTTTTTAAGAGGCAGGGCAATAGATAAAACCCTTGGCTATCTAATCCCTAGTTATATCTGTGTCAAGAAGACAATCCTTTGGGAAATTGAGGTATTTTATGCAAAATTACTTCTGTTCAATTGGTTTATTGGTAATTTTTCTATTCCATTTTAAGATTTTCTTTCTAGTATTTTCCCCTACTTTTTTTTGCTTTTTGGAGAGTAGAATGTAGGGAAATTGGGGTTAATTGGCTTGCCCAAGGCCACATGGCTAATTTTTTGTGTTAAGTGTCTGAGGCCATATTTGAACTCAGGTCCTCCTGACTCCAGGGCTGGCACTCCTATTCACTGCTCCACCTAGCTGCCTCACTTTCCCCTACTTTTTAGCTAAAATCTTCTTTGCAAGGAAAATTGTGGGAAATGTTCAACTATGACAGTTACTTCTGATAACATAAATCTGCACTAATATTAAGCTGCTACTTCTCCATGGTTTTAGTGACTATTGCTTGTCTGGTTACCACTAAGGATATGATTCCCAGTCCCATCTTCTTCCATTCAACAATCATGCTTATCTGATACCATAGCATTTCACTTACCTCTTAAATCTGTTAGGTAGGGAATGATTAATTGACTTAGTACTTCTATCTTGCAAAGGGGGTGAAATGAACTATTAAAATAACATGGAGTGATCCTTTCAGTCTTAAGGAAGGAAGGGAAATTCATTAGCTCTAGTGGTCAAATGTAAGCACTGGAGAGTGTTTTCCAGTCCTATTTCTCTCTTTTTTTTTGTTTTGCTTTTTTGCTTTTTGGAGGGCAGTTGGGGTTAAGTGACTTGCCCAAGGTCACATGGCTAGTTTTTGTGTTAAGTGTCTGAGGCCGGATTTGAACTCAGGTCCTCCTGACTCCAGGGCCGGTACTCTATTCACTGCACCACCTAGCCATCCCCAGTCCTATTTCTTTCAACTGTGCATTGTCCTTATAAAGCATTTCTCACATGATGTTAAGCTATACTAACTAGCAGGCAGAGGAAGCAATAACTTTTGAGATATATTTTGAAGTTGACTAAAATGTCCCTCTAATTAAAAATTTGTTCCATATAAAGCTGCCATGAAACTTAAATTTTCCAACACTGTCATTTCTCCCCTTAATAAGAATTAAAGTTTAACCCTTAAGACATTAACTGAATGAAAATTTCATTAACTAAAAATGAAGAACTTACTGTCTAGTTGATGCTTTCTCAATGATTAATTGACCACATTAATTCATCACACTAATACATCTCTAGGGAAAGAGGGATAATAATAGGTATGTGATTATTTAACTTTGATGGAGGGAGCAGGGTGTGATCAGACCATATGACACAATACAGAGGTAGCGGTAATGGATGTTGTGGTAGTGGGGCATTAGGTAGGAGAGGTATATGATGATATTCTGTACTTGAAAAGCAGAACAGTTAGTGTAAGTTTCCCTCACTCCTTTTTCCCTGTCATGTTACCATGTAACTGTACTGTGAAGCAGTTATTGCCCAGATAGATTTAAATGTGCTTAACCAAATAATGTCTGGTGAAATAAACAAATGTCTGGTGAAAGACAGTAGGGACCTGTGGTGGGTCTTTAGCTAGGGGCCATCTTATGCTGAAAACATAACTATAGCTCACTAATTACAAGGGAAGAGTTGATGCTGTGCATTTTTTTCTTTTAATATGCAGAATCTAGGGAGGAATTTATTTTTAAAGAATTGTTTCCTGGTTTTGATCCAGCACACTATGATTTCAAATTCAGTGTTAAATCATATAAGGTCACTGAATAACATATTTACTTTAATGTGGAGTGGAAGGAATAACTAGTTAAACCCTGGGAAAATTTTCAGAAGAAGGAAACATTTAGTGATTTTCTTAAATTAGATTTTCTATTTTACTGAGTAGAAACTCAGTTATATTTTTTTAAATTAAATCTGCTTGAGTCTTTCAACCAGATTCTTAAGCTTGAGATAAGATAACAGAAACTCTTGTTCATGATTTTTCCATTTTCTGAATTCCCATATTATTGCTATCTTAAAGCATTTCTTACAGTCTTCTTTATTTCTTGGTTATTTGTGTATTTGTCCTATATCCTTACCCACTACTGGGTTGTAAGCATCTTAAAGACAAGGCATTGATCTTTGTTATGTCTCTTTCCTTACCAACTATCAGCATATTATCTTGTTCCCATTAAACATTCAAAAACAACAAAAATGTTTGAGCTAATCAATGAATGGTGCATTGATTTTGTGCATTTTTAATCACTACATTTTTAGTAACTTTCATGTGCCATGCAAAATATTTGCTAGGGATTTGAATTGAGAGCTCTAGATTGAAATCTTGGTTGCATGGCTTGCAGTTTCTTGACCAAGCTTTTCCCCTCTTTATGCCTTAGTTTTACTGTCTGCATTAGGAGAGTGATCCACTAATAAATTTCTCAGATTATTCTTAATCTATAATGATGATTTGATGAATTTCAGTAAGAAGAAAGACTAGAAATATGTTACTTTGAAAATTGGTACCTTTAATAACAGAGTTACCATTTCATAGCAAATGGAAGACTAGTCTCTGAGTCAGGAAAATCTGCATTCAAGTCTTTCATCTGACTTATTTTAAATGCATAATTCTGAAGAAGTGAAAACTCTTCACTACCACAGCCAACCCTATAAGGCTAGAAATTGCAGAATACTTTTTTTCCAATTGATTTGTTTACTTTTAGTTTACAAGATTTGGTTTCACAGTCCCTTGAATTTCAAATTTTCTCTCCTCCCTCTCCCCCAACCCCATAGCAGCATGCAATCAAGTATAAGATCTGCAAATACTTTCAAATTGGATATTAGTCTGGTTGTATAAAAAGGGTTGTAACCAATGGAGTGAATAATGGGAAAAGAGAAAGAAAACCAAACATGTAAAAGAATGATAGCATGTAAATTGCTTCAGTCTCCATTTAAACTCTGTTCTTTCTAGATCGTTCTGTGAATGTAGGTATCTCCTTCCATCCTAACACTTGTAGAGTTGTTATCTTATAACTGTGTTGCTAAGAAGAGTACAGTTTATCAAAGTTGGTCATCACACATATGATGTGTTTGTGATTATATACAAAATTTTCCTGGTTCTGTGAACTCCCTAGGAAAAAATCCTCAAGGCCAGATGTATTTACTAGTGAATTCTATCAAATATTTAATAATCAATTGATCCCAATATTGTACAAACTATTTGGGGAAAATTGGTGAGGAAGGAGTCCTACCAAACTCTTCTTATGACACAAATATGGCTCAGATGTGTAAATCATGGACAGACAAATTGGAGAAAGAAAATCATAGACCAATCTCCCTCATGAATATAGATGCAAAAATTTTAAATAAAATATTAGTAAAAATACTAGAGCAACTTACCACAAGAATAACATATTTTGATTAGGTTGGATTTATTCCATGATTTCAAGTGTGTTTCAGTATTAAGAAAACCATCATTATCATTGATCATATCAACAATAAAACTAGCAGAAACCATATGATTATCTCAATAGATGCAGAAAAGGCTTTTGACAAAATACAACATCCATTCCTATTTAAAAAAAAGACTAGAAAGTATAGGATCAAATGGAGTTTTCCTTAGAATAATACGTGGCATCTACTTAAAGCCATCAGCAAGTATTTATGTCATGGGGATAAACTAAAAGCATTTCCAATAAGATCAGGGTGAAACAAGGATGTCCACTATCACCCCTCTTATTCAGTCTGTTACTAGAAATGTTAGCAGTAGCAATTAGAGAAGAAAAAGAAAGCAAAGTAATCAAATTAGGCAAAGAGGAGACTAAGCTATCCCCCTTTACATATGATATTATGATATACTTGGAGAACCCTAGAGAATCAAGTAAAAAACTTCTTGAGACAATAAATAAATTTAGCAAAGTTGCAGGATATAAAATAAATCCATATAAATCCTCAGCATTCCTATAAATTTCCAATGAAGTCCAACAGCAAGAGATAGTAAGAGAAATCCCATTTAAAGTTACTGTAGATATTATAAAATATTTGGGAATCTACCTGCCAAAACAAACCCAGTACCTTTTTGAACACAATCACAAAACACTGTGCAGAGTACTTTTTAAAAATTTTGCATTAATAGAGATAATTCCTTATCAGAAGCTCACTACACTGATGTAATGGAAACATATCATCCTTCCTGTAAACTTTTCTTATCGATCATTTCCCCCCAAATATATTAGCATATGGATTGTGTCTGAGATCTAAAGCTTCCCTCTGTGTATGACTATAACAATCTGTCCCTTCTCCAGCACTTATACACTAATTTTCAAGTCCTTTGATGGCTTACATTTATCTTTCCTTTTGAAACTCATTTAATGCACAACTCCCTCTACAGATTACAACCATCCAGCATGAGTTTTACACCAAAACTTCAAGGAAGGTGAGATAAAGAGGGAATGAATTACCAGGCATCCAGCCATTAAACTTTTCCTGATATCACCTCCTGTTTTAAACCTGCTTTGCAATCATTCTTTAGAGGAGATGAAATATGAAGTCCAAGTTTCTGACTGACCTGTAAAAAAAAAAATATCCCTCTAGAATAGAATAATCTCAAGAGAAAAAAAAAAGTTTAATCCCAGAACCATGAGTCTACTCTTTACATTTGCCCAGAGTGCCACATAGTTTCAGATATTTAAAGTTGAAAGTGACCTTAGAGGTCATCTACCCCCACTCTTTTCACTTGACAGATCATGAAACTAAATAAGTCAAAGAGAGCTTGCAAGACTTTTTACATATATATTAAGAGCAGAATCAGAATTCAAACTGTCATTTTCTGGTCCTTGATCTCTTTCTCCTTCCAAGATATTCTACTGCTCACTGGCTTTACCCATATCCTAGAGAAAAGGGTCTTGGAGGTCTTCTGATTCAATCCCCTTGCTTTGTGAATGGGGGGATAAGGACAAGAGAGATGGAATAGCTTGCTCCTGGTTAAACTTGTGGTCAGTGATAGTACTTGGGAATGGCATTGGGATTGGGTCTTCTAAGAGCAAATGCAATGCTTATCCCACTATACTATATTAATTCCTTCATTAATTAATATTTCTTGTAATGGAGTTCCATGCAGCAAAGTCTTTGAAAAAAAAAAGGTCTTATGTCTTATTTCCTTACCCCCTACTGGGTTGTTAGCAAGTAGGGCAGAATAGGAGGTGGGGTGCTGGACAACAATCTTATCTGAGTTTATCTAAGAAGAAAACATGATTCTTTCAATTTATATAAGGGTTATTGAGAAAAACTGGGGGGGGGGGGCATTTGTGAGCATAACCCATGGGGAAAAAATCAAATAGAAGCAGGAGGAAAGGAATAAAGAAAAATAATTGAATTAATACTTATTTCAGTGAGTTACCAGAAAAATTTCAGTCATTAAAAGAATGAGGTAGAGTGATAGGAAGAGTATATATTGGAGCCCACAATTCTATGGAAATGGAGGAGAAATTGACAGGCATCTAGTATGTATTAAGTACTTAACTATGTTCTTCATGAAGTGTCAGACATGACTGAAATAGCTGCACAATAACAAATGTTCCAGGCACTATACTAAGTACTGGGAATGCAAATAAATGCAAAAGACAGCCCAAGTTCTCAGGTTACAGTATAATAGGTAGATAAGGTGAAGACAGTTACGTGCACACATGATATATGCAAAATAAATTGGAAATAATTAACAGAGGGAGAACAGTAGTATTAAGGAGTAAAGGTAAAGACTTTTTGCAGAAATTGGGACTTTCTCTGATACTTGAAAGAATGCAAGGAAGTTAGAAGACACAAGTGAGGAAGGAAAGAATTACAGGCTTGAACAGTCTATAAAAATGTTTGGATTTAAGATGAAATAGAAGTAGAGAGACAGAGACAGGGATATGAGAGACAACTTTCTGGATGGAGAGTGGGATTAGGACAGATCCAAGCAAAAACAAAGCCTATGTACATAGAGTTGATTTATGTTTTTAAAGAAATAGCCATGAATCTAGGAAAGGGGATATACAGATGGAGTGATGAGTGTGGGCATGTGACTAGGTAGGATAATGAAACTGGTATCAGATTGTGTTAATGAAAAGAAACAGCATAGGCCTAGTGCTGATTTGGGGTTGTTTACTTGTTATTTTTCATTTTTATTTAAATAATCAAAAAGGATCTGATGGCAGATGCCGATAGAGTGGTGGAATTGAACTCAGGAAGAACTAACTTCAAATGAAGCTAGTCTCTTACTAGCTCTTTGACTCTGGGCAATTCATTTAACTTTTCTGCTTGAATTTCCTTATCATTTAAATAGGGGGAATAATACCACCCATGTCCTAGGGTTATTGTGAAAGTCAAATGAGATAACACATGTAGCACGCTTTTTTAAAATACCAGCAATTATGAATGTGGAAATAATATAAACTATTCAATAGGAAAAAAGTTAAAGACACCAAATAGGTCCCTGAAATGGAAAAATGAAAGGACTGGAAAATAAATCCCAACAATTTACTGTATAAGGAAACAGGCATAGCAACACATATAGAGATTAAAATAAAGGTAGAGAAAAAATGTATCCTTCTTCCATTCTTGATTCAATTCTCTCCTTTCCTATTGTCACTGCACAGAAAAAGATGAATGTGAGGTCTCAGTTCTGGAGTAGAGTGAGGGAATCAAGAACTTTAGAGAGTAGAAATATCTCAGAATCAGGAGCTCCTAGTCCCAGGAACACGTGTTTGTATTTGTCATGTCCTAGGAGCTAATAATCATGCTAAATAGGTTTATTGAAATATTGAAAGATGAAAGGGATTATAAGGTCTTCCTCCCTCCACCACCCACATACATCTGAGAGATGAAGAAACAGAAACCTACAGAGTTTCTCACTCATGGTCACAGAAGTAGTAAGTAAATAAGTCAATATTTGAACCTAGGAATCTAGATACCTTGACTACAACTTTGGCACTATTTTCATTTTACCATTTTATATTCTATAATAGTGAATTTCAGGTACAATCAAATTTTAAACATTTAGCATGATTCTAGGAAATAGATGATAGATTGCACCTATTTTCTCTTTATTTCATTATTTGCCACATGTGTGGGCAAAGGGATAGAAGAATGAAGTTGGAAAAGTGAATCATACATTCTATAGAGCTCCAAAGGGACATATTCTGTGTTTTGAGATCAGCTATATTTTTCATTCAGTACTTTTATTCAAATCATACTTTTATTCAAATAAATGAATTATTTTTAGTCATTCCTCCCACCTTGTGCTCAGTAATGAAGTAAATATTTTAGGGCAGAAGTTCTCAGCCTTTTTAGTCATAGGAGTACTTTTATACTATTAAAATGATTGGATCCCCATAGAGTTTGTGTTTATGTAAGTAATATTTATTGATATTTAGCATATTAAAATTAAACATCTTATTATTTTAATATTATTATGAAAATAGTTTTGATCCCATGAACCCTCAAAAGGGTGATAGAGACCCATGGAAATTCACAGACTGCTTTGCAAATCACTGTAGAAGCAGTGGTACAAAAAATGGTCTTTACTCTCAAGAAAAACACTCAAGATTCCAGACATAATTAGAAGGAAAAAAACAGAAATATAACTAAGTACTAGATCATATGGTAGAGTATACTATGTTGAAGGACTTTTAATAATATAAAGTTCAGTGATCACTTAAACAGTGGGAGAAAACTTCATACAGGAAGAAGCTATGACTTGACTAGTCCTTGAGAGTAAAGAGGTTTTCAGGTAGGAGGAGAGTAAACATGGTCAAGAGCCTAAACAGAGATAGAAAAGAGTCTATTGTGTTTTCACAACAATCAGACAACTAGTTTGATGAGAACAATGGATTTGCTGGAGAATATTGATTATATGACTGTTTAAAGCCAGTACGTGGAAGAGAGTAAGAAACTTAACAGAGAATTTTACATGTTGCATTATGGGCAATAGGGATTGATTTGCAGACTTTTGAGTAGAGCACATAGTGAAAATATCTTTTCAGGAAAAAAAGCACAATTAAATAGATGAATCAGATAGAGAAAAAATGGAATCAGCAAGACCAGCTAAACCACTATGACGGTAGTCTTGGAGGGATGTAATGAAGATATTAACTATAGAGTTGGACATGGTAATGAAGGGAAAGAGAAAGAGATAATATTTTTTTAAAGAAGATTCTACAGAGCTTTAAGTATATCTTTCTATAGATAGTCACTTAAAAGTTGCTAGCTTTCTTTATTCACTGAGCAAAACTTACCAAGATGGAACAAAATTTACAAAACCTTACTTATATTACTACATTCAATCTCTGAATATCAAGATATTTTGATCTGAGTTGTAGAAGCATAAATCAGACAAATCAAAATATTTCTATCTTTCTGCAATCAATAGCTGACTAAAAACTTCTTTTTCTAAATCATTACAAACCTGATTGTTGCTGGTAAAATTGTTGATTATTGAAGTGGATGTTCTAGCATCAAATATGTTTATTCCTTAAAACTTTCAGTGCTATATTTGTTTTATATTATTAAAATGAATGCATATACATTTTGATAGCAATACTGTAGTGATTTTTACCTCCTACAGGTTTATTTAGTGATTTGTATCCCACTTTGTAAGTGCCAAGTATAGATGCAAATTTTGGTGCCCTTACTACAAATTCAATAGTCTTTTCATTGCACTGTAACACTCTGTTGGTTGTTTCTCTTCATTACCTATATGACCAATTCTACTCATTTTCCTTTGTTGATTCTTCATCCATTTCATACCACCTAACTCTATGTTCTACCCTCAGCCTCTACTTGGAATTTTCTATTTTTTCTCTATACTTCTCTCATTTGGTAATCTAACTTCCATGAATAAACAATTACTGATGTATTCAGAAGTAGTCTCTCCTGGACTGCTGCCCCAAATCACCAACTTTTTGTTTGTAATTTCAAACTATATTTAATAGACATCTAAACTGGATAGTTCCACAAAAAACCTCATTATCTTTGTTCCCAAATGACATCTTTTTTTCCTAAACTCCCTTGTTTCTATTGAAGGTACTTCTATTCTTCAAATCAGTTAGTTTCCAAATGTGGGATCTTCCTCTACTTCAAATTCTCATTCAATTTGTCCTAGTCTATGTCCTCATTACCTCTTAATTTTTGCCTGATCTCATCTCCTAAGCCATCCCTCTGCCTCAAATCCTTCTCTTGTACAATCCATTCTTTAAACAGTTGCCGAAGTAATTTTCCCCTAAAGGACAGGTTTCATCACATCACCCCTACTCAATAAACTTCAGTGACTCCTTGTTATCTGTAGCATCAAAAATCAATTCCTCTATGATTTAAATCCCTTCCCCACTTAGCTTCTTAATACCTTTTTCAGTTTTCTTATGTGTTACCCTCCCTCTAAACTCTACATCCCAGCCATACTCACTTACTTGCTCTTCTTTTCATGTGACACTCCATTTCCCATCTATTCCTTTGCCCTGGCTGTTCCTCATCACAGGAATGCTCTAACTTCTCATTCCTACCCCTTAGAATTCCTACCCCTCAGTCTTTCAAGACTAAGTTCAAGTGTCATTATCTTTAGGAAGCAATTCTTGGTTACTCTCCTCAGCTCCTAATTGTAAGATTATCTTAGGTTTACTTTGTTGTCCTATTGTATACACATATACACATAATGCTATCTACTCTTTTAAAGTGTAAGCCTCTTGAACCAAAGACTCCTTTATTTTTTCTTTAGTGTTTCCATTGCTTAGCCAATTATCTGGACCTTGACTTCACTCCTGAATTCTATCACACTCTTCAGAAATTCATTATTCTGAAAAATCACATCAAATCTGAAATTCATAACTCCTCAGTACCTCATGCTCATGAGACCCCTCCCAATCTCCTTCTGATTGAAAAGGAGAAAAGCAGGACATTGGAGAAGTCTTCCTAGAGTCTCTATTTAAGAAGAGGACCCAGGACAACCATCTCATTACAAACCATCTGAGTTCAATCCCCTGGTCTTCATCATCCCTTGTACTAGGTAACCTTCCTCACTCCTTTCTTTTTCCCATACTACTTTGCAACTTATTTTTATGTGTTGTTGACTCCCATTATAATGAGAGCTCCCTGAGGGAATAGGCTTGTCTTTTGCCTTTCTTCATATACTGTGTACTTAGCTCAATGCCTTGTAAACAATAAGCACTTAATAAATATTTATGAGCTAATGACTTTAGTAACTGCTTAATAAATGCATATTTATTTACATTATAGGTAGTACAAAGAGCTATAATTTTAAAAAAATGGTTCTGCACTCAGAGGACCTGCATCCAAATCTCAATCTTGATGACTACTAACTTTGTGACTCTTAGAATAATACTTAACCTTCATTGGTTACAGTTTCCTATTATTCTATAAAACTACAGGTAACTGTGAAGGGCTCTGAAGTCCCTTCCAGTTCATAAGCACAATCAGTCAAATCTTTGCCCACATGACAATGCTTAAAATACTCAAAGAAAGATGTCATCAGTTCCCTCCAGGAAACTTCTCATTGAACTGAGTCAAAATTATCAGAATACAAGGCATTCCTCAATTAATAAATAATCAAAGAATGTAAACAGGAAGTTTTCAGATGAAGAAACCAAAGTTATGTATAGTCAGATGAAAAATGCTCAAAATCACTTTTGGTTAGAACAACAGAAATAAAAGAAAAACTTTAGTACTACCTCACAACTAATATAGTGGCTAATATTACAAAAAAAAAGGAAAACAACAACTATTAGAGAGGATGCAGGAAAATTGGGGCTATAATGTACTGGAGTTGTGAATCAATGCAAGCATTCTGGGAAGCAATGTGGAACTATGCCCAAAGGGCAATCATATTGTGCAAACCTTTTGATCCAATAATACCACTACTGGTGTGTATCTCAAAGAGATAATTTTTAAAAGACCTATATATACAGAAGTATTTATAGCAGCTCTTTCTGTAGTGGCAAAGAATTAGAAATTAAGGGGATGTCCATCAGTTGAGGAATGGTTGAAGAAGTTGTGGTATATGAATGTAATGAAATACTATTGGGCTATAATGAATGATGAAAAGGTGGACTTTAGAAAAACCGGGAAATGCTCAGATGAACTGATGCTGAGTCAAGTGAACAGAACCAGGAGAACATTGTACAGAGTAATAGAAACATTCTGCAATTATCAGCTAGGATTGATTTAGTTCTTCTCAGCAATAAAATGATCCAAAAGACTAGTGATGGAAAATGCTATCACATCCAGAAAAAGAATTAATGGAATCTTTATGCAGACTATTTTCACTTTATTTTATATATTTATTTTATATGTTAAAAATTATCTTTGCAAATAATTAGAAAAATAAAATATTATTCAAAACAAAACAAAACAAAAATGAAGCTTCTCATTTTCAAAATAAACAATCTGAATTCAGACAACTGATCTTTATATGGATCAACAGTGACTCAGAAACCTTATGAACAGAGACCAATACTTCATCTAAGTCATTCATAAAAAATGCCTTTATACAGAATTGAGACAATGGATTATGTGTATAGATTTGATAGCCCAGGGTTGTACATGAGGCATGGCATGCTTTTTAAAATTTACTGAATGGATTTTTAAATCCCTTTCTATTGCTGTTGTTCAAGTATTTTAAAATAAGATCTTTCCCCATCCCTTTTTAAAGCAAGGCTATATCTCTGAGTTCCAGACTTCTCTACTTATCTCTAGATTTTACTACATCTCTTTTACAATAATAAAACACAAAGAAAGAGTTTAGGTATACAGAGAAAATATTTTGATATTCACTTAACTGAACTGCAGTTTAAACTCTGGACCTGTTTCCAGAGGAGACTACAGTATAAAACAAAACAAACTATGGTAGGCTCATATATGCTTTTTATGGGACTTTACTAGGTTAAAGCACTGCAAGTC
>CM053594.1:163554327-163571549 GCA_028646575.1 Pseudocheirus occidentalis | reverse complement strand
AGCCCCAGGCCTGGCCGAGGTCTTGGCTTCAGGCTGGGCAGGCCTCTGCTCCTAGCTCACGTGATGGGCTCCTTGCTGCTGAGCTGCCTTCAGAGAGAGATGTGTTTTCTGTATTTTTGTGAGTCTGAGAGTCCTAGACTTTGTCTGGGGTCATATTTTATGGGTGTTTAGGGTGGTTGTGTGGGATCTGCGAAGCCTTGCTGCTTCTATGCTGCCATCTTGGCTCCGCCCCCATATTGTTTCATTTCTTAAATTCAGAATAAAATAAATTTTAAAAAAGAAAGTAGAGGTCCGAATTTTTTTCCCCCAAAGTACTTGGGAGAGTCCTTGAGAGTGTCCTTGTATGACTTCTTCTGATCTCTGTGAGTGCCCATGTTGTGTAAGTTCTCTGTTTTAAAGAAACATATGTTTGACATTTGATCAATGTGATCAGCCTATCAGTTGAGCTTTCTGCAGTGGAGTTTGAATGTCTGCCAGCTAAGCTTGAGAAACCACTTTAGTGTCCAGTACCTTACCTTGCCAGGTAATCTTCAGAGCCTTCTTAAAAAATTCAAATGGTAGTGATTCAGTTTCTTGGCATGTTGCTGGTAGACTGCCCAGGTTTCATAGGTATACAAGAATGAGATCAATGCTATGGCTCTGTAAATCTTCCAGTTTATATGCAATCTAATACTTCTTTCCCCAAAAAATTTTCTTCAGAGCATCTCAATACTTTCCACAGTATTCAAAATTTCTCTTTGCTATAACCAATAGTTCCATTTAAGAATGATGTGGTGTTACCTAATGGAGCACTTCTGTATTGTCTGCACAATAATCTGTGAAGCAAAGTTACATACTAAATCTTCCTCCACTTTATTTTGGCTTGTAGCCTTTTCAAGTTCAAGGGCTTACCATCACTATGGTAGCTAACCTTGATGCATTGTTCATGCTTATTGACGGCATAAGGCTGAAAAATGTAGAAGCAAGCACATAGTCTTACTTCTGAAATCCACTGGTGACTGGAAAAGCACAAGAGCATTAACCATTATTCAGAACATATGCAACTATGTCATCTTTAAACTAACATACAATACTGATAAACATCTCCATGCAACCTAATTTTTCCATGATCTTCCATATGCCTCCTTGACTGATAGTATCAAAAGCCTCAGTTGGAATAATGAGTATTGTGTATAGAGTTCTGTTCTGTTCCTGGCATTTCTCCTGGAGTTGCCAGGCAGCAAATACTGTATCAACCATTACTTAGCCCTCTCTGAAGCCACACTGGCTCTTTAGTAGATGACCTTCTTACAGGTGAAGGATCAGTTCATTGAGAACTCTGGCAAGAAACTAGCCACCAATGACTAAGAAAGAGAGGGGTATACCTCTATGATTCTCATAGGACAATGCATTTCCTTTCCCTTATAGAGATGGACAATTGTTGCATCTTTGAACTCCTAGGGGGTAGCTCCCTCTTGCTATATAGCAAAGAAGATTTCAATCAGATTTTTTTATTAGCAATGAACCTTCTGCCTTGTAAATCTCAACTATAATGAAATCAGCACCAGGTGCTTTGCCATGTGGGAGAAGCCTAACAGCATTCAAAACCTTTTCTGCAGTTGGAAGGTCTCCTACAGGAGGATTGTCTTCAACCTCAGGGCAACAACTTCAGCATTGGTTAATGACATTCCATCAAGAATACTAGGGAAGTGCTCAAACAATCTCTCCAGGGTCATACCCTTTATCACTAATAAATGTGACTCCATCATTGCTGAGTAGTTGAGATGCATCTAAGTATTTGACCCATAAATAAACTTCAGAGCATCATAAAAGTGCTTTGGATTGTCATTATCTGCATAAAACTGAACTTCTTCTGCCTTCTTACTTAGCCAAGAATCCTACACATCCCTAAAGTTTGCTTGCACTTTATTTTTGGTGTTGTTAAATGCTTCCTTCTTAAAGATGGGTTACTATCCTTCTGGTAAATCCTGTGGACATCTCACTTTTCACTTAGTAACTTCTGCATTTCCCCACCATTTTCATCAAATCAATATTGATGTTTGTGCATGTCCTGGCCCAGAAGAGTAACTGTAATACTGTAATTCAATTTCTGAAAGCTGCCCACCCCTTTTCTTCTCTAATATTACTAATTATGTGTTGGCTCATCTTTCTTTCCAAATTAGCAACAAACTGTTCAACCTTGGAAAGACTCTAATCTGTTGACATTGTCTTCTTTCCTCGGAGCCAACATTATTGGTGAATGTAAAAGTTTAGCTTGGAAAGGGTAAGTCTATGATCTGTCAGCATTCTGTGCCATTTATTATCTTTGTTATTTTCACATCCTGTCTCTTCTTACAATGATGTAGGTTATTAAATGCAGTGTTTGATACGTAGGTACCTCCACTAAGATAGTGTTGGTGATAAGAAGGTCATGTGATATATGTCTTTAGTGTAAGTGACAATTGATCCTTATATTTCTTACTCCAGTCCTCCCAAGGATGCCTTGTCATGTCTGATAACCTGTGCCTACTTTGTCATTAAAGTCATCCAGAATTATAAACTTGTGCTCTTTTGTCACATTAATGATGAAGAATTCCAGATCTTCGTAATTATTTTTCTTTGACTGCATCAAGGTTCAACATAGTTGGCATATACTCACTGATGGTGATGGCACAGCACTTTCCTGCAAGTGTCAAATGCATTGTCATAACCCTGTCAATCACTTTTTCGGAGGCATATAACCTTCTTGACTACATTAGTTTTGATTGTGAAACCAAACCAGCTTCATGACACTCACAGTTACTGATTCCACTACAGCCAAAAAAAGAGTGTATTTAGCATTATCTTTGGTGAGTTAGCCTTTGTTTTCAAGCTTTATTTCAGTCTGGGCTGCCACTTGGATTCTATGCCTGCTGAATCCTCTGACAATAAGAGCTACTCATCTTTTTGGTCTACTGGATTTTGTTTTGTAAATAAGCATGTGCATGCTCCATGTACCAATTTTCTCTAAAAAAGTTTTTGTACATATATTTTGCATGTTTTTACCACAGGGTAAGATTTCTAATGGCTGTGGTCAAGAGGCCATGTTTAGGTTAGCTGAAGCAGACAATTTCCACAACATCTTTTATAGCTCTTTCATCATCACAGGAGGTAAGTAGTATGGTCATTAAAAAAGCCTCTCAGATGCCCAGGGGGCTGCTGAATCCCACTGCTGTTTCAGACTGATGAAAAGATGATACTGTGACTTGGGCCATTAGTTTGCAGTGTTCTGACCATAGTTATAAGTGTATGTTCAGTTGCTGTTTCATCCCTTACATGCTACCACAAGTTTTTGAAGTAAGTAAAAATGGTAAAGTGGTTTGAGTGATGTCTTTTGATTCACAGATGTTTTAGATTCAAATAAAGCAGAGTTTTGCAAAGCTGTTGGCCTCACTCTCTTACAGTCTCCAAGAATCCAGTGGCAAGACAAAAATAAAAAAAAATATTGACAGTCACTCAAAATACAGTGAATGACTTTGGCATCTCTGATATTCAACTAAACTCTAAGTGTTCTACAATGTTTATTTCCACTTCCTTCAAGGCCCATTGTAACAAATTGTTCACATTCACCTTTCCACTGTGGGAAGTTTTTATATGTTGGTGTAGACACACATCTAGTTCACTGAAGGGTTTGAGGTCTATCAGTTACTCTTAACTTGATTCATCTTATTTGCCAAAATGGTTTATGTGGTGTGACTGCTGGCCATGTTACAACTTCTTGGAGTGACAAGTGAGAGTTAGGTGGCAGGTGGACACCAAAGGTGAAAAGAGCTCTGAAAAAAGACTTGACAGCTCTGACACCAGAATTACTAGTCTTCTTTAGGTGTTGTGCATCCCAGCAACACACGTAAAGTGCTTTGCAAATCCTACTTTTAACCAGTAACAAATCATTTGATGATTATTGCACTATGGAAATGAATATGAGGAATTCAGGGAAATGTGAGAAAATATTTACAAATCTCTCCAAATCAAAGCAATCAGAATCAAGATAACAATGTGCAAAATGACTACAAATAATATAAGAGAAAAATAATGCTAAAAGACAACCAGATGATGATTAATGGTAATGATCAATCTTACTTCTAGAAAATAGATTATAAAACATACCACTTGCCTCTCAGAGGAGAGAATGGGTATAAATTGTAGTAGAATGCAGCATATATGTATTATCAAACACAGCTGTTTTGCCTTTTGTTTTTCTTAATTGTTTTGCTTTGTTACACATGACATTCCAATGTGTGTAGGAGGGAGTATATCAGGAAATGACTAGTATAAAAAGCAAAAGTCAGTAGTAATAAAAGAAAAAAGAAAAAATGTTCATAAAAGTCTATTACCTTCTTGCATTCTCATTAAAGATAAATTTAATATGTGTATAGATCACTCATTGTGTGACTATCTTATATTTATGGTACTGTAATAGGGTAAGTATTTTTAAATCACCTAAAATTTTTGTGATATCTAGCATCCTCTTTCACTTTCTGCTACTCTACCACCAGAAATAGAGACAAATTAAAAAGAAAAGTAATTTTGTAATTTTCTTTTTTGATGAATTTCCAAGGTGAGAAAATATATGATTTAGTGAATAAACTGCTGCTTCTGAGTTTCTATGTATTTACTTGGATTGGTCTATGGAGAACAGAATCATTCGAAGACCATCAACTTGTCTATTCAAAACTTTTTCAACATAATAAAACCTACTAGAATGTGTACTCTATTGGTAAAACCTTCAATAATCTAGAGCTCCCTTCAAGATGAGATATTGCAGAGTTTATGAAATATTTAATATGATTTAGCTAAGGACCAAATTTGGAGTCAAATAGATCTGAGCTTGTGTCCTGCCTGAGACTCTTACCTCCTTGCTGTACTTCTAATTTTTTGGATTTTGATAATGTGTCTCTGCTAGTCTCACCCTGGAACCTCTCTCAGTGCCTCCTGACTCCTCACACTAGAAGTTACATTCTCCATGCCAGCCTCCTTTTCCATCACCCTTGAACGTCTACCTTCCTTTCTAGCACCCTTTCCCTCATTGGCGAGTTCCTCCCTGGTTCTCCATTTTGGAAAGTTTCCTGCATCTGCCAACCTTCATTCCCTCCACAGCTGTGCTTCTGACCATCTGGACTTTAAACACCATGCCTTGTACATTAATACCTCCATACCCATCTCCTTCTTCAGCTTTTCAGCTTCTTTTAGCAAACTGTCTTCCCTCATTAGAATGTAAATTCCTTGAGTGAAGTATTTGTCTTTATTTTGGCTGTTATTTGTATCCTCTTCAGCAAGCATAGTGCTTAACCCATAGTAAGCAGTTGTGAAATGCTTTGTTACCTTGCCTTGTCTTGCTTTGCCTGTGTGACCCTTGAAAAATCACTTAATCTCCTGGAAACTCAGTTTTCTCATCTGTAAAATGAAAGTGTTAAATTCAGTGACCTCATATGTCCCTTTCAGTTTGAAATCTATCACCTTATAATCCTATGGACTCAATTCTACTCCATTCAATAACCATTAATTGCTAATAACAGTAGCTTCCATTTATATAATGCTTTAAAGTTTGCAAAAGTATTTGTAATTATAATCTCATTGCGTTTTCAAAAGAACCTTGAGATGTGGGTAGGAATATTATCCTCATTTTACAAATTAAGGAACTGATGCCAACAGAGACTGAGTAACTTGTGCAAGTCATATAGCTAGTGTATGAGCTCATATTTAAACTCATGTTTTTCTGACCACAAACCAAACACTCTATCCACTATTCTACCTATTCAGTATACACATACAGGAACTTGTGCTAGGTTCTGATCTTACAAAGATAAAAACAAACAAACAAAAAGTCTCTGTCTCCAAGCAATTTAGATTCTACTGGGGTCATGCACCATGGAAAGACATCACTGTAGTTAGACTGTAAGTTTTTTGAAGGGAGAGACAATATGTGCTTTTTTGTGTATAGAAAGCACTTAAGAGATATTTGTGGAAGTCTTCAATTTTCTTGAAGGATGTATTAGAAAGACCAATGGTCTGAGAATCCTAAAACCCAATTCAGCTTTGATATTAATGGTAATTGGGCTCATTACTTTACTCTCTTACCTTCAGTTTCAGTGAAATCAGACCACCAGACTAGATTAATATATTAATTCATTAAACAGATCAATATTAAACACTCAATACCAAATTATCTCTAAGATTCATTCTAACAACTCTATTTGATTTTCTATTCTAGAGAACTAGTTTACTCCATTACAGTATAACGTAATCTCACACTGTAATATGGCAATGACCCTAGATTCTTAAGTGTTATGCTTACCATTGACAAGTTATTTTAGGGCCTATCCACTAATAAAGGCTGGGTATGGCATTGTCATCTGGAGATAATAGTAACTAAGAGTGACAATTTGTCTACAAGTCATTGAACTTTTCAGTCACCATGGCCATTGACAGTAGTAGAATGGTTCTCATTTTTGTCAATAGAGGGAATAGCCAATTTGCCAAAATCACAAATTCTGAAATGTTAAAGTATCCAGCTACATTGTGATAGTACTGGTTTTAGATTTTTTTTTATTAAGAAAAGTGTTCTCATTATCTAGTTTCCCTGCCAAACTCCCAATTAGTATACTTCTCTAATTTTTAAAATTACTATAACTTTGATATCAAACACAGGAATGCGTATCTCTTCAATATCTTTATGTGTTATTTGGTTCTTTATCTTGTAACATCTGCTCTTCCAGATCTATATCCTAGCATAGCTTCAGTCTGAGTAACTTCCTAGTAGTACAGTTATTGTTTTCTTTCCTTCTTATGGGTTCATATTCTTATACCTGATTTCATTTGGGAGGCAAGTTACAGCAGAAAGGTCACTGAATTTGTAGTAATATGAAGAGTATTCAAACTCTGTCTATGTAACTACATGTATAACCCTGGGCAGCTAACTTATCTTCTTTGGATCTCTGTTTCCCCATATGTAGAATTAGAGAATTGAATCAGCTGACCTCTAAGGAAATTTTCAACTATGAATCTATAATCTTATATCAATCAATCAACCAACCCACAAAAATCTATTAAGCAGATGCACTAAAGACACAGGGACACAAAATCAAAAGAAAGCAATCCATATCTCCAAAAAGGTTAATTTATAATGAAGAATACATCATACCTACATATATACAAATATGTGCATGCATATATGTTTATATATGCATATATGTGCATGGGTGTGTATAGATATTTGGTAATTCTTTGAGTAGATGAAAGGAGAATATTTGGAGTAGAAAAGTGGGGAAAGTAAGACTAGGGAGTAGAAGATGACATTAAGTATGAAAATTAATTATTTTCAATACAGTTGTACCTTCGATAATAAGAGAAATTAAGAAAAAGGGCTATGTTTTGTGTGGGGGAATAGCTAGTCAGTGACTGAAACAAAATCGAATCAGGTTTTCAAACTCTGCACTTTTTTGTTTCCCACCACTGTCAGTTTACTGGTTTGGTGTCATTTTGATTGCTCCATAATAGTTGATATTCACTTTTGTGAACCTTTGAAGTATTGGAATGAAAGGAAACCAGTGACTGAAATATACAATATATGAAAAGTAGAGCATGTTGCTAAACTCAAAGAGCTCAGTTTTTTTCCTTTTCCTTCTTTCATCTCAGTTCCAATTTCCAAAGTGAAAGTGCCACTTTGTTTTGTTTTTAAGAGAGATGATTGACTAATTCAAATCTTGAGCATCACTTTCACAGAACAAATATTTCTGTTCTTTGTGCTATTCTAATATAATCATCACTCTGCCACCAGGAAACCCAATATGAAGAGCTGAAACTTAGGTTTTATTGACAAATCTTTTTTCACTTTTACTCCATGTGATGCTTCTGAACAGGCCTTAATGAGCTGTTTACTCTGTGAAGAGCAATTAGAATCACCCCATGAATCTCAAATTTGATTCGTTTGAAATTTTCTGACAATGCTTGGTTAATAGTAAGCAAGAGTAAATTTCTAATGGATACCTTAGAATACAATTATAGTAAATGTAACTGTTGTTTCTGAAACTTCCCTTTCATGTGAAGGTAGGAGTTTATAGTTCACATTTTAATAACAATAAGTAAGTTTATAATGCATTTTATATGTTACCTCATTTGACCATCACAAAACTCTGTGAGGTATATTTGAATATTCTGACTTTATAGATGAAGAAACTGAACACAGAGGATTTATGTGACTTTCCCAGGATCATAGAACTAGGTGTAGATGTTTAAGGGTGAATTTGAACTTAAGTCTTCTTAGTCTGAGTTCAGCACTCCACTCAGAAATCATGTATTCATTAATCAGAAAATATATTTGAGTCAATTGTCCTCTATTACATTGTTTCACAAACTTTTTAAATCATGTACATTTATTAGTAATAGTGTTAGGAGAATGTGCCTCCCCCCTCTTTCTCTCTCTCCTGATAGATGTCACAATAGACATCTGGATTTAGGAAGACTTGAGTTCAAATATGAACTCAAATACATATTATGTGACCTTGGGCAAGTCACTTTTCCCTGGCCTAAATTTCCTCACCTGTTAAACAAGTCAGATAAACAAATGGTGGACCACTTTAGTTTCTTTGCCAAGAAAACCTCAAAATGGGGCCCCAATGATTTAGATGAAAATAAAATGAGTGAACAACAAACAAAATTACATACATTATATCACCAGTCTCATAACACTCCTGAAGAAGGGTGTAATGAATAATAAGGCCAAAAATTTAGAAAGGCAAATGGGACCCAGTGGTGATGGACTTCAATGTGAAATGGAGACATTTATATTTCACCCTAGAATTAGTAGTCACTAGACTTTATTGAAAAAGGATGGGATGACAAGGTCAGACCTGTGCTCCTGGAAAATTACTTTAGTAGAAAGTAAGTAGGAGTGAGGATGCCAATTGGGAGGTGATTGTAACAGGCCTGGGAATGAGTCATTAGCAACTACATGTATGTGGTGGCACTGAGATTTGAGAGAAGGTGAAGATGTTAACGTTATTTGGAGGTATCAGTGATAAAATTTAGCAACATATAGGATATGCGGGGTGAGGAAAAAGAGCAAGGAGTTGAGAGTAACAAAGAATTCAAAGCTGTGTGAATGAAAGGATGGCAGTTCACTTGAGAGAAACAGATTTTATAGGTAGAGTTAGATTAGATCTAGGGATAAATGTAATGCAATGAGATTTGCAATTCAGATCATAACCCACCCATGTCTACTCATTTTATGGGACTCACTGTGTCTCAACCCAAACAGTCAATGAATGGCTTACATATGTGTCACTTCCACAGAATGCAGAGCTATCTCTCTGAATGATGCCTTCCATAGCACAATGAGATCTGTATGGTGGGAAATAAGTAGAATTCTTCAAATAGCAAATGCACAACTATTGTTCTACGTACCAGGATGTTTGATCATGACTACATTGAGGGTCTGATACCTGAAATAGAAGAAGGAGGGAGACTGAAATCTCACATAGGAGAGGGAGGGGACAGAGTTGGGAAGTTTTATGAAATAATCTGAAAGAGTAAGACATAGTTGTTGTAATGGTAATTGATTTAAATTTGAAGATCCCTTTTTTGTCATGTCAAGTAAGCAGGTACTTTGCCCTTAGTAACTGAGGACTAGGCACCTTGGTGAAAGACAAAGAAGGTGTGAACTCTGTATCATGTTGCTGACATAAGAGGAAGGGGTTAACTGAGACAGGAAGCCAATGTTTTGTGTGTTTATAAGAAGAGCCCCAGAGAGAGACAGTCAGGATTAGAAAATTAGAGTATGAATTAGGGCATCTGGAAGCTGGGCTGCTACTTGCTGAACTGAGAACTGAGTTGAAGCTTTCTTGAGACCAGAATCTGGTGAAGGCTGAAGTTGCTGCTGAGAAGGCCACCAGGAAGGTTGAGATTTCTTCTGGGTCCTAGAACCACCCAAAATGCTGGAGGACTGAAGAAGCATGACTGGGATAAAACTTTGTGGCTTGCTTGATCTTTGAGTTCACAGGAACGAAAGTTGTGAAGGTTTTGACATGTGCTGGGCCCTGTGAACTTCCCTGAGGACTGGACAAGAACCTGGGAGCTGTTTGCCTCTGAATCCAGGTGATTGTTTGGCTGATTCAGGTAGGAGCTGGGACCATGGAAGGGGATCCAGGGAATCTGAGAGACCACCCTGAGTCAAGATGAAGAAATATTCAGTATCCTTGGATATTGAATTTGTGATAAAATTGAAGTTTACTAGAGACTAAGGGGTGGATGTTTTGTGAAATTTTCTAATTATTGTATTTAGTAATAAATGATAGTGACTGATTGCTAGATAAGTGAGTGATTAAATTAACCTATGATTGTCCCATGAGTGGAAGACAGACTTGTATTATGAAATGATTGAATAATGAAGTAAGGAGGCAAACCTCCTTAGGGAAATCAGATGATTATTCTTTTGTTCTTTGGTCTTAATGCTGTTGCTACTTTGGTGAAATTATGTGGCCATTCTAATGTTAAGCTGTTGTGAACACTATATTGTGATTTTCTGCGATAAGATGTGATGTTGTGAATATTATATTGTGATTTATTGTGAATGTTTGCCTTAACTTTTATGGAATAAATGGAGTGTCCACTATACTGTATAATCAGACCTTTAAAAGTTGTTCACAGTAGCATTCTTCTGGGAAGTTGCTCTTGCATGTCACTGCAGTTGTGCTATATAAAAGGCCCAAGACTAGCTATCACTAGGACGATCAGTTTAATGCTTCTTTCTAGCTCTTAAGGGATTATTTGCATACTACAAGGCACAAGTAAAAGGTTTATATTTGGGAGTTTGGGAAGAAGGGGACTAGGGAGTAGGAAGATTGAATTCCAGAAGGAATGATCTCCAAATAAAACCTCAAACTTGGTGAAGTTGATATTTGACCTCTCCTATATTACCTTTATATATCCTTTCACTGACCTAGTTGGCTCTTGCCTGGCTGTCAAATAATTGCTATGAATTTTTAAAAGTGTCCCTATATTTGACACCTAAGCTATCATTTAATTATCACAGGGAGGTAAGTCTAGATTCCTAAAACTTTGCAAACTTTGCAAACAAAAGGCAATTTCTGACACCACAATTGAAAGGTTTTTAAGTCTGCCCAAAGATTTCCTGTCTGCCATTTGAGGACAAGTCTAGCTAAGCCCTCACCAGAAGGTGATTTATCAGGTGACAAATTGCATTTTTCCGCCATGGCAACTTAAAAAGATCAGCTGTTAAAAATGTGGAGAAATTGCAGTCTACTTGACTAAAAGGTTTACTTATATATGACTGAAGAAGAATTCTTGTACCATTGAAATAAACCTAAGTTGATATATTAGTAAACATTTGTGCTCATATAAAAAAAATTTAAAGACAAAAAACCTTTTGTCATACTCCAAGTTAGTCTATATTGTTATTTTATGGACTGTGATAGGTGATAAAGGATGCTGCAGCTATCAATAAAGTAATATCCACTTAGAAAGGTAAAAAATGTATAAATTTTAATAGTATTGTCAGAAATCCCATTATTTACTTAATAAGCTGAGACCACATTTTTTAAAATTCTACCAAAAAACAGCAAAATGACTCATTAGAGGCAATTAGTATAAGTGGGCTTCATTCAGCCTATGCTCTTCTAATTTGCCATCCCATGTTCAGGCACATTGATGTGTATATAACTCTGTGATACAAACTTAGTTAAGTGATACAAGGGCTTGCCTAATAAAAATTGGTTTCACTTATGAAGAAATCATGTAGTGGATTACTTTCCCAAGGTGCTAACTGCCAGATTTAATTTATTTATTGTTTCAGTTTAAATGGCTTTTTACTGCCTCACTTTAAGTGCTTACCCAACTGAAAATAAAATAATTTAAGCATCTAGAAGAGAGGTATTCAGCATCCACCTGAACAGTAATTTGACTATTTAACTGAGTTAATCAACACATTCAAGAAAAGTTAAGAAGCTTATATAAATTTGTCAGTTGACTGAATTGACTAATCTAAGGATTAGAATGAGTGTCAATGTGTATGTGTAGATGTTCTCTAAAAGGAGAAAATAGTGAACTTCACACCATATAGAAACTGTATTCTGTCCTGATCAGATCACATCTGGAATTGTATACACTTTTAGGAACTAACTTTCAAGAAACATTGACAAGCTGGAGGGCAGTCAGAGACTGACAAATCAAATAATGAAGGGCCTCAAGTCCACACCTCATGAGTATTAGCAGAAGGAACTAGATACATTTGACCTGGAAAAGAATTGAGAAGGGCAGCTAGGTGGGGCAGTGAATAGACCACTGGCCCTGAACTCAGGAGGACCTGAGTTCAAATATATGTCAGATATTTGACACACTTATTATCTGTGTGACCTTAAGGAAGTTACTTAACTCCAATTGCCTTACCTTACCCTCTCAAAAAAAAGAAAAAAAGAATTAAGGAGAAAATTATAAGCATCTTCAAATATTATGAAGGTTGTCATATTGAAGACACATTAGATTTGATCTATTTGATACAAGACAGAACCAGGGGCAATAGGTAAAAGTTAAGAAAAGAGCGATTCATACTTCAGCTCAGAAAGGGGAAAAAATTCCTAACAATTAGAGTTCTCCAAAAGTAGAACGAGCTTCTTCCAAAAGGGTAGGTTTCACTTCTTGTAGGTTTTTAGGTACAGGTTGTATGACCCCTTGTAAAGTACATTATAAACGTGATTCATTTGGTATATGGCATGTTGGACTACTTGACCACTGAAGTAATTTTCAAATTCTGTGATTATATGAGGTGACAAAAGCAAATTTATGTGAGAAGAAAGGAAATTCTTCCTAATAAAGATAGATATCAAAATTTATCTATTTTCAGAGGTGATGGACACTCCCTCCGTGGAAATCTTGCTAGCAAATTATAGATGTTGAGAATGATACAGGAATGATATTGTTAGTTTGGAAAAGTTTTTGTGCATCATTTTTTTGTTTCTGAAGCAATTTTTGTGTTCTTATAAATAATTACACATTTTGAGTGATAAAAGGTACAAGTTCCTTATAAAAATACAAAAATACTATAATTTGGTTAAATTTTGAGGGATTACTAATTATTTTATTTTAGTGAAATGATACTTTTTTAAAAGATGTGATCAGACTTGTATCAGAGAGAAAAGTATTAAAATGTTTTGCTATTAAGATATACTAAATTGCCTTTGAACTAATAACAATTATTATGTAGTATTATTATGTATTATTATTACCCTGATACTTTCCAGCTTTACAGAGTAACTAGCACTTTAGTCCCTCCTAATACCATATAACGTCTTTTTTTTTTCAAATTATATTGATGGTGTGCAAGATTTTTGTTTCAAGTTTGACTCAATTTGCATTTTTGTTGTGTCACACCACTGGCAAATCTATTGATAACTAAAAACTTTCCACATTTTACTGCAAAGTTTTCCTTTACCCAATATCCATACCATTTATTTTTTGAACATCAATAGTAAACCTTTAAAGTGATATTAAATTGTTTATTTTGGTCTTTTTGCTTTTTTTTACTCTATTAAATTAATCTTTTAACTCAATTTTACTAGTTAAGGGCATCAAGAATTCTGCATATAGTTTCTTGAACTATCTTCATTACATTAAATATGTTCCAAATACATGTAAATTTAAACAAACATATTTTAAAATTTTGGAATGAAACTCTCACCCTCCCTCTTGGCCTTACCTTCACAGATATTTGAGAAGGCAAGCAATTTGATATCAAATTTATATATAAAGTCATGCAAAACAACTTTTCATGTTAGACATTTTGCAAAAGAAAACAGATTAAATGAAAGGATAAAATTAGGAAATATTCTAAAAAATATTTTTCTTTATTCAAAATTCATTAGTTCTCTTTCTGGAAGTGGTAGCATTTCTTGTTATATCCTTTGGAATTGTCTTGTTTTGATCACAGTAGCTAAGTCTTTCTTTCACATATCCTTACACTTGGAATGTTGCTGTTACTGCTATTAGAGTGTTCTCCTCATGCTGCTAACTTCACTCAGCAGTAGTTCCAGGTTTCAAAACTGAATTACAAAGTGATGTCAACTGGACTAAGTTTTTTTTCCCCCCTGAAACCATCCTCTTTATTATTTCTTATAGCACAATAGTATTTGAACAAAATTATATATACTACAACTTGCTCAGCCATTCTTTAATTGATCGACATCCTCTCAATTTCCAACTCTTTTCTACCACAAAATGAGCTGCTACACACAGACACAGACACACACACACATAATGAATTGGTCTTTTTACATTTTTTTTATCTCTTTGGAATACAGACTTAGTAGTGTTATTGTTGGGTCAAAATGTCTATTCTGTTTTAATGCCCTTCGGGCATAGTTCCAAATCTCCAGAATGGTTGAACTAGTTCACAATTCCACGAAAAATGAATTAGTATCCCATTCTTTTTCACATTTTCCTCCAGCATTAGTGATTTTCCTTTTGTGTCATATTAACCAAACTGATAGAAATGATGTGGTATTTCAGAATTGTTTTAATTTGCATTTGTCTTATCAGTAGGGATTTAGGACTTTTTTTTCTTGTGACAATTGATAGGTTTGATTTCTTCTAAAAAACTGCTTGTTCATTTCCTTTGACCACTTATTAATTATGGAATTATTCTTATAACTTCAAACTCTGTGTTTGAAAAATGAGACCTTTATGAGAGAAATATGCTATAATTTCCCCAGTCTCCTGTTTTCCTTTTAATTAGTTTTGCTTGTGATTTTTTTTTACTTCACATAATCACAATTATCTACTTCATTCCCATAATCCTCTCTATCTCTTATTTGGTCAGAAACTCTTCCTTTATCCATAGATCTGCAAGGTACACTTTTGCTTTTTCCCATAACTTACTTATTATGTCATCTTTTATATTTAAAGCTTTTGTTCATTTTTATCTTATCTTGGCATGTGGCATGAGATGGTGGTCTATGCCTAGTTTCTGCCATATTGCTTTCAAGTTCTCTCAGAAATTTTTTTTCAAATGTTCAGTTCTTAACCCCAAAACTTGGATCTTTGGGTTTATTACTATAGTCATTTAGTACTATGTATTGTGTACCTAATCTATTTCACTGAGCTAGTACTCTGTTTCTGAACTAGTACCAGCTTCTTTTCACCATTGCCACCATCATGATAATAGGAAGCAAGCTATTTTCCAGACCCATCAAGCAAGTTTTGCCCTGAATTCTCAAAATAACAGTGCTTTGCACTAATATTCTAGATGATCTTGCACTTTGGCAAAAATCACATAATTATTATATTACTTTGACCAGCACCAGGTGTTGTATGAGCTTGGATAAGTATTGGACAAGTACATGTGTTCTGATCATGAAACCCTGCTGTGAATCAAGCTTCTCTCATTGTTGTTATTACCCCTCCTTGTAAGAGCTATAGCATATTATGCAGCCATTGGTATAAGTATTGAGACCTCCCCACATTGCTGCAGACTCCCTCATTAGAGGTGGGTCCCTGGCACATGTGCCACTGTTTGCAAACCATTTCCCTCACTTTGAAATTAAACTTTTATTTGATTCCTGTCTCTACTGCCTCTAGCCTGCTCTGTTTGACTCAACTGTCTACAAGTAAGAGGCCGATCTAGTCCAGTTGACATCACTTTGTAATACAGTTTTGAAACCTGCAACAAGTAGGCCACATTTCTTAAGAATTTTTTCATTTATTCCATCAATTTTTTTTAACTTTTGTTCTTCTAGGTGAATTTTGATAAGATGTCTTCTAGCTCTATAATATAAATTTTGCTAGTTTGATTGGTATGGCATTAAATAAGTATATTAACACTCATAAAGTTGTTATATTATTTTGATTCACTCTACCAAAGAGCAATTAGTATTTTCTAATTGCTCAGCTCTCTCTCCTTAATTGTGAGAAAAATGTTTTGTAAATAAGTACATATAATGCTTTGTCTTTTTGCTATATATAGAAACTCAAGAATAATATTGCATAATAATGGTGATACTGAACATCCCACTTTACTCTTGATCTTATAGGAAAGGTTTCAAGTCTATATCCATTGCTGATAAGGCTTGCTCTTTGTTTTAGATTGATGCTATCTATCTTTTTCAGAAGTCTCAATTGTTTTATATTATTTCTAGTTTTTCATAGGAATGCATATAGTTTTTATTAAAAGACTTTTTCTGCATCTGTTAATATAATCATATGATTTTTGTTCTTTTATAAATATGGTAAATTATGTTGATAATTTTCCTAATAGTAAACAATCCCTTTGTATTGTGGGAAAAGAGCATAAAAATATAATTAAGAGAAAGCTTTGTATTAAATGGAGAAAAAATTGAAGTCTTTCCTATTGTTAGCTATAGCAAAAAGACAAAAATAAAGAAATTGAATAAATGGAAAAAGCCAGTCAAGGCACAAAAACTATCATTTTTAGCAGATGACATGATGGGATGCTTAGAAAACCTAAAAGAATCTACTATAAAACAGGTTAAAACAATAATTTTAGCAAAATTGCAAGTTAGTATGTAAACCCACAAAAATGCCAATATTTCTAAGTACTGAAAACATAACCCTTCAGCAATAAATGAAAAAGAAAAATTCTGAGGAAAATTACTTCACGAATTTTTTTTTAAATACTTGATAGGCTACTTTCCAAAACAAACTGAAGGATTATTTGAAAACAATTACAAAAACATTTTTTCAAACAAAGATCTAAAAATTGGAGGAATGAGACAATATTCCAAAATCTGTAGGATGCAGTCAGAATGCTATGAAAAGGAAATGTATATCTACTAATGTGTTCATTAGTAAAAGAGTCAAAGAGCAGATCAATGAAATTGGCATGCAACTAAAACAACTAGAAAAGGGACAAAATAACAATTCCAAATAAAACACCAAAATAAGAATCTGGAAAATCATGGAGAGATGAATAAAACTGAGAGTTTAAAAAAAAGAATACACCTAAATGCTCTTTGATGGCTCTGTCCATTTCTTTTCTTAGATAGTTAAGTTTTCTGGGGGTTGTGTAATTTTCTTTTTTTTTTTCATTCTTTTTTTTATTTTAATTTATTTTCTTGGTTACGTCATTCATTTCTACAAGGTTTTGAGTTACAAATTTTCTCCCCTTTTTGTCCCTACCCCCCAGCCCAGAACATTGATCCCACTGTAAGACCCCTCCCACAACCTGTTCCCTTTTATGC
>CM053594.1:163524168-163553827 GCA_028646575.1 Pseudocheirus occidentalis | reverse complement strand
GAGCCTGCTGGGGTTTCAGCCGTGGGTCCCAGACTGCTGGGAAGAGCCCACCTGCTGCGCTGCCTGTAGTGCTTTCTGTCTTGTGGAGAGTTTTGGAGCTTGAAAATCTGTTTAGCGTCCCATTTTATGAGTTTTTTAGCATGTTTGTGTGGGAGCTGTGGCCCTTTGCTGCTTCTAAGCCGCCATCTTGGCTCCGCCCCCCCACTTTCTTTCCGGTTGTGTAATTTTCTAATGATTATGTTTTGTGATTAATGATACTTAGTGGCTGATTACTAGATAAGTGACTAATTAAGTTAACCTATGATTGTCCAATGAGTGGAAGATTGACTATTATATTTTGAAATGACTGAGTGACTCAGTAGGAGACAAAACTTAGGGATATCAGATGATTATTCTTTTGTTCTTTGTTCTTAATACTGTGACCACTTTGGTGAATGCTGTGTGGCCATTCTAATATTAAGGTGTTGTGAACACTATATTGTGATTTTCTGTGATAAGATGTGATGTTGTGAATATTATATTGTGATTTGTTGTGAATATTTGCCTTGATTTGCTATGGAATAAATGGAGTATTCACTATACAGCGTAATCAGAACTTTAAAAGCTGTTCACAGTAGCATTCTTTTGGAAAGGTGCTTGTGCATGGTATTACATGGCCACATACACTCCTTTCTGCCTCAGAACTGTGAGGAGGACTCCCTATCCATAGCCATAACAAACTATGCCCTACCAGCTCTCCTTATTCCAGGCCTGCCCCTCTAGATTGTAAGCCAGATCCAAATAGGGCAAAACAAGAGAATCCTATCTCAGCACCAGCAAAGAAAACCCTACAATTGCCCTCTCCTCAATCACTTAATTCTCCCAACATCTATGTGCCCAGAGCTCCAGAAGCAACCACTGCTGTTGCTTATCATTCCTGTTACCTCTACTATAGCTGCCACCACCACATTTGTGGCCCAGGGCTAAGTCTGAACATCACTCTTCTCTCACTCAGATAAAACAGAGTTTTCCAACTGACCTTTTACTTTATCTTTGACATTGGTTGGTTGAGAAGTCTGGAAAAAAACCACAGCTTCTAGCCCCATGAGGACTGTGGTCCAGTTTGTGCTGGCAAGGACCTGTACACAGCTCTGTGTTCCACACCATGTCAGGTGTGATAGACCCTTCCTGTCCATCTACCAAGTAGTCTTTAGCAGGAGATGTGTTGCACTCTGTCATTCTGTGTGTGATGTAGGTCTAAAATTTGTTTAGAGTCATTTTTTACAGATATTTGTAAGTGACGGGGGAAGAGCTCACATAAACTCCTGCTTTTGCTCTACCATCTTGACTCTGCTGGCCAGTGCTTCTTTTGATGTGCTTTCCTTCTTTTCACCCTTCTCTTTTGATGAGTTCCTTAATCTCAGATAAAAGTGAGGTTCAACATTGCCAATTCCTTCTTCCCATTTTCTCCTCCTTTGTAAAACTCCTCCATGCTTCTTTTATCAGATATTTTCTGTATTTGTCTTCTTCCTTCCACCTACTCCCCAATGCATCCTTTTATTTCCTCACCCTTACATTCTTCTTTTGAAATCATCTCAATGGACTCACACCCATGAAGTCTAAATAGATTCCTTTTAATTGCCTTTATTATTATAATGTTCTTATGAATTAAATGTATAAGCTTCACATGTGGAAATGTAGAGTAATGTCTTTGTTAAATCCCTTGTGATTTCTCCCTCATGTTTACCAAACAAAGGGGAACATTTTATGTCACTTCAATAGTATTATAAGCACAAAATATCTGATAAGTAATATTCATTAAGCATAAAGATATTCATTCTTGTCTGTGACTTCGTTGTATTGGCAGGATGTTCACGTTGGAAAGAACCATACATAGCACTTACCCACTATAAACTCTGAAAGAGACAAGCAATTAGTGTTATGAACAAAGTCAATATCCAAAATGGTTCTTTTAGGAGCAGGACAAAATGGGTTCTAAGATGGAAGACACTGTGATATTGAATTATTCCAAAGGATAGAATTTGAACATGTTTTTTACAATATGTTTGAAATGGATAGAATTATTTTTGCTTCTGGTGAGATCTTTTTTCAAACAAAACTTTCATTGATTTATTTGTGGCTTTCAACATTAATTCCCACAAGATTTTTAGTTACAAATTTTCTCCACATCTTTCCCCAACCCCCTACCCCAAGATAGTGAGCATATTGAATACCCCTTCCTCCAATCTGCTCTTTCTTATATCCTCCTCCATACCCACCCTTAACTTTCTGGTAGGGCAAGGTGAAATTCTATACCCCAGTGACTGGATATCTTATTTCTCAGTTGCATATAAAAAATAAATTTTTAACATTTATTTTTAAAACTTTGATTTCCATATTCTTTTCTTTCTTCCATCCTCATCTACTCCCACCTGGAAGATAAGCAATTCCATATAGGTTGGACATGTGTAGTTAATGCAAAATATTTCCAAAGTAGTTATATTGTGAAAGACTATTTCCCTCCATGCTATTTCACCACCACCCTAGTTATTCTATTTTCTAGTTTCACCCTGTCCCTTTTCAAAACTGTTTGCTTCTAACTACCCTCTCCCACAATCTTCCTCCCTTATATCTTCCCCCCTCTTATCCCCTTCCCCCCTACTTTGTTGCAGAGTAAGGTACGAAATGAATGTGTATGTTATTCCCTCCTTAGGTCAAATTCAATGAGAGTAAGGTTGTCCCATTCCCTTTTACCTTTCTGCTCTTCCCCTCCATTGTAACAATTGTCTCTTGCTCCTTTTATATGAGATAATTGACCATATTCTTTCTCCATTTCTCCTTCTCCCAATACATTCCTCTCTCACCTCTTAATTTTTTTCGATATCATCCCTTCATATTCAACCCTTTTCCCTCTGTATATGTGTGTGTTTATATATATATATATATATATATAAACACACACTTATACCCATACTCACAAATATGTTTATATACACACACATCCTCCTATACATGCATACATATGTACTTATGTGTGTATAATTATGTGCATATATGTATGTATACATATATGTGTACATAAAGATATTTATATACACACATATACATAAAGACACACACACACACATATTCCCGTCAACTATCCTCCTACTGGGAAAAGTCTCATGAGTTGCAATGATCATTTCTCCATGTAGAAATGTAAATAGTTCAACTTTAATAAGTTCCTTATGATCTCTTTTCCCTGTATACCTTCTCATGATTCATTTGCTTCTTGTTTTTGAATGTCAAAATTTCTATTCAACTCTGTTTTTTTCATCAAGAATGCATGAAAGTCTCTGTTTCCTTGAATCACCATATTTACCCCTGAAACATTATACTCAGTTTTGCTGTGTTGGTCATTTTTGGTTTTAATCCTAACTCTTTTGCCCTCTGGAATATCATATTCCAAACCCATCAATTGCTAGGTCTTTTTTTAAAGAAAAGCAATTGTAATTTTAGTGAAGACTTTAAAGTAAAAACAAATAGAATTAATTCATATGAAGTATTTACTTTGATTATTGCCATTTTTATATTTACTGAATTAAACTTATGTAAGATATTGAATTCATATAAACTACTGAAAGTTTAAGCATAGTACAACATTGATTATAATATTTTTAAAAAGGGGTAGTTAGATGGCACAGTGAATAGAGCACTGGCTCTGGAATCAGGAACACTTGAGTTCAAATCCTTCCTCAGACACTTGACTCACTTACTAGCAGTGTGACTTTGGGCAAGTCACTTAACCCCAGATGCCCTCCAAAAAAAAATAATAATAAATAATACCTTTAAATGGCAATATGATGTTACTTAAACCTGTGTTCCATATACTATAAGTTGTATTTTTGAATTTTAAAAAGTCATAAAATTATGTAGGATTCAAAAAATAACAATGAGCTTATAAGATATAAATCATCTCTATTACTGCATTAAGAATAAAAGGAGGAACCCACTTGTAAGACTATGTCTTAACTCATCAAAAAGCGCTCAATACCTTCTACCTTAGCTTCCCTTTTTTAATATGCGTATCTTCTATATTCAAACAAAATAGACAAATGATAACTGCATAATTAAAAGTTATAGGTAATACACTATATTTATTATTAATAATTAATGATAATATCATAGTAGTCATAATTATTAGAAAATTTGAAAACCCTTGATACATGACATTTCAGTAGATATGAAACATAATAAATTTGAATTAAAAAGAAATTCAAGGTTAAAAAAAACAACAACAAAAATACTTTTACTCAATCAATTTCAAATTAATTCCTGCTAAGCATGATGATAGGTAAGGCACAACTCCCCTAAGACTCAGTTTTCTTACTTATAAAATGGTGATAATTACATTTATTTTACTTTCCTTACAGAGTTGTTATGAGGAAAATTATTTGGAAACCTTAAAGTGGTGTCGAAACTAAAATTTTATAGTACCTTATTGAAGTGTATCTGAATCATCTATCCTTGTTAATAATCCACCATGTTGAATGGAAAAAAATATTCATAACTTTGCCATTGACTTGGATGGATTGTTTTTATTCAGAAAACAAAAAAAACTCAAAAGAAAATTACTTTTTCTCTCTTTGTGGCTTTCTTGAAGAATGAGATGGGCAATATATAAAAATGTTCTCTTCCTTATTCTAATACATCAAGAGTATTCTATAAACTTCTGATCCAGTGTCTCAAAAGTACTTAAACATTCTGTTATTCTTAATGTTGGATTCTTGGTCAAGAATCAAACGTAAATTTGTTTGTGAAAGTTCATTTTGGAAATGGGAAAAGAAAAGGAAAAGATGGAGGGGTGTCTAGTGGTGTTTTTTTTGGCTTTGGGACTTTCTTTATATTATGAAATCATTGAACATGCATCAAGCTACTATATACTTTTATGCCAGAAAGTTCCTTACCATGCTCTAAAAACTAGGCAAACATCTTTCTGTGGAAAAATGCATATCACGTAATATAATGCTTTTTATAATTCCTAGAGGTTATTGGCATAACAAGAAGTGAAACTTTTATACATTTACCATATCAGTTCAATTGGTGCTTTGCCTCCAGGATATATACCAGCCTGCTGTAACTAATTATCTACCTATTCCTGCCACTATATCACTATGTGCTAAGAAATGTCAATCAAATCGGCTTGGTTTATTTAGTAACTTCAAGTAAGTTGATTGTAATTCATTGGATAGTTTAACTGATTCCCTTTTCAACTAAGGAATTTCTAATTATTTATTCTACTTTAAAATTATGTGGTCACCTTATTAATAAGTTATTATGTTACATTGTTGTGAATGTTATGCTTTAGTTTCTTGAGGGTTCTGCTTTAGTGTATTGCTGAATAAATAGTCACTATACTTTGTGATTAGATCCTTAAAGTTATTCATACCAGTAGACCTCAGGAGAGCTGCTTGTGATTGACTTTACAAGTAGTAATCTCCTCTCATTCAACCATCCTATAAGAAATCCCTGGAAGATGCATAACCCTATCAACAACCTCCAGATGTTAAAAACAAAAACTTATTTTGAAATACCATATTGCTTATGGTGCAATAGAAATCTGTGGATAAGACAAACTGAGGCAATAATGTTCCAAGCAAAATTCTTTGATTCACAAAGATAGCAATTACTAACAAATGGGGTCTAAGGTTGCTCCATATCCAAGGACATCTTTTACAGTGCACTTCTAGTAAAATAAATGGATACAATATATATATTTAGCAATGTGGTTTTTATCAAATTTCTTTGGATAGAACCAGAGAATGGAGGATTTCCACAATCCAGAGTACAAGGACTTGGCAAAAACTTGGTGATTTTTTATATAGTTCAGAGTGTCTAAGATCAGCACTTCATAAGATACATTTAATCTATATCTTCAGTAAATTTCTTTAAAAAGTGAGATGTGGTGACTTACAAGAGTAAAATAGGCAACTTAAGTTACAGGTTTAATGAGTTTTAAACCATTACCTCTAAAGGTGCAGAATTGCAGTTCACACAAAGGGGTATGAAGAGAGGCATGATGTTTGTAAAGAGACTTTTGCTTTTAAATGAAAGTCATTCTGTTCTTTTAAGATAAGTTGCAATAGAGAGAGCCTTGAGGCAGGGTGACCAATATGAAATCTATTGTAATGGTCTAGGAAAGATGTAGAAAGAGAGTGAACTAAAGTGTTGATTTATGAATGGAGAAGTTTATGGGTATAAGAGATTTTGTGGAAACATAGAGAACAATATTTGTCAATTGATTGTATTTGTGGCATGACAAATATGGAGGAGAATATATAGCAAGTTTATAGTCTGGACTAAAGATCAACTAATTACAGACCAAGGTAAAAGGTCATCTTTCACCTATTTGTGAAATGTGATTATTTTTGCATTTAGAAATAATGGATATATTTTAAAATGGTTTTTAAAAATGTCAAAAAAGTTCTTTGTTCATGGACCTTACTAACACATATGATAGCTGGATTTGACCTTTGGGTTATAGTTTGCTGAACTCTTGTATAGACTCCTGGGACCTCTCTAGGTCCATGAGTTCACTAATCTTCTGAAGTACTAAAGAAAAGAAAATTAAAACCATTGGAGAAAGAGTAAATTTTCGATATTAGAAAAAATAATTTTAGTGCTGAGGTTAAAAAAGTGGAATCAAAAACATAAGTAAAGCATTAGCTTTTGACATGGGTCAGGAAGACCTCCTCATAGGCTAAAAGGACACAGAAATAAAAATGCACTAACACACAAAAATAAAGTTTAGTTAGCAACATACATTCCTTCAAATGACACTGTGAAGCTTTAGTGTCCCTTTTGCTAAGAAGGATACCAGGTCTTGGACAGTTTAATTGACAGGCTGTGGTCATATCACTTGGAAGCAGATATATAATTCAGTGGATATAGCAGGGACCTAGAATCAGGAGGACCAGAGTTCAAATACAGCCTCAGGCATTTCCTGCCTCTATGGCACTAGGTAAGTCACTTACCATGCAAACTTCAGTTTTCTCATCTGTAAAATGGGGATGATAATAATAGGTCCTACCTATCAGGATTTTTGTGAAGATCAAATGAGATAATTATAAAACATTTAGCACAGTGCCTGACACACAGTAAATACTATTCAAATGTTAGCTATTGCCATATTGAAAATGTGACAAGAATTCATATTCTCTGACTCTAATTACAATGTTGTTTCAAATAACCCACATTAACAATCTAGGCTTGGTGTGTGAAAGAGGACATTTGAAGATCACCTTCAATTATCACTAGTAAAGTTTCACAGCCTCAATTTGGTACTAGGGGAAAAAAGGGTTGGGAACCAGTGAAATAAGCATCACAGACAGTCAAGGAGTAATGAAAATTAATGACCAAATATTGAAAATGTTTAAGATGTGTCATGATAGAAATTCTGAGAGAAAGTTCAGAGCAAGATCAATTATAATTAATCTATCAGTAACCAATAAATGAAATTAGTGGTCTCTTTCATAACCACAGACTGAGTAAGAGCTGACAGGGTCTGGCATAGTGAATAACCAAATGAAGGAGGGAAATCTAAGCAAGCGTTGGTGTGTCTTCTGAATGGCAAAATATTTCAATGAGGAGATAGGATAAATATCATCTCAGCTCTTCTCCACTGGGAGATGAAATCAGTTCTCAGGTGATGGAACTACTGTGTAGACCCCAGTGAGTTGCTAGTTTAGATTGAATCAGCCTGACCTTTATTTTAACCAAGTCTCTCCCAAATGTGACTGGGAGAGTGGAAGTTGAAGTTATAAGGGTGACTGTAAATGTCAAAAGACAATGGTGGAGATATAGTCAAATTCTGACCCAAATAACCTGAGGTTACCTGAATCACCTGAACAGAATTATGACCCAAATAACCTAAGGTTACTTGAAAAAATGTGCAAGGGTAAGGAACAGAGAGAGGGAAAATTAATTCTAGTTTGATTATGGCCTAAGAAAATAGAATTAAGAATCAATTTTCAATTTTACTTATAGATAAATTTTAATTGGCCGAGCCATATTTTATGTAAAAGAAAACATATCATTTGAAAATAATATAACTTTGAAAATATATAATCACCACATTTTCAAGTATGTACCATTACTATCAACAGTGCTTTGGAAAGGGCTGTGACCATCACCATGGCAGCTGAACTAGATGTCATTTTGTCCTCTTTGAAGGAGGCTAAGAACATTATTTAAAAGCATAGGAGTAAGCACATAGCCTTGCTTCATTTCGCTGATGACTGGGAAGGTGGAAGAGTGTTGTTCACTATCTAGAAGATGCAAAAGCATGTTATTTTGAAATTGGCATACAATACTGATGAACTTCTCTAGGCAACCAAATTTTGCCATAATTTCCCACAAGTCCTCAAGATTGACAGTATCAAAGACGGTGACATTGTGTACAGATTTCTGTTCTGCTCCTAATTTCTCTTGAAGTTGCTAGATAGCAAGCACCATATCAATAATCTTTCAGCTTTTTTGGAAGCCACACTGGCTCCCAGATAGAGAACCATCTCCTTGTTGAAGGGTTAGCCTATTAAGAAGTGCTCTGGAAGGAATCTTGCCAGCATTGAGAGAGAGAGAGAGAGACAGACAGACAGACAGAGAGAGAGAGAGACAGAGAGACAGAGACAGAGACAGGAGAGAGAGACAGAGAGACAGAGAGACAGAGAGAGAGAGAGAGAGTGCCCTGTTATTGTTACAGAACAAAGCATTTCCTTTTCCTATATAGAGATGAGCAAATGTGGCATACTTGAACTCTTGGGGGAAAACTTCTTCTTGCCCTAAAACCCAGACAATTTCAATTAACTTTTCTATAAGCAGTGAACTCCATGACTTGTAATTAGTACCAGGTTCTTTGCAACATAAGAGGAGCTTAATAGCATTATAAACCTCTTCTTTAATTGGAAGTTCTGTTAGAGAGGATTGACTTTAACGTAAAGGACATGGTCACTAGCTTCAGCATTAGTTGATGACAGTCTGTTGAGAATACTATGGAAGTGTTCACTCTGCCTCTCCAGGATCATATTCTCATCAACACTAGGGAGTTAGAATGCACCATAGGTCTTTGGCCCATAAATAGCCTTCATTGAATCATAAAATCTCTTTCATTGTTACTATCAGTGTAAAACTAAATTTCATCTGCCTCTTTACTAAGCCAAGAAAATTTTATCTTTCTAGGATTCATTTGCACTTTACTTTTGATGGAATGAAATGCTGCCTTCTTAGAGAGAGATAAACTACTCATAAAATGTGTGGAATTCTCAATTTATGTAACTCTGAGAGGGGAAAGCTAAAGCTCTACACAGGTATAGTTTTACTATGTATTTTCCCCTGTAGCTCATTTAACATTTGCTTTTAAAATGTGGATGCTCTAAAATTTTGTTCATATACATTTGCTATTGATAATATTTCATTATTTTTGTGGTACCTTTTTAACATTATATAATTTCCCTGTTTTCCCTTTAAATTAGGTCTATTTTTTTGCCTTTTATTTATCAAAGATATAGTTGTATAATGCCAGTGATATATTCAGAGTGTGCATGACAGCTATGAATATGCCGGTGTAGTTGTGAATCACAAAATGCAACAGACTCTCCACATGGACAACATAGCCAAAACATTTACTCAGGTACCAGAAAGTACCCCAACACCAGAAAGCCAAATCCATCATAGCAACCTAAAGTTGGTACGCATAATTAATGCAGCAAGCACCAACGTTCCCAAATCTTCCCTCCCTCAGGTCTTGTAGCAGCAAGCATTCTAGTACACCCAGCAAGGCTGCTATCACAGATCCATAGATCTGCTTTTCTAAAGGAAAGCAACTAAAAAAAGAGGCTTTAACAATCTTACTTTAATCAAACATAGATGTCATTCACCTAGTTCAGGGGAAAATGCTATCAGCACCCTGAACTTCAGAGAATATAAACAGAAGTTATAAGCAGACAAACAATAAAGACAGAGAAAATAACACAATTTAACAGAGAGGGCTTTTAGCTGTCTGACCATTACCTACATAAAGTGTTAGTTATTAGAGACAAGAACCAACATCTGGGTTTTCAAAGCTGGGGGGTTCAATGACTGTCCAGAGTCTCATCTGGCCAAATCACACAATTCTTTCCAAAAGTGAGCCCCAAAGTAAAATCTCATATTAGGGTATATATTGCCTTTTCCAGGGTCAAAGAACATCACAACCCTCTTGACCTACTTGCCTACAGAGTAACAAAAGTTGTTCCTGCCTCCCTGAAAAACAGGCCTCCTATCACAGGCTATACATAACCACATTCAGCCTATTTGGGGGCAGAGTTTATTTTCAAATAAGGAAAGGTCCTCAAATTCACCTAGGCCTATTAAGGGACAGGGAAGATCTTCAAATTCCTATTAATTGTAATTAATTGTATAGGCCTTCAAAACAAAACAGCACCCCTTAAGAAAAATGCCTCTCTATCCCTCACACTAGCTGCTCTGCCTCTGTGCTACTTGCTCCCAGTTGTTCTGGCTCTCTCCTCCTCCTTCCTGCTCCACCCTTCCTGTTCCACCATTTCATCAAGCTCCTCCCCCCACGGGCTCCATGTGATTATATTTGGCCTATTAAAGGGAACAGAAGATCTTCAAATTCCCATTACTATTACATTTTTCAGCCCCAATATGTTTCATGTCCATTACATAGGTCAATGAGGGTTTAGGTGTAATTGGTGTCAAGGGAATTTTACAGAAATATAGCAGGAATAAGACACAATAAACACAAACAATATCTTAAGGTTTAGGTTGAGCACAAGTACCCCATCATTCCCCCTCAAACTAATGGGACCCAAAATCTTGGTGTAAGGAGTGAAGATCTTTTCTTCTATGGATACTTGCTGCTGAAATTGGATGTAGAGCTACCCCTATCCCAAATCCCATTTGAGAGGGTAGTTCTTTAACCAGCATTCAGAGTGTGGTTGATGCCAGGTGCCAACACACAATAGTTGTGGAGAGATGACATCTATCTTACATGATCAAGCATCTGCAGGTATTGGGTACCAAGCCTTCAGGAAACAGATCTAGCGAGCAAGGTAAACATAAAAAAGACAAGAAGAAACAAGAAACAAGAAACAATAACCAGAAATAGGGAAGACATAGGGTCACCTGTGCTTCTAGAATCCATGAACCCACTATTGTAGCATCAGTCATAGTAGGATATATGAGTTAAGGGTACAATATGGTAATCATCTTCTCCTGAATAAACAATAGTTACAATATTATACTTCCCATTTGCTATAATTTCTGCAGCATTTGGAGCATTGTCTGGCTTCTGTTTTAGTTCCCAATTTTATTCTATCAGTAGAACCAAACCCTTCAATTCCTCTGATAATTATTTCCAATGGAGGGCCAGTTTTTCCATGTGGTATTGTTTCATAAGGAATGATAATCACTTTAACTATTCTATCATTTTGATAAAACTATGATTTTTTTCAAGTAAATTTTGAAATGTCACAATAATTTCTCCTTAATAATAAAAATCTGTTACTCCCATCAGTACATACATTCCTCACGCTGCTAATCCCGATTTAGGTAAATCTGTCCAAAATTATTTTTAAGGATTTTTATATATATTCTAGTAGAGATTTTTCTTATTTATTTTCTATCCAAACAAAAGTCCTCTGAACAATGCAAATCATATCCTGACAAAGCAGATGTTCTGGATATGGTGCTAGGACATCTTGCTTTACAATCCAGTATTCAACAGTTGAAATCTTACATGTTCATTGTTTTCTAATTTTCAAATTTGGAATCATCATTCTGGCTAGAGGTGTGCTTTCTCCCAATGGCCTATTATTCAAATTATGTAAGGCTGTGAATAAAATTATCCTTCAATTGTTGATACAAATTACTAGAACTTAACTTCCTTAACTGTTCTTTCAATAATCCATTCAGTCTTTCAATTAACCAAGATAACTGTGGATAATATAGAATATGATATATTCATCCTATATTGTTTAGTATGCAATACTTCTTAATTTCATTACCTTTGAAGTGTCATCCATTGTCACTTTGAGTCTGCATTGGGGTTCCATAATATAGACTTATGAGATCTAGAGTTTTACAGGTATTTTTTTTCTGGATTGCATTTTTATAAGGACAAACCACAAATACACCTGAATAGGTGTCAACAAAAGTACATATAAATTTGCATTCTTTATCTTGAAGTAGAGGACCAATATAATCTATTTGCCAAATTTGGGCTGGAACCTTTCTCCTTGCTATCTCTCCAGTTACTAGCCAAGGGACACTTCATTCCTTTACCTGTTTTAACAAAGAATGTGAGATACTAATACCTCAATCTTGTGCCCACAAGTGTATGGCCTGGATGTGAAAATGGCTGGCTATTTGATGGACCCATTTTGCATCATCAGTTGGTGTCACCGTAGGGACAATATGTTGAGTAGCAATCTTGGCTAGTTGATCAGCATGTGCATTGTACTCACTTTCTGGCATGGTGAGGGCCACATAAGCATCTACATGAACAAGTGACAAATTAGTAGCCAAAGACATGTCCCATATATTTTCCAATAATTCTTTGCCCCAGACTTGTTTATCATGAATATCCCAATTTTGATTTTTCCACATTGGCATTCATGCACCTAACCCATTAACTACTACCCATAAATCAGTGAATATATGACACTGTCCTCTTTATTCTGTTTTAATGACTGCCATAAGTTCAGCATATTGACTACTTCCACCTGTCCCAGTATTTTCCAAAGTCTGCCAAGTACATGGGTTATAGGCTACCACTTTCCAATGTATTTTGTGGCCAAAATATTTTGTTGTCCCATCAAGAAATCATGCATGTCTCTTTTGTTCCTCAGTTAATCCATCATATCCCTCATTCCATTTTACAAATGACTGTACCAGCTGGTGCTTTGGCTCAGGGAGTGTATCATTCCCTTCAGTGTCTATGTTTGCTATATATTCATGGAGAGCAGAGACTCTACTTTCACCTGATTTAGCTCTATTTTGAAAATTTGATTATCTTAGCCTCTTGTGCATGTCCAATTCTGGGAGAAGGTGGGGTATTCATTACCAGGGTCATAATTTCATAAGTGAGTATCAGGGTTTCTGTCCACCAGGCCACATACAGTCAATAGGATATTGCTTATTGTATCCCTCTGCAGCTAAAATTAACATATTAATTATGTTGTGGCCTCCTTCTATAAGGAGGTAACAATCTCCTCCCTAAAATCTTGGTGTAAAAAAAGATTCTGACTAATGCCTATGAATTTCCAGCAATTCACACTATCTAGTGATAATCCTCCAGCCCTTTCATCACTGATTCTTACCATCCAAGACACTAAACATTTTCCCATTCTTTGGGTGAATCCACTTAATATCAGTAAACTCTTGTTGGATGAAATCCTCAATTTTCTTCTTAAACTCTGTTTGACCTGATGGTTCTCCTGCTTTCTTCTTAGCATGGGGCAAACTTCTGCATTAGAAGAATCCTCATCTAACTTTGTTCTATTCTCTTCCCATGCATTCTCTTGGCAGTCAGCAGGGCAACTATGCCCAGTCTATGCAAAAGCTGAATACACATTCCCTTTGATAGTTTTTTTTGCTTCCTTTTAACTAAATGAACAGTAGCTTGTTTTTCTACCACTTGAGCCACTCCACTTTTCTGAAGGAGAGCCCAAATGCTGTGGAACAGAAAAAATCTCATGCAAACCAAACAACTCCCTTTCCATCTGAGCTTTCTCCTTCAGCTGTTTATCTCTACTTTTATACTGAAGAGGATAACTTGTTAGCAAGGTCCAAGCTCTCCTACACACCCCTACCAGTTCTCTCCCTGTTTTTTTTGGTATTTCTTGCAAACATTTTCCAAATCTCTAGGTTCTCCTTTCTGTAGCCTTGGTTCCCAATTTTCACAGAGTCCTGTGCATTTTGAACATTCTCCTGCTGTGGAGGAATAAAATAAATCCTCCCATCCTGGGATACCCATTTCTCTCTCTAAAGCATTTCTGCCTCCAAATGAAGGTCTGATATCATGTGATCCCATCTTCATTGCCATAAAATGCTAATGTGATATTCACAGCACTCAAGACAGCTATGAATATGCTGGTGTGGGTGTGAATCACAAAATGTAACAGAATCTCCACATGGGAAACAGAAACAACACATGCATTCAAATACCAGAAAATTGAATCACAACATCAGAAAGCCAAATCCATCACGGAAACCAAGAAATTGGGACCCTAAACCAATGAAACAAACACTAACATTCCCAAGCCTACCTTCTATCATTACTTCAAAACAAAGAAGGCCTCCTTAAGCAAAAGTACTTGCTCTTCATCTACACTGCTTGCTCCCAGTTGCTCTGACTCTCTCCTGCTCCTTTGTGTTTCACCCTTCCTGTTCCACCGTTTCAGCAAACTCCCTCCCCCACCCACTCTGGGCTCCGTGTGATTACATTTAGCCTGTCAAGGGGCAGGGGAAATCTTCAAATTCCTATTACCATTACAAGTTTCTACCTCTGACTTTTTTTAAACATCAGCTGAAGTATAATTGACTTTGACCCAGTCTCTTATTTTGTTTCTGTGTCTCTCTGTTTCAGGAGTTATTCTGCTAAATAAAACAACTTTTTTGGGGGGTGGGGTGGGGTGGAGTGAGGGTGGGAATTCTTGGTTCTAATCCATTCTGCTATACACTTCTTTTTAATGGGTCAGTTCATCCCACTAACATTTATGGTTAACTTTTCATTTTCCTACATCACATTTTATTCTTTTTATCCTTCCTTCTTTCATCCCATTTGTTCTTTAAATTTTCTTTTGCTTTTGACTACCGCCTGCTTTTTTTCTACCTTTCCCTCTTACTTACCTGTTAGATAAGCCACTTAGGTCTTCCACTCTCCCTTAAATAAAAATGCTCTTTTCTGGCCCAGATATGGGTATATACAATGGCAATGTCAAGTAGCTTCTGGTCTTGCTATGATATGTTCTCTATAATGTATTTTTGAACAGCTGCCTGGAATTCTTACTACTTCTGTCTTGAGAGCTTTCAAAGTTACTGCTTCTTTTATTATCACCTCCTGGTCCCAATATTGCTGTGTCATCTATGTAATCTTTGGGTAAACTTCCATCCCATGGGGAAAGATACAACTTTCTGGCCTCCTACATTGTTAGAAAAATGCCTCACTCTAACCTTTTGTTGACACTACAATTACATAATTTGATTTGAAGCATTATTTTCAAGTGGTTTGGGGAAAAATATTGGGAAATCTCAATTGATAGCTTTCTCTGCTCTGTCATGTTGACTGCATACTCCATTACAGAGTTTTTTAAAAAAAATATTAAGTACTTTTAATTAATTTTGAGATCTATATGACATGGGAACCAAACAATTGCCTAATTATTTTTTTTCTACAATAGAAGGCATTCAATACTTTAAGATGATGGAAATATCCTAAACCTGTCATAGTCCCAAATCATGCTGGAATTCCTGTTATCTTAAAGTACTATGTCATATTTCTAGGTCTGACTTCTAATGGTACTTATCAAGTATAACTTGCAATTATTTTGCACTAATTGTGCCCTTATGGAGAAGGACTGAAAACCTGCTGCAACTACTAGTGAAATTCAAGCAAATGCATTTGAATACAATTATTCTTTGGTTTTTGTCATGTGTCATAAAATAGAATAATAGATATTATTCTTTTTTTATAGTAGCATTAATTATCTAGGGGCTAAAAAGCTCCTGTTGATTTATGTTTTCCTCAGAAGCAATTATAATCACTTTGAAAGAAACAGATACACCATATTCAGATAGACATTATTTAATAGTAACAACTTCTTTGAATTCTCAGTAGCATTTTCGAACTTCCCAAACTATGTGATTTGGGTTATTATCACACAAAAAGCAGTTAGTAAAGAGGATAATTATTTTGTCACTTACTTTCCAAGGTATTAGCCATGAATTATATTTATTTTTTACCTTATTCTTTTAAAAGAATTTAAATTAATCACATCATTTTAGCATATAGAGCACTATATTTCCCACTACTGAAATGAAAGAGAGAGATCAGTTTATCCCCAAACTACTAATAAAATGAGATGCAAAAATAATTCATTAACCAATAGTCTAAATTCCTTGGGTCACAGCTTATAACTCAGAATTATTTAAAAGTCACTCCTTTATCATAATTGAAAACATACTCAAAATCTATGTTGTTTTTCTGAGGAGGAAGCTTATAGTATTAGGATATAACAAACATTGTAACTGTAAAAAGTTCATACTTATATAGATAATCTATTACCCTCATTAAAATGGACAGTCATGAATTTTATCACATAGTAAATTTTTAAAAATAAGTTCATTTAAAGTCCTATTGTTCTATTCTTGAATCCAGTTTCTTTGTTTATTTCATAAATTAACAATAATGACAGATGTAGTCTTTATGGTCACCAAATATATTCTTGGACCAAATTTTAACCTTAAATTTAAAACTCATGAATAAATTTGATTTCTAAATTTCTTTTAAAAACTTTTAGTTTGTGTTTGTGTGTGTGTGTGTGTGTGTGTGTGTGTGTGTGTTTGGTGAGAGGAGAATGTACAGTGGCATATACTCAAATTGACCAACAGACCTAGCTTTGCCTGGAATAGGAAAGATCATGCTTTTTAAAATCTAATTCCCTACATTGTTTATAGTGTTTGTTATAGCCTCCTTTGAAGAATAGATCAATGATATTTATTAACTTATCTCAATGCAAAAAAAATTAATAGATTTAGAAACAATGTAAATAACTCAGAAAACAACAAAATTCCCTCAGTGTTGGGAATCCCATGAAAAGCTTCAAACCATTAGTCCTAGCTATTGACTTTTCATCTTAGACTTTTAATATTACTTAAATCTCATAAACCATATATATAATTGTTTCCTGAAAGTGGTAACAGAAGCCCATAATTCTTTTGCTTGATGATATGATCTCTTACCAATGTTAAATCATATTTTAAAAATGTTCCTTGACTTGTAAGAGTCCCCGACTTTATTCAGAACAGAAGAAAATTAACACCAAGAAAAATATTTTTCTTTCAATATCTATATATACATATATTTTTATTTTGGAAGATGTTCTTTTGTACAAAATTATCATTGTGTGTAGTTAGAAAGCCTCTGGCATTAAGGTTCAATGAGAACAATCTTTACGCTAATACAAAAAACATTCAACACATAATTTTTTTTTATAAATTTGCTCACTAAAAGATGAAAGAGAATAGAAAGGTGTAAGGCCAAGTATGAGGAGCTTTCCAGATGACTGGTTTAAGGTTCTGATCACACAGTATAAGGAATTCTTTATTCAGCAGTAAATTAAAGCAAACATTCACAGAAACTTAAGTACAGCATTCACAATGTCATAACATAGCCTGTTATCATTAAAGTGGCCACACAGTTTTCACCAAAGTGACCACATAGTTTTAAACAAAAGAAATCATTCAGTAAGTCCTTAACTCAATCATCTTTAAGGAGCAGGCCTCCTTAATGGGAACAAAGCACAAAGTTTGAAAATCTCCACCCATAAGTCACAGTAAATCATAATCTTCTCATTCAATATTAAGTACCCAAGAAGAAGTCTTTTCATCTTGATGGGATACTGCCTCTCAGTTTCCATGATTCCTTTTCCATGGTCCCAGTTCCTGCCTGAATCTATCCAACCATCACCTGGATTCAAAGTCAGGTATCTCTCAAAAACTTTTCCAATTCCTTGTCCAGGTCCTCATCTAGTACCTGTTCCACATTGAAGCCCCCAGTGCCTAGACCACTTCAAGTCCTTCATAGTTTCTCTTTCTGGGAAGACAAAGCTTAACAGAGACACAACGACATTCATTCACATTGCCGGCACAGCACCATCATCAATTCACTATCTACCTGTGAAATCAATACAGACCCACAACAAAGTCCAAGAGGTCAACAGAAATCATCAACATAGAAATCAACAAAGATTTCAGACTTTTCTGGGTCAGGTAGTGGGCATCAGAGCAACTAAGTTTTTTTTTTCCTCCTTCTTGATTTCTGGAAGTTGGGGTATGTAATTTTTAAACATCCAGGCTATGGTTTGGTAGCCCCAGAAAATTCTGCTGTCCCTGCTGTGGGCCCTGCGTTTTCTCTTACCCAGCTTCAATTATCCTCTGTCCTGTGGTGAGGTTAAGGATGCAAATTGCCCTTAGGATGCAGGGACTGGCTGGCCGAGGTTCCTTCTCAGTCTGCTGTAGTCTGCTCTCAGATCTATGCTGATGCAGCTCCTGTGTGCTCCCCATTCCTCCTGGCCAGACCTGAGTAGGCACTTTCCTGGGCTGGGAATCTGCCACACTCCATCTCCCAATGGGTTCTGTCACTCTAAAATCCATTCAAATACTCTTTTTAGCTTTTAGGGACAGAATTCTTGGAGGAACTTTGGTAAGTTATGGCTTCCTACCTCCTCCCCTCTCACTGAATCTTATTCCTATTATCCCCTTTAATCTCTCTTAAAATGAAGGCCTAGGGTATGGTCTCCCCATCCCTTGACATACAGATTTGAGATAGGGTCTGTGGTGTTGCTTTGAGATTCTCTCTTCTTCATTCCTGGTAGGGAATTAAATGTTTTTGCTTACTTTTAAAAAAAATACTTTTCCTGTCACAACTTTTACCTTGACATTCCAAAGGGATTATTTTCCCCTCCTTAATGCATTTATCTATGAAGTTATGCTGAAAGTCTTTCCTCTAGCTTAAAAAGTTCATCTAGTTCATCAGTTCGACCACAAAAATCATCTTGGATTATTTTAACAGATTTCTTTACACTTGGACTATACCTTGTAGAAAAGCTTTCTCTGTTTTTTAGTCTGCTTCATACATCACTTTTCATACCATTTAGCCTATGTATATCAAATACAACCTCACTTATTTAACTCATATTCTATAAATCTAATTCAGATTAGGTAATTGTCTCTGCAAACAGTTACAAGAAATAGGTTTTGGATTAGCACACCAGTCTTGATTTCAGCGGTCAACTGGGTAAGCTCCTTGGGGTTAATAGGTAAAATGAAATGTTATGCCATCCTTGGTACACTTGACAGGGATGCCAGTATTTTGCTCTGTATGAGCATTTCTTTCTTTATTCTTCCCTTCTTTTTTCTTCTTTTCTTTCTTCCTTTCTTTTTACTTCTTTCCTTCTTTTTCTTCCTTCTTTTGTCCCTTTCTTTTTTCTTTTATTTTCTTCTTCCTCCTCCTCCTTCTCTTCCTCCTTTTCCTCTCCCTCCTCTCTCTCCTTCTTGTTTTCCTCCTCCTTGTCCATCTCCTTCTATTTGTTTCAAGAGACTTATAATTTTATCAGCATGTAGATCTCCCAATAAGATACTTAATGTAAATATGCCTGGCTTTACCATCTCTAAAATTTACAGTTCAGAAATTTGTCTACAAGCTGAGAAGAGAAATGATTTATTGTGAATTACACAATTAGAATGTGTCAGAGGCAGAGCTTGCAGTTAGGTCTTCCTGATTCCAAGTTCAGATCTGATAGACTAAAACTTACAGATGCTCATATTGGAGCATAGTAGATTTAGGGTTGGAACAAATATAGATGTGATATAAGAGAAAACTTAAATGTCAACATGATTTATTAATATTTATTTAAAATATTCTTGTCTTTCAAAACATAAAAAGAAGGAAAGAACCCAAAATTTAAAGGCATGTAAATTTTTTTAAAAATAAAATAAAACTCAAGCAACTCCAAAAGAGAGAAAAGTTTTTAGATAATGCTACACATAAATTACATGTGATAACCCTGGGAAAACTTTGAGGCCTGGCTTATATAAGCTCCTCTTGTTGAAAGTTTACAAGCATTTACCTTTGCTATTTTATAGCCAACATACCATAAGATCATTAAAAAAGTAATATCCATGTAAGATATTCTTTAGTCAACTCTACTGTGAGTTGCCTTCTGTCCAAAAACATTCCCAGTTTACTTAACTGTCATAAATTATAGGTGACAAATCTTTCTTTCTTATTCTTTTTTGCTTAATCATGAACCTATTTTTTTTGCCAGTATAGCAGATGCTCTGGAGCTTCTCTCCCAACACAGACTTAAAGTAGCAATTTGGGTCTTGAAGGGTAACTGTTATATCCATTTAGATCTCTAATGTTAATGTTGATGAACTGGTATCTGGTTTTGTCTATCATTATAGCTCCTGAGTCTCTACTAGTTTATTTATCTAGTTTATTTATCCCTTGATTCAACTGACACCAGAAACCATTGGTATAAAACATTGCTCTCTCCCCACCCCTACAAAAGTCTGTCACAGACTCCCACAAGTATGTGCAAAGTCCAGGGAAAAGTTGGGTCAAGCTAAGAAAACAAAAGGAGTAATTCAGTTCTGGAAAGTCATTTATTGGCAGGTCTCAAGATGTTCCCCATAGTTATGGTTTATCTTTTCTACTGTTATATATGTTGAACCTTGGATCTGACTTTCCTCATTTTGTCTAGTCTATCCTCATCATCTCCAAATGCAGACTCTCTAGCCAGCTGTTGCTTTAAAAGGAACACTAATATGATGTTAATGAAAAAGTGAAAATCTTTTGGTTTACAAGATCTTCTACTAACTAAGGGGGAAGGTACTCTTCTTTCCACATTAACTCAAATAAATTTTTCTTAGAGACTTGGCCTGCAATAATCTCTTTTAGGTTGCTACTCACTCAGTTCAAAATTGAGTTAGTATTTTATAGAATATTCAAAAGATGTAACTATTCTCTCAACCAATTAAAAAAAGTGATTGTTAGCATGTAGTTAAAATACTTTTTGATTAGAAATGTTAAGCTACCTTTTAGTAAAAGTACCATTAGGGCCAAGTATGATTGGTTACCAGATATTCAATCTTAAATAGTAGTAATAGAATTTGGGAGGGATTTCACAATGAAGCAAGAAGACTAATAATGTAAAAATGAAAAAGTTTTTCATTGTGGCATTTTGCTTTAAACAAAAAGCTAAATAAAAATCTTAGACACAAGACTTGGAAGCAAGATTATGTAGGAAAAAAAGGAAATGAAGAAAAGAAGTATAGGGCAGAAAATATCACTGGATAAACCTACCAGCATCACCAGTCCTTCAACATGCAGGTGGTATGATCTTCAGAATACAGCAAGATTTGGAAAAGAGATCAGAAATGAGGTTCTATGACTTCTAAATACCATATTTTGATGAGTTTTCCATTGCTCTTAACTTGGGTAATAGATGTCAGCATTGTAATATCCCTCACAATAGGTCAGCTCCAAATGGCAAAGATCACAGTTTTTATAGAGTAGGAGTGGTTTTCCATACATATATTTCTGATTAGTTTCACTTTTCTTATCTCACAAGGAAGGGGTTAAAATGATTGGAAAACAAACATATATTAATCACTGTCAACTTGTACTATCTTCTCTTTGATTCATTCACATCTGGAAGATAATAATGATTTTTATACTATATCTGATGAGATATCATATGGTGAAGGGAGTGGAGTCTCATGAACTAGTGAGTCATGATAATGTTCTAGTGTCCTGCCATTCCAGAGCTTAGGATGGAAGAGGGGTTTATGGATAGCTCACAATCAGGACCTTGAAGAGCAAGGAGTAAAGAATAAGAGGCAATATTTAGCAGTGACTTTTTGACCTATGGAAGCAATGTTTCTTTTAGAGGTAAATTTGATGATGCTATGTAGGTTATAGGCTGAGTTTTGAACCTCCTCCCTATAGATTGAGAGGATTGTGGAAGAGTATGCACCAAAAGTATTGGAGAAATATCCTGTGCAATTGCTCTTGCTATATGTCCTTGTAAAAACCCATTAATGTTAAGTGTTTAAATGTACTGGGATGCTAAAAACTGGCATCTAACAAATAGACAAAGAACACAATGAATAGGGGCTTATGCATTTAGGAAAGAAATAACTCCAACCCTTCAGGGTGCCTCTTTGGATCCTTGAGGAATGATGTAAAGAATCTGGTCAAAGTATGAGGCCAAAGTAGCAAACTGTACAATTTTTGCTTTCAAGTAGTTTGCCTCCCAACTAGAAGACATGGGCAGCACCTACATGTCTAAACATCATATATGCAACCTGAATAAAATATAGTTGAGGAGGTTGAACCCTAGCAACTAGGAGACCAGGAGAGGCTTCATGTAGAATGTGGCACTTGAGCTGCATTTTGAAGGAAACTAAAGACTGCAAGAAGTAAAGGTAAAGAGGGAGCATTCAAAAATGGAGAAAATACAGTATAAAGACACAGAGAGAAAATATCAAGTTGAATGTGTGCAGAGTTGTCCAATATGAATAGATTAAATAAGGTAATTCATGCAAAAACATTGGAAAAATAGGAAAAGGCCAAATGGCAGACATTTAAGTACTTAGTAGATGAGTTTATATTTGGTCTTTAACAGAAAGTCATTGGAATTTACCGAATGGTAGTGAGGTGGGTCTGACTGGGCTTTTTAAGGAAATGTCCTTGCTGACAGTGTGGAGAAAGAATTAGAGAGGTAGAAAGACAACTAAGGATCTAATTCAGAAGTCAGTAAATCACTATTTATTACAAACCTAAGTGCCAGCCTCTGCAAAGTGCTTGTGAAAACAAAGAAAGGTAAGAGACTATTCCTGTCATCAAGGAGCTTATAATCAATAAAAGGAAAAACTGTACAACTATTTACAAGTTAGCAATGTAAAAAGTAAATTGGAAATAATAAAGGACAAGCCTTAGGTTTGGTATAGCTTTTGGAAGTCTCAACAATTTTTAAATTACTAAAAATATTAATATTCATGACTGTTGTACAGTATAAGTAAATCTATTGTAAATTCTTATTACATAATTTCTAAAACTCTAGTCAATAAGATACAAACAGCATTCGATTTAACAAAAATCAACTAAACAAAAGAATTTGAATGGTTACTCAGAATTCATGTCCTTTCCCATTTCCTATTAACTTATTCAGGTATTCAATACTCAGAACAAGACTGACCTTTTCCTTCCAACCTTTCCTGAATCACTCTTCTCCAACTCCCTCTAATATGATCCCTTGAACACATCCACACCCACATCCACACAACCCCCCCCCACCTCTTTGTGCAGCAAATGCTTACTACATTATAAGAGAAGGATAATATAAATGCAGAAGGTATATAGAAAAGCAAGATACTGTGAGGTTCAAAACACAATTTTTAAATCAGGAGATATAAATTCAAGGCTTTCCTAGACCACATATCAACTGAGGGACCTTGGAAATTAATGACTTCTTTTTGATATTCATGTTTTTAATATGTAAATCTTAGAACATAATAATTGTCCGGCTTGCCTCATGTTTGATATTTAAATAAAATAATCCATATGAAATCATTCATAACCTACAAAATGATACAGGGATATTATTTTAATATTTGCATCAATACTCATTAGGAAAATTGGTTTATAGTTTTCTTTCCATTTTTGTTCTTTCTAGTTTAGGTACCCAAGCCATGTGATATAAGGAGAATTTTTTAGGTAATTTTTTCCCCAATAGTTTATAGACTATTGGTATTGTTATTTAAATATTCATCAGAATTAATTTTTAAATCCATCTCTTCCTCTTTTTTTCCCTTAGGAGGCTCATTCTTGACTTGTTCATTTTCTTTTTCTAAGTTAGGACAATTTTATTATCTTATTTCCTGTTTTTTTAATCTATACAGTTTGTAATTTTGTAAATATCCTGTGATATTACTTATCTTGTCAGTTATGATGATACATATTTAGACAAAACCCCTAATCACTGTTTTGTTTTATATTTGTTGGTGGAAAATTTATTTTTCATTTTGGATACTAGTAATTTGGCTTCTTTCTTTTTAAAAATCAAACTATTAAAAAAAATAAAAACAAGCTGCTACTTTTATTTGTAGCCAATGAATGATTCTATAGTCTGATTTCTTATCCTATGTTTGCTCATTTCCCCAGTCAATAACTTGGCTTTTGAGCTCTTTGTCAAAGAAGAATTCTGCTTCCAGAATGGAGAGTGCTTTGACCCAAATTTATGGGGTTTTCCACAGTTATTGTCAGAGATATTTCTAGGCACCTCCCTCAGAACTGTGAGGAGGATTCCCTCTCCACAGCCATGACAAGCTCTGTCATGCGAGTGCTCATTCTCACCACTGGAGCACCACTCAAGACTGTGACCCAGATCCAAGCAGGACAAAGCATGAGAATCCTTCCTCAGAACCAACAAAGAGATTCCTGCAATTGCCCTCTGATAAGGTGCTTGGTTTCCCCTCCTTCTCCCCACCATCTGTGGGTCTGGAGCCCTGGAAGCAGCTGCCCAGCTATTGTAGCCACCTCCCCACCTCTGCCACCCCAGTGGCAAGGACCATACTGTACTTTTCTCTCATCATGGTACAACAGAGGTTCCCCACTGACCTTTTATTTTCTTTTTGGTGTTTGTGGGTTGAGAATTTGGAAACTGCCACAGTTGCTAGTGATTCAGTCCCTGAGGTTGGTTCCCACCAGGTCTGTGCCACTAATCTGCACCAGCACAGCCCACAAGGGACTGCTTTCTGCTCCCAAACTGGTGTGATAGACCCTTCTTGTCAGTCTGCCAAACTGCCTTTAGTGGGAAATTTGTTTTACTCTGTCATTTTGTGAGTTCTATACCTCTAAAATTTATTCAGAGTCATTTTATATGTGTTGGAGTTAAATGAGGGATGAGCTCAAGCCAGTTCCTGCTTTTACTTCATCATCTTGGCTCCACCCTCTGTTGGGAAACCATTTTTCTTATAAGAAAAACTAAGGCATTAACTAAAGAGTGCTAAATATAAGACCAGAATTCAAACACCATTTTGGTATTTCCTAGAAGCATGATCATAAAAAATAATATTTGATACTTATGATTCTTACTATAGTTATTTACAAAAAAAGAGGATAGAAATACTAGTAGTCCCTTCACTGAATAGTTCTTATAATGATCAACAAATAGTTGTGAAAAGCTCTTTGTAAATCTTAATATACTCTGTGTGCTTGTGTGTGGGTATATGTGTGTGTGTGTGTGTGTGTGTGTGTGTGTGTGTGTGTGTGTGTGTGTGTATAATGGACTGAACTCCCTTAATATTTCTTTTGGACAAAATTCTTTCTAAGTGTCCTATTGAAACATTTTATACTTTATAACGCTTTTCAGTTAAAGCCAACAAGGCAGATTGATTGAAAGTAATTCTCCAGGAAATGTTCTAAAAATCTTTCTAAGAGGAAAGAATATATATCATATATCATATATACCTTGCAAACTTTTTTGTGATTATATGAGGAATACATTTTTCTACCTACTTCATGTCCACTCTTATCCTGTGATACTTCAGCTTAGTAACTAAACTCTCCAATATTGAATGTAGTTAAATTTATTTTGGAAAATCATCCCAACATAATAATGATAAATCTCAGCATATTATTTATTTGTCACAACAGTAATATCTTCAAAGAACTCCTTTAGGTTAGTTAAATATTTCTGCTGTGCAGTCTGATATATCTCTGACATGTTCTTAATCACAACACTTTTCTAAACGTATTCCCTGACTATCTTCCTTTCCAATTCATTGCTGACAGATTTTCAGTTTTACCTCAGGAACTCAGCATGTTATACTTATCTTCCAACAATCCAATAAAAATTTATGCATTTTCCAAGGCCACTTTGCTAAAAGTTAGATGGTCACTCTCTTGCTGTTTTGTCTGTATTTAATTTTGACATTGCTCAATTCACAAAAAATAATCCAGTACATTTTATCCAGCATGAATGATATTGCAAAATCCTCTGAAAATAAAGAGCTACATGCAAAGTCAACAAAACATATGAGTGATTTTGACAGACATTCATGAGCGAAACTACAATGCCTAGGTCAATAATCCATTCCAAATATAGGGGTTCTATCTTCCAGGCCTCAAGGATCACTACCTTATTTATGCTTGTTTACCTGCTATATATTAGAATAAGAAATATAGGATTAGACTTTTAAACTCTAGGTATTTTTTTAATTGGTATAAAAAACATATAGAAGAAGTGACAGAGGACTAGAAGACATTCCTCTGGTCCCTTTGTTCCATCAAACCTCTCCAAAACAGAAAGTATACACTAAAGAAACTTCTGCTGTCTCCATGATTTAGGGTGCTTGGAATCCAAAAAGGTAATACATGCAAAGCCATGAACTGATTTCTACACTGAGCTCACTAAGCACTCTTTTCTCCCAACCCGCTCTACAGACAAGGCTACAAAAGTGTACCCACACACTCCACAACAAAAACCAACCTCACACCCAGGTTTCCTTTTCTTCTTTCCAGGGCTATGGATATCTCTTCTGTGGGATGTGGCAGTCTACTTCATCCTAGACAGATAGACAGTATGTCTTTACAATGCTCCAAACCTGGGGCCACACATCCTGCACCTCAGTGGGCAGAATTCTGTACTTCAAAATATCTCCGCGGGATATCTAGGAACAGAAGAAAAGGGGAAGAAAATATGTCAGGGTTTAAAATAGACCTCAATGACCCACCCAAGCCCACACATCTGCTCCATGAATTTCAGAGAACTAAACTATAGAAATTAGTCCCGTAACACCAGGGAAAATTTAGAAGAAAAAAAACAATAGCATAAAAATATGCTTATTAAACAAAACATACTGATCTCAAAGACAGGATGCAGAGAAACAATCTAAGGACTGTCAATCTCAAATAAAAAGTACTACCAAAGTAGCAAAAATTAAGATATTGAATAGAGGCAAGGAGATGCCATTCCTACAGCATCAAAAAACACCAGAGTACTAAAGTGCTCAAGACTGGAAGAGTGGGACAGGGTAAAGTCCTTAGAGAAGCCTGGGGGAGGCTTTAGAATGGCAGCAGGAGGGAGAAGCAAGTGAAGTTTGTTTTATAAAATAAAAGGGGAAAGGAGGCTCCTTTTTTCCCTTTAATTGGTTTCCATAGTCCTCCTTTTAATGGGTTTTGACTTACCTCAGGCAATTTCCAGTTCTAGTATCAGGCAATGTCAGTTCATAGTCAGCTGCATTCAGCATTACCCATATTGGTCAAGACAAATTCTTTCATTAAGAAGTTCAATGAAATGCTGCACCATGATAGAATCAGTAGCACAGACCTCAGTATGAGAAAGGACATGCAGAGAACACTTAATTCTCAAAAAAAGGCATGAGAAATACAGAATACACAGTCCACATCTGGTGTCTTGAGGAAGTACCCAAACACTGCTGTCCTCCATTTCTTTTTTCAGGTCAGATGAGCTTGAAACCATTAGTGGTGGGCTGGGCTGTCCACTCAGGTTTTTGAAGCACTCTTTATTTGAGGCAGATGTACCCAGGTATCAATTCCCTTCAGTTTTGCTGAGGACTTGGTGGGGTTCTTTCCTCCTGGACTGTAGTGCATCTTTATGCAGATGTCTAAACCTCTATGGTGAGACTATTATTATGGAGCAAAAAAAAAACTCCATTATTATGGAGTTGGGTATTCAATGACAATCTCAAAAGGTAAAAGGGCAAATCTTTCCAAAAGGATCACCATAAGGTTCAGAAGGACTAAGAGAAGGGTTCTAACTCTAGCTCTGAAAATGACTATGTCCCAGATCCTTGTCCAATCCTCCAAGCAATTTTTGTTACATACTGAAGTTCACAGGGTCTGGCACATCTCAAACCTTTCACAACTTTTGTTGTCAGGAACTCAAGGATCAACCAAGCCACAAACAAAGTCTTATCTCAGTCATGCTTCTTTAGTCCTCCAGCAGTTTGGCTAGCCCTAGGACCCAGAAGAAATCTCAACCTTCTAGGTGGCCTCCTCAGCAGCAACTTCAGTCTTTACCAGATTCTGGTCTCAAGGAAATCCTTTCTTAGTTCTCAGTAAGTTTTGAGATGCTCACTGAGATAAACTCTGTCTCTCTGCTGCCAGGAGAAAAAATTCTAATTCTGACTGTCTCTCTCTGGAGCTCTTCTTATAGATACACAAAGCATTGGCTTCCCTTTTCAGCCAAACCCTTTCTGTTATCACAGCAACAGGAGACAGAGTTAACACTCTCTGCCTCTCAGCCACAAAGGTTTGATTAATTATTAAGGACTAAGTACCTGCTTTCCTGGCATAACAAAAAGGGGTTTTAAATTTAAACTACCATTACAACAAGAAACAAAATAGTATGGGATGCCTTACCCCAAATAACTACAAAGTGCACAAAATATCTGGTAATATACCTGCCAACAAAAGCAAAACACTTGCTCCAGAATAAAAATCAAACTAACATATAAAAAAAACAACCTTAAATAGTAACTAAGCCACATCAATAGAATAAATTTAACAAAACACTCCAAAATAATTAATATTTTAATGCTGCACTAGATTAGCCAGGGAATACTTCACAAATCTTGCTGAAATGATAACATTTATTTGGTAAAAGTACATACCTAGAATATCAAGGGAAATGATTAAATGAAATAGGGGTAAAGGGAGAATTGTAACTTCCAGACCTCAAAGTACATTATGAAGGAGTAATCATCAAAACCCTATGTTATTGGTTTAAAAAAAGTTCTGAAATGGAGAGTTCCATCAGTGGAACAGACTAGACATGGTTGATTGAGGAATAAATTAATAAAAACCCAAAGTTTTGTAAAGAAGAAAACATAAATTACCCAATGAAAGAATATTATTTGATCAAAATAGCTGGGAAAACTATAAATGTAACTGGAAGATATTATGCTTAGAGAAATACCTTACATCCTATACTATAATGCTTTCAAAATGGATATGGCACCATAGTATTAAACATAAAGTTAATTTATTAAATTATTTGAATACTAAATAATGAAGGAGAAGCAGATCCTATACACATCAAAGATATAAGTAGGAGATATATTCTTTTTTCTATTTTATTTTATTAATAAATTTTTATTTGTTTTCTTGTTTAGATCATTCATTTTCATGAGATTTTTGAATTACAAATTTTCTCCCCGTCTTTCCCCTACCCCAACCCAAAAACAGCAATCCCAATGTAAAGACCCTCCACTGATCTACTCTCTAACTTTGTGGTTGGGCAGGGAGGGTCTCTCAACCCCAGCCCCTGTATATCTTAATTCCAATTGCATGTATTGCACACCTTTAAATTCTATGTTCTTTCAGTTCCTCCCTTGTTACCCACTGCCACTGGAAGGACAAGCAATTCAATACAGGCTGTGGATGTATAATTAAACAGGACATCTTCATAGTGGACATATTGTGACACTGATTATATGTCCCTCTTTCCTATCCCTCCCCTCTTGTTCTGTTCTCTACCCTGTCCCTGCACCTTTACTGAATATATATACATAGACACACACACACACATTTGTATTCCCTTCACTTGTCCTCAAACTAAGAAAAATTTCATAAGTTACTATTATCGTTTTTCCATATTGGCATGTAAATAATTAAAATTTGATAAGTTTCTTATGATTTCTTTCCCATATTTACCTTCTCATGCTTGTGTTTTGTTGTCAAATTTTCTGTTCAGTTCTGGTTTTTTCAGCAAGAATGCTTGAAAGTCCTCCACCTCATTGAAGACCATATTTTCTCCTGGAATAATATGCTCAATTTTGCTACGTAGGTGATTCTTGGTTTTAATCCCTGCTCCCTTGATCTTCAAAA
>CM053594.1:163498808-163523668 GCA_028646575.1 Pseudocheirus occidentalis | reverse complement strand
CCTTGTCATCCACCACCACTGGAAGGACAAGCAATTCAATACAGGCTGTGGATGAGTGATTATACAGGACATCTTCATAGTGGACATATTGTGACAGTGTATTCATCATTTCTTATAGTGCAATAATACTCCCTTAAAAACATATAACACAACTTGGTCAGCATTCCCAAATAAGTGAGAATTTAACAGGAAAATAAATCCTTTTAATTTCCAAATTTGCTGACAGTAAGAGTTGCTTAAATATTTTGTACAAATAGACTCTTTTCCTCCTTTTTTACGTTTTGAGAATATAACCTCAGTAGTAGTATTGCTGAACAACAACAACAAAAAAAGACTACACAGTGTGATGACCCTTTGAATCTTAATCTAAAATGTTCTTCACAATGGTTGGATTAGTCCACAACTCCATCAGTACTACATAAAGGTCCAATTTTTCCACATCCCATCCAGAACTTTTCATTTTCCTTTTTTTTGTGAATGTCATATTAGATGAAATCTTAGAAATATTTTTCATTTCTCTAATCAGGAGGGATTTAGATCAATTTTTATGTAAATATTGAAAGTTTTGATATCTTTTGAAAAGTGCCTATTCATATAGTTTGACTACTCATTAATTGGTGAATGGTTCTTATTTTTACAAATTTAGCTTGGTATCCTACATTTTAGAGAAATAAGGCCTTCCTTAGAGAAATTTGCTGTAATCCTTCCCCCCACACTGCCAATTTCCTATTTTACTTCTAATGTTTAGCTATATTAGATATATTTGTTCAAGAGCATTTCTTTCTTAAGTGTTTCAACTAGTTTTTAAATTCATTCTTTAGTATTCCCTTAGTATCATTTCATCTGCAAAGAGTAATAGTTTTATTTTTCATTACCTATTTATTTCAACTTCTTTTCAATCTCATTATTATAGCTAACTTTTCTAATGCACTAGTGAATAATAGTGATGTTAATGGGTGTCCTTGCTCCACAACAATCTTACTGAGAAGGGATCAAGCTTATTCTCATTACAGATGACTTTTGCTGATATTTATAGAGAGATAGTACTTATTACTTTTAAGGAAAGCTTCATTTACTTTAATATTCTCTCTAGTATTGTCAGTAGGAATGAGTGTCAAAATCTTTTTTTTATCTATTGAGGTAATCATATGATTTCTGTTGGTTTATTATTATTGTAAATAGTTTTCCTAAGGTTGCACCAGTGCTAAATTCCTGGTGTAAATATTGATTGATCATAGTGTATGATTCTTGTGACATATTGCTATTATCTCCTTGCTAGTATTTTATTCAAATATTTAACTTAATATTCATGAAAGAAAATGGTTTACACTTTTCTTTCTATATTTTCACTCTTCCTGGTTATGGTATGAGTCTTATATTTGTGTATCATAAAGGAATTTTGTAGGACTTCTTTGCTGATTTTTTCCAAATAGTAAATATAATATTAAAATTAATTATTTTTTAAATATATTTTTTAAATATATTTAAATACCTACTCTATTTTACTGATCCACCACTGTTAGCCCATACCAAGTAGTTTTAATGACTGGTGCTTTATAATACAGTTTTAGATCTGGTGTAGCTATAGCCTTTTCATTTTTAATATTGATGATTTGGTTTTTCCTTCTTACTTTTTTTAGCAGTAATAATAACAGTAATTCCACTGTATGCCCCCTCCCCCAATCTGCTCTCTCTTATGTCCTCCCCCATCACCCCTCTGACTTTCTGGTAGGGCAAGATGGATCTCTCTATCCCAGTGCCTGTATATCTTATATATAAAGTGCCTTTCATTTATAATATAAAGGTGACATATATGCATATATATGTATATATTATGTATCACCTTTATATTATACATATAATATAACAATTTTTATTGAGAGATAGTATATATATATATATATATATATATATTTGTGTGTGTGTGTGTGTGTGTGTGTGTAACCTTTGATTTTAGAACTTTAACTTCTAGCTTCTTTCCCTTCCTCATTTGTCAGCCACCCCCACTGGAAATACAGGCAATTCAGTTCAATTCAGGCCTTATATATATATACACAGACCATCTCTACAGTGGACATATTGTGAAACACTGACTATGTTTTCCTCCTTCCTATCCCACCCTTCACTTGTTCTATTCTCTACTCTGTTCCTATCCCTTAACAGATGTGTGTGCTTCTAACAGCTGTCCCCCACCCCAACCTGCCCTCCCCTCTACCATCCTCCCTCTCATCCCTTTCCCCCCCTACTCTCTTGTAGGGCAAGATCCCCAGTTTATAGTGTATACCTTTCCTTTCCTAAGCCAAATTCAATGAGAGTAAGGTTGACCCATTCTCTTTTGCCTTCCTTTTCTTCCCTTCCACTGTAATAGTTATCCCTTGCCTCTTCTATATGAGATGATTAACTTCATTCTGTTTCTCCCTGTCTCCTCTCATTCTATCCTTCTCCCACCTCTCAATTTCACCTCTTAAAACATCATCCCTTCTTATTCGGTCAGTCCTGTGCCCTCTATCTATGTATCCCTGTACACATATATACATACACTCACACATATATTCATAAGCATATATACCCTCCTATATAGACACATGTGTATGTATACATATATGTACATACATATAAAAACACAAATATACATATGTGTATGTGTGTATACACATACATATATGTTTATGTGTGCATATATATGTATACACACACACATATACACGTTTATATTCCCTTCACCTATTCTCATACTGAGAGAAGTTTCATAAGTTAAAATTATCGTTTTTCCATGTTTGCATGTAAATAGTTCAATTTTGATAAATTCCATATGATTTCTTTTCCATGTTTACCTTCTCATGCTTCTTGTATCTGAGTATTCAATTTTCTTTTCAGTTCTGGTTTTTTCAGCAAGAATGTTTGAAAGTCCTCCACATCATTGAATAAACCATATTTTCCCTGAAACATTATACTCAGTCTTGCTGGGTAGGTGATTCTTTGTTTTAATGTTAGCTCCCTTGATCTCCAGAATATCACATTCAGGGCACTTCAGTCCCTTAATGTAGTAGCTGCTAGATCCTGTGTTATCCTGATTGTGTTTCCACAGTATTCAAATTGTTTCTTCTTGGCAGCTGTATATTTGCTGCCTTAATATATTTGCTCCTTAATCTGGGAACTCTGGAACCTGGCTATAATATTCCTAGGAGTTTTCTCTTTGAGATCTCTTTCAAGATGTGAGTTCTTTATATGAGAAGCTGGAGTCTATGCATTTCACAGATTACTATAGTCATTGACTCCTGTGTCTTGTATACCTACTCTGTTTCACTGATCCACCACTCTTAGCCAGTACCAAGTAGTTGTAATGACTGGTGCTTTATAATACAGTTTTAGATCTGGTGTAGCTATAGCCTTTTCATTTTTAATACTGATAATTTCGTTTCCTTCTTACTTTTTCTAATCAAACTCACTAATATTTTATCCATTTTATTGTTGTTTTCATAAAACCACCTCATGGCTTAGTTTATTATTTCCATGTCTTTCTCACTTTCAATTTTATTACTCTTTCCTTTGATTTTAGGATGTCCAACCTGGTGTTTAATCAGGGATTTTTTTTTGCTTTTTGGAGGGCAATTGGGCTAAGTGACTGGCCCAAGTCACAGGGCTAGTAAGTGTGTCAAGTTTCTGAGGTCGTATTTGAACTCAGATCCTCCTGACTTCAGTGCTGGTGCTCTATTGACTGTGCTACCTAGCCACCCCCTAATTGGGGATTTTTAATTTGTTCTTTTCCAATTTTTTTAGTTGTATGCCCAATTCAACGATATGTCATTTTCCTATTTTTATATAAGCATTTAGAGATAATTTTTCACCTATCTTGTGCTTTGTGTTTTTCTCTTTTTTTTTTTGCTTTTTTATTTTAGAGGGCAGTTGGGGTTAAGTGACTTGCCCAAGGTCACACAGCTAGTTTTTGTGTTAAGTGTCTGAAGCTGGCTTTGAAATCAGGTACTCCTGACTCCAGGGCCGGTGCTCTGTGCACTGCGCCACCTAGCCGCCCCTGTTTTTCTCTTTAATGAAATAATTATTTTTATGATTTTCTAAGACACACTTGCTCTTTAGAATTAGGTTATTTATTTTTAAATTAATATCTTCTATCTTTCTAAGCTCTTTTATTCAATAATTTTTTATTGCTTTGTTATCTGCAAAAGATATATTTACTATTTTTGCTCCTTTTTAAATTTTTATTTATTTATTTTGCAATTTATTATGACGTTTTGGTGCCTGAATATGTGGTCAGTTTTTGTGTGGGTACCAGTTATGACTCAGAAAATATTATGTTCACTCCTATTCCTGTTTAATGTTCTCCAGAGGAGGGGTGGGGTCAAGATGGTGGTGTAAAGTAGGAGAACTTGGTGGCTCCCCACATAACTACCTCAAATACCTATAAAATATGACTCTAAACAAATTTTAGAGCTCCAGAACCCACAAAATGACAGAGTAACAAATCTCCCACTGAAAGCAGCCCAGTAGGCAGACAGGAAGGGTTCATTGCAGCCCACTGGGAGCAGAGCCCAGTCTGAAGTGGTTTCAGCCCTAGGCTGTCCAGGAGAAGCCATGGCTGGAGCTTTTAGGAGAGTGGATCACCTGCAGTTGTGGTCGTTTCCAGAATTATCAACCAATAAGAATGAAGGACAAAAGGAAAAGGTCAGTGGAACTTGATTAAATTTTGGGGAGAGGGTCTAGCCAGCTGCCTCCAGAGAAGGCAGAAGAATACACACACACACACACACACACACACATACATATATGTATATATACATGCATATATATACACATGCATATACATATATACATTCATATGTGTGTGTGTATAATTTTTTTATTGTTTATATGCAACTGGGAAAGAAGATATACAGGCACTAGGACAGGCAGATCCATCCTGCCCTACTGGAAAGTCAGAGGGGTGGTGGGGGAGGATATAAGAGAAAGCAGATTGGGGGAGGGGGCATAAAGTGGGATTGCTGTTTTGAAGTCATGGTAGGAGAAAGATGGTATGAAAACCTCTAACTCAAAACCTGGTGGAAATGAATGATGTAAACTAAAACTAAAAATTGAATTAAAAAATTTTCCTCAGAGGTTTGTCATATCTAAATTTCTGAAAATTTAATTCATTCCCATGCCTTCTTTCTTATTCATATTTGGTTAGATTTATCTTTTTCTTAGAGGAGAAAGTTAATGTCTCCCACTAGGTAGATTTTACTGTCTCTTCCCCTCTTCCTCATTTTACTTTTTTAAAATTTCTCATACTGCACCATTCATTGCATATATGTTTAGGATTGTTAGTAGTTTACATTCCATACTAACATTTTAGCAAGAAGTATTTTCCTTCCTTATGCCTTTTAGTTAGATCTGCATTCATTTTTGCTTTCTCTGAGGTCATGTGATACCTGTTATGACAATTTTTTTCTCTATTTAACTTCAGCATATGCATAGTAGCTTCTGTTCTAGCCCATTACCTCTCTGCTTCAAAGATTTTTCTTATACAGAACATCTAGGATTATGTTTTTTCATTCCTGTGTCATCTACTTTTATTTTTATAGGCGAGATCATCCCACTCACCTTAACAGTTATGATTACTGTGTAATTCCGTCCATTTCATTTCCCTCCCTTTATTCTTTGTTCTCTCTCTCTCTCTTTCTTACCTTTCAACCTATACCTCCTCAGAAATGTTTTGCTTCTGACCCCGCATGCAGCAATAAGCCCTCCTTTGTATTAGCCCATGCCTTCTCTTAAAACTACATTTACTTGCTTCCCTATAAGGTAAAATAGATTTCTATACACAACTGCAGATATGTTATTCCTTCTTTGTACCAATTCCATTGAGCATAAGGTCCAAATATCACCTGCCACTACCTGTCTTATCCTCCAAAATAACAGATCTTTTGTCCCCTTCATATGAAACCATTTAACCATTTTACTGCTCTCTTCTTTTGCCAGTGCTATCCTCTTTCTCACTGATTATTGTTTTCTGATGCTACCATAGTAGCCCACACCCACAACCTCTATCTATGTATACTCCTTCTAACTACCCCAATAGTGATACATTTATTAAGAATTACAAGTTTCTTCTCCCCATATAAAGATGGAAACAGTTTAACTTGAATCTCTTGGGTCTTTTTCCCTTTCCTAATTACATTTTTATGCTTCTTGTTAGTCTTGTATTTGAAAAGCAAATTTTTTGATAGCTCTCATGTTTTCATCAAGAATATTTGAATGTCCTCTATTTCATTAAGTATCTGTTTTCCCCAAAAGGATTACATTTGGTTTTGCAGGGTAAGTGATTTTTTTTTCAAGACTATCTTATGATGCATTTCCTTTTATTCAGTTCCATGATATCTTCTCCTGTTTTTTTATTTTGTGTGTGTGTGGTTGTTTTATTTTAATTTATTTTCTTGGTTACATCATTCATTTCCACAAGGTTTTGAGTTACAAATTTTCTCCCCTTTTTGTCAGGGTAAGTGATTCTTGATTGTACATGTAAAAGCTGTTAAATCCTGTGTAATTTTGACTGTGACTCCATGGTATTTTTTTTTCTTTCTGATTTCTTTATTATTTTCTCCTCAATCTGGGACTTCTGGTATTTAAATGCCACATTTCTCAGAGTTTTCATTTAAGAATTTCTTTCAGGGGGTGATCGGTGGATTCTTATAGATTCTATTTTGCCCTTTGGTTCTAGGATATGAGGATAGCTTTCCTTGAAACTGTCTTGAAAGATGATATCTCAGATTATTTTTTGTTCAAAGTATTCAGCTCTGAAAATTATTAAATTATCCTTTTTTTAAAACCTATTTTTCCAGTTCAGTTGCTTCTCTGATGATGTATTTCACATTTTCTCTGATGTTTTTCATTCTTTTGATTTTGTTTGATTTTTTTTTTCTTGTTGTCTCATGGAGTCATTAGCTTCTATTTGTCAAACTTAGGTTTTTAAGGGACTGTTTTCTTCAGTGAATTTTTATACATTTTTGCCATTTTTGAGCTTCCTTTACTAAAGCATTGAATTTGTTTTTGTTTCTATTGTATCATTCTCATTCCTTTTTAAATTTTGCTTCTTTTATTTGATTTTTAAAATATTTTTGAGTTATTCTAGGAGTTTCTTTATTTCTTATATGCCTGAGACCAACTCACATTATTCTTTGAGACTTTCCCAGTAGCTGTTTTGATTATTTTTCCTTTTTCTGAGTTTGTGTTTTGATCTTTCCTGTCACCATTTTTACTTTCTATGGCTAGTTTCTTACTCTTTTACTAATTTTTCTAGGCTATTTCATAACTTTTAACATTAGGTTAAAGTTTTACTCTCCTGTGGAAGAGAGAATACTATTCCAAGCTTCATATTCTGGGGTTATGGGACCTTGTTTCTGGCATTTGTTGGGAGCATATGACTTTATTGCTGTCCTATCCTTGGACCTTCCTGCTCATTTGCTCTGATACAGTCTCCTCCTTGCTTGCCTTGAAACATCCTCTGTTTGAATGAATTCCTCTTCTACCCTAGAGAGAGAAACCCTTCCAACCAACCTCCTAAGTTGTCTTAGTCTGCTTTTGTTGATTGTGCCACTCTAGGAATCATTTTGAAGTGTTATTTTACATCTGTTTGGAGGTAAATTTGTAAGAGTTCATGTAAGTCTCTGTAATATTCTCCCATCTTCTGTTCTTGTTTTGTGTCATTTCAGTCACATCTGACTCTTAGTGAGCCCAATTAAAGTTTTCTTGACAAAGATACTTTGCCATTCCCTTCCACAGCTCATTTTGCAGATAGGGAACTGATAAGGTTTCAGCTGAGAAGGATGAGTATTTCTAAATTCTGGCCTGAATTCCTGTGTTGCCTAGTGGCCCATTTTGATCATTAGTGCTTTGCAACAAAGTTTAAAATCCAGAACTGTTAAGCCACTTTCCTTCACATTTTCTTCTCATTCATTTTCCTAAAATTCTTGCCCTTTTCCCCTTCTAGATTAATGTAGTTACTTTTTTTCCAGCATTCAAAATAGTTTTGAGGTAATTTGGATGCTTTGGCACTAAATATGCAAATTTATTTAGCTAGAATAGTCATTTTGCTATATTGGCTTGAACCACACCCAAGAAATTAATATTTGGACAATTGCCCATATTTGTCATTATTTACTTCATTATTTTTGTGTTTTTTATTTGTGTTCATATAATCTGTGGGTTTGTTTTGGCAAACAGACTCTTAAATAATTCATATTGTCCACAATTATTTTAATTATAATTTCTTTTTCTCTCTTTCTGCTGAGTTATTCTGATAGTATATCCAATGTTGAAGATACATGCATGTTTATTTTACTGAAATTGTTCATTGATTTGATTAGCTTTTTAGGTGACTCTCTAGGATTCTCTAAAATATACCCTCATATGATCTGCCAAGGATAATTGTTTCTTTCTCATTTTTTATTTTAATTCTTTCAGTTTTTATTGTTGTTCTTGCCTTAGGATAACAAGAATTTAAAAGACAATATAGAATAATATTAGTAATAATGGAAATCCTTGCTTCACCCCTGATCTTAATGGGAAGACTTCTGATTTATCCTCATTACAGATTGATATTAAGCTTCAGATTGATATTGCTTTTAATTTTAAGATAAGCTTCATTCTGCCCATAATTTCTAGTTTTTAATAAAAATGGGCGCAGCATTTGTCAAAAGCTTTTTCCTGGACCTGTTGGGACCCTAATTTTATTTTTGTTAGTTTTGTTATTTACATAGTTAATTTTGCCAATAGTTTTCTTTATGTTGAAACATACATGCATTCCAGATTCAAATCTCAACTGGTCATAATGTATGATCTTTGTAATCACATTGCAATGGTTTTTCTTGATTTTTACATCGATGTTAATTCAGATATTGGTTTTAGTTCTCTTTATTTTTGTTCTCCCTACTGAATGTACCAATATATACATATATGTATTTATGTATGCATATATGTAAACATGTACATATATGTATTAATGTTTGCAATAAATGGAATTTGGTAGATCTTATTCTTTACCTATTTTTAAAATAGTTCATATAATATTGCAATTAATTCTTCTTTAAATGTTTGATAGGATTCATTGGTAAATCCTTCTGGTTCTGAGGACTTTTTTTAAGGGTTATTTAAATATTCTTTTTCCTTTCATTAATCAGGGCAGTTTGTATTTTTGTAAATATTCATCCATTTCACTCCTTCATTCTTCATTTTACTAGCATATTATTGCAAAAATAACTTAATAATTCCTTCAATTTTACCCTTTTCTGTTTTGATACTGGACATTTGCTTTCCTTTCTTTTTTTAAAACAAATTAATCAATGGTTAATTTACTTTTTTCCTCCATAAAATCAGCTCCTACTTTCATTCATTGGTTATTTTGTTTTACTTAAAATTGTATTAGTTTCTCATTTGATATTCAGGATTTCCATTTTGGTTTTTAATTGTGGGTTTTAATTTTTTTCCTAGTTGTTTTAATTGCAAGCAAAATTCATTGATCTGATTTTTCCTCTTTTATTGATGAATGTGTTTAAAAATCTAAATTTCACCCTAAATACACCTCTGATTGTATCTGCTAAATTTTAGAGCACTGTGTCATTTTTGTTGTTCTCTTTAATGAAAATGTAGATTTACTTTCTTTGTTTTGACTCTACCCAGTTTAGGTATCAATACCACATTTGCATCTTAAAAAAGAATTTGACAGGAATACTTCACTATGTATTTATTCAAATAGTTTATATTTAAATATTTAACTTACATCTGATTATTTAATGCATAATCTATAAAAAAATTTAATTATGTATAAATGCAATTATATATTTGGTAAATTTGACTTGTAAATTCATCTTGCCCTGTAGTTTTTTCTTCAGGAGTTCGTTGAAGTCTTATTCAATTTCTTTTTCTTAAATGGATTCATTTAAGTGTTTTATTTCTTATTCTGCAAGTCTGAGTAGTTTATTTATTTTTTGGTAAATATCCATCCATTTCATTTATATTTTCAGATTTATTGACATACATTTTGGCAAAATAACTGTTTCCCTTCTAATATGCTTTTTGCATTGGGTTTTTTTTGTGCAAAACCTTTTTAATTTAAAGTGAACAAAATTATCCATTTCACATTTCATCATATTCATTACCTTTTGTTGAGTCATAAATTTTTACCCTTTCCACAGATCTGACAGATAAACTACTCCTTGCTCTCCTAATTTGCTTACAGTTCCACCCTTTATGTCTAAACCATGTACCCATTTTAACCTTATGTTGGTATACAGTGTAAGATGTTGGTCTATGCCTTCTATTTTTCAGTTTCCCAGCAGTTTTTATCAGATTGTGACTTCTTATTCTAGAAGCTGGAATCTTTGGGATTATCAAATAATAGATTACTATAGTAATTGTCTATGGTGATTTTGTACCTACTTTTCTGTTTGGCCAATTCAACTTCTTAAGGAGTTTTTTTTAAATGTATGAATTTTTGTTCCTTTTTTTCCATTTGGCCAGTTCTGTTTAATAAGGTATTCATCTCCTCATTGGTTTTTAGACTTACTTTTTTACCTCTTGGTCTGCTCGGTTTTTTAAGGTTTTTTTTTTCTTCAGTACATTTTGTGTCTCCTTTACCAAGCTGTTGACTTGTTTTTATTATTATTATTATTATTTTCTTTCTTCACTCTCATTTCTCTTCCCATTTCTCTTCTACATCTCTTACTTGGTGTTTAATTTTTTTTATCTCTTCCATGGCCTGAAACCAATTCATATTTTTCTTGCAAGCTTTGGATCTAAGAGGCTTAATATTGTTGTCTTCTTTTGAGTGTGCATTTTTATCTTCTTTGGTGCCATAGTAATTTTTCATGACCAGGATTTTTATTCTGTTGTTTGTTCATTTTCACAGCCTATTATTTTACTTTTAATGTCTTTTTAAAGGAAGGCTCTGCTTTCAGCGTACAGTGTCACACTGTCCCAAGACTCAGAGGTTTTCTACAGCTATTTTCAGAGGTACTTCTGGAGACTCATAAACTTTCAGTTCTTCCAAGATGGTATGATCTAAGGAAATGTGTGTTTATTATACTCCTGAACTGTGCTTTGGTCTATGAGTGACCACAAGCACATTTTTTTCTGCCCTGGTACTGTGACAACAGTCCCCACTCCACTAAGACCACAAACTCTGGCCTGCTAGTGATCATCCTTGCTTTGGAACTGCCACTCAGGACTCAAATATGAATCTGAGTAGGGCTAAAGCATCAAAGTCTTGCCCCCAGAGTCTTTGCCCCTTCAGCAAAGAGACCTCTATAATCTCCCTCTGACCAGTTGTTTGATCACCTTCTCATTTTTGGACAGATATTCCTAGATGAGGCCACTGCTGTTGCTAATTCAATGGCTCCCAAAGCCTGTTCCTGGATGGCTGAAATCAGCTCTGTGCTGGTGTAGCCTATACTGGATTATGCTCCACTTTTACTCAGGATCACAGAAATTTCCTACTGACCTTTTAAGTTGTCTTTGTTGTCTGTGTGATGAGAGGCCTGGAAACTGCCACTATTTTCATTGATTCAGTCTTTATGAGGATGCTTCTGGTTTTCAGCAGCCTGTCATGCCCTGGAATGGCCTGTTCTGGACTGCAGTCCTCTCTCACCCTGTAGTGACTGATCTTTCCTGCTGAGATTTGAAGTAGTCTTTAGCTGGAATTTTCTTTCACTCTGTGTTTTTGTGGGTTCTGATAGTCAAGAATTTGTGTAGAGTCATTATTTCAAAATATTTGGAGAGTTTGGGGGAGAGCTAAGGTGAAGCCCAGACTTTACCCCATAGCCTTGGTTCCCCACAATTCTGTTTTTTTAGAGAATAATTTCCTTCTGTGCTGTTTGTGGTTTTTTAACCAAACTATTAATTGTATTTTCATAATTTCTTATGTTTCAATTTGTTTTTCTCTTTTTTCTTTACCATTCTTATGTTGTAATTAATGTAAATTTGATTTTTTTTCTTTATCTCTTCCAGGAAAACTTATTGGGCTTGTGTCCAACCAGCATCTTTAATTGAGTCTTTTTTTGTAAGTATTTTCACATTGTTGTCTTTTTAAATTTAGACTTTTATCTTTACTGTATTCCCAGAAGATTTTTATTGTCAGGTTCTTTTTGTTTGTTTGTTTGCTCATTTTTAGCCCATTTCTTACCTTTTGGCGTTATGTTAAAGTTGAATGTTGCTTGTGGATGAGAAAGGAACTATGTCCTGACTTTCGGGCTTTTTCTCACTACGGTTTTCATAGCTAATTCTAGGGATCTAAATATTTTTGGTGCTTCCAAGATTGAGTAATCCAGAGAAAGTTGTATTCACTACTATTCTAGTTTGCCCTCTTGTCCTTAAAGTAGGACTCCTGCTCTTTGGTGATTAAAACTCATCTCCTACCTGGAACTAGGACCCTTACCTAATATGTTGACTGTAAGCATTCCTCTCTACCTTGAAACTGCAACTGAGTTCTGGCTAATGAGTAATGGAGTTTTCTAATGGTGCCTGAATCCAGTGCTAGTCCAAAGTTCTATTGAAATCTCTGTTAGATGGTAACTCTCCTTACTGACTCTGGGTAGTAAATTCTCCTATCACATGTGTTTCGGCTTCCTCTAAGGCCAACAGCTAGTGTCACTGCTGAACTGTTATCCCACCCAGCTCCTACTCAAGTGCCATATATTTCTTCGTCTGACCTCCTAAGATGTCCTAGTTTTGAAATTTTTGTCAGCTGGAACTTTTCTTGGTTATACTACATTATAATTTTATTCCATTTTATTTTAAAGTTATTTGGAGTGGAATGTTGGGTGACTAATCTAAAATATTCTCTTTACCCATTATAGTTTTAACTCTACAGTATTTTAGAAAAGTTTCTATTCTTTATGAGTTTGCACATTTTTTCTAATTTAAATAATCATCTGTTAATTTACCTCTTGCTGCTCTATGCTTTTATTGATTTTTTCTTTTAAAATATTTGGTATTTTTTAGTCCTTTATTCATTTCCTTCAGCACTTACTCTACATGTATTGGAAGGTAGACTTGAGGCTGCAAGGCTGACTCAGCTTTCTCATTTTGGGAAAGAGGATTTACTGGTCTCATTCTCTTCCTTGAGTAATAGCAGGTTGTCAGGGGAATTTTTAGATCCTTTTCCTATCTGCCTGTGCTGATATTCAATTCTAATTCCTCCCTTCATCATCCTGCTTTCCTTCTCAACAGGTGTGAATCATCATATGCTTCCTTTTATCAAGGTACATGAAGATCACAGAGATGTTGTACAAATGGTCCTTGCAACCTCAGAGCATGTAGAGTTGGGCCAATGGCCAATCAAACGTAAACACATTTTCAACCTTTCCCTTCTTAACTCCTTTGTTTTAGTTTCATATGGCTGGGTAACTTCAATATTTGCCTCTTTTGTAAGAATGATGGAGATCATAAGTGTACTATGAGTTTTAAAGAATCCAGGTGATAATTTTAGCAATCCCTGAACAAGATAGCAAGTTAGCTTGTGCTCCTGCCACAGACACATGGAGACTGGTATGGAAGGGAAGCTGTTTGAGTGCTTTAAAGGTTCAATTTTTGTGTTCTGAATGTGTGAGAATTTTGCTTTGCCAGAATCTCATTCCTTTTGTTAGCTGCAGTTACTCTATATCTGGCATGTAACTTCTTTTGGGGGTGTGTGTGGCAAAGGAGTTGGAAAGTTGAAATTGTGTGGAGAAAAATGATTAATTTACATCTTTCTACTCAAATGTGCCAGAAATATTAAGTTTACATTTTAATAGGAGGAGGCAACACCCTATGGACATGTAGGTTAGGTAAGGGAATTTTGATTGATGGAATCACATGGATTTTCAGTTAAGCCATAGGGCATGCAATGCTTCTAAATATTCAGTTTTATTAATTGAGCCAGCTATTTCTGGATGAATCAATTCTTCCTGGAGCATTATGATGTTTGAGATAAAATATGTACTTTTAAAAGTTAAGAAATATGGCACATTATTTAAGATAGAATCAGGGTAATTCTTCCTCCCCCCATAATTTTTTTCACTTACTGTCTTATTTTATGTTTATTTAAATTAGGTTTAGTCAGTAAAAGATAAGTATAAAAATAAAATAATTCAGTAATTCCATGTGGGTCCTCATATTTAGTAACAAAGAAACTATTTTTTATAAATCTTCCTACCCCTGCTTCAAAATATTAATGTTCTATTGGCTAAATGAATTTATCTAAAGCAGTGTTTTATTGTATTTGAAGTACAATACCAGGTACTGAGGACAAATGATAACAGAGTAATTGCTTTTAGTCTTGATAATTTCCTTCAGGGATGTTTTGCATAATGCAAACAGTCTAAATTCAAATTGCTTGTACCCTGGTGAAATCCAGGTTTCACTTCTCATTTCAGTGGTCCTTTAGAATATCATAAATATTTTATTTAATGTGGAATTATTGTATTTGTGAAACAAAATAGATTATCATGGCGGGAAAACATTTTACTGTATGTCTTATCTCACTGGTCAAATGTCTGATTAAACATTCTCTGCGGATTGTGTAAAGAGGGATTAATTTTTCAACACTTAATTACTTTAGCCAGTTGCCATCTGTTGTTTGATTTCAGACCTTTCTCTCCAACTTTAGACTCCTTGGAGTGTCTGCAAGCAAGTCAATTAGATCATGGATGTTTCCTGCTGACAAAACAACATTCTTAATGTTCATCTATGGAACCAGAGAAATCCAATTGAACAGTTTAATAGCCAGGACTCAGAGGCCTTTGTGACCTCCAAGAGATGTGCAAAGACTTTGTTTTCTAGGTTTCAGAACACCCACTTAAAAATATGTATAGTCTATTATCAATGAAGCATGTCAGTTGCTTCTTTGGGACTAGAGTTTTGTATGGCACTTTTGATGATAATAGTGCTAAAATATATTTCATAGCTCTTTCCTCAAACAACCGTTAAGATAAGTGATGCAAATACAATTATTCTTACTTCACACATTAAGAAAACAATTTTAAGTGTCTTTAAAGTATATACCCCAAATGGAAGCACATTAAATCTATGTTAGAAGAAAAGAAAATATCTGTGTGTGTGTGTGTGTGTATCTTTTGACCATTTTCTGAAGAACAACAAAAAACCTTTCATGAAATTGAGTAGGGAAGCTACATAAGTCTTCTCAAAAAAAACCATTTAAAATAGAACTATCTAGTAATGAGTGTGTTTCTGTGTAGCCTCAAGATTGCCGTAATTAGCAGCCAGATTTAAAATCATAATCCAAAAGGTATGGAAACTTCAACTCTAAGGGATGATTTATGTACAGGTTTTTATGGAATTTAGGGAAGGCAGATTATGTGGGAATGCAAAATGATACATTTGTGTGGTTGGAATGGGGTATTGGAATTTGATTTAGTTTTATCTCTTTTCTTGAGGAAGCGCAACCTCCTACCTTCATATTACTCCTACCAAATGAAGTATAAAAATTTTAAAGTTCTACTTCAAGAGATCATGCACCTTTTCTCAATAATATATTGTAGTACCTAATAATCCTTAGAGAAATACAAATTATACTCTTCCTGGCTAGAAGCCACATTAACACTTACAAAGAAAAGGAGGTGTAATGTAATTAAGGTGCTTCAAAAGATCAAAAGAGGAAAAAAGTTAGAATGAGTTTCTGAGGGTAATAACAGGTCATATTTTAAAGCCAATTTCATAAAGAAAAGTCATTGAAATAAAGTATCATATTAGCATAGCTCATAAGTACCAAGTACTTTTTACTCTCATTCTTGACATGTTGAGGAGAGAGAATCTAAGAGTTATTCACTTGTCTCTGTTAGATAGTGTTACCCTTTCTGGTACATTTCTAAAATAACTACAAGTTAAAACTTCCTTAACAGACTTGTGGGATGATATTATATAGAAGGAGGGGAGGCAGAATTTTAAAAAATGAAACAGAAAGAACCCTACCTCAATGGTTCCACTGATACAGGTTCAAAAATTAAAGTATATAAAATATACCCTTGGTCTTGGTAGTAGCCAAAGTTTGGAAGAGAACTGAAAAAATATGAAATTTAAATTAAATTTAGAAATACCTTGTTTGAGCTTAGATAAGACAAATTTTGAAAATCTATATTTTTTCATTTTTAATATAAGTATGCATTATTTCTAGGACTTATTCTTTGACCCTTTTGCTATGCAGGAAATCATTATTTAATTTCAGCATGCTTATGTCTTTTATTTTTTATTTTTGGAGGACAATTGGGATTAAGTGACTTGCCCAAAGTCACACAGCTAGTAAGTGTGTCAAGTGTCTGAGGCCAGATTTTAACTCAGGTCCCTTAACTCCAAGGCCAGTGGGCCACTGCACCACCTAGCCACCACCATTGTTTAATTTTAAATGGTATATTAGTCTTTTATTCCTCTTTCCTTTCTAAAATGCAGTGTTGTCTTACAGATGATTAATGATGCATTTAACATTTCTGACATTCTACACACTATTTTTTAAAGAAGAATCACTATTTTTATAAAGATTTATTCTGTGTTGTTGCAGAGTTATAATACAAATTGTTCTCTTGGTTCTACTTTTCTCATTATTTGTCAGTATTTATAAAAGTCCTCTAAATCATTTATTTTAAAATTATTGATGTTATACTCTTTAAAGTCATTTGTTTTATCACATCTTATACCACAATAGCACCCATTCCATTAACATATTAAAACTTATTCTACTGTTCCTTAGTTGTTTAGCATTCTCTTAGTTTCTTTCACTTTGTTGTCAGTTCAATCATATCTCATACACACAAACACGCATGTATATGTGTGCCTATGTATGCACATATATACACAAAAGACCCTATTTTCTCTTATTGATTTATTTTAGATATAGCACTGCCAGTGGTATAGCTAGATGAAATGGACTTACAGTTTATTACTTTTTTTGTGTGTAATTCCAACTTGCTTTCCAGAATGATTGAACCTTTCACAGAAAGAGTGCATGAATATGATTCTTTTTGGACAATGACTCTAAACTTTATTGTACTCTCTTTCTGTCATATTTGCCATTTTGATTGATATGAAGAGCAAACAGGATAATTTCAATTTTCATTTAATTAAAAGTGCATTTGGAATATTGTTTTTCAAATAATGAAAGATATCCAGGTTTCCTTCCTGGTTAATGACATGCTTATATCTTACAAATTAGTATTAGGATTATTATTGGAAATGACTTTTAGACATCAGAATCAGTTTGTTATGTATTTCATAAATGAGAAATTTATTAGAGAAAATTGCTACAGACTTTTCCTAGTTATTTCTCTTTGAATCTTTGCTTTATTACATTCATTTGTACAAAAATTTAAATTTTATGCAATCAATATTATTCATTTTGTCATCTGTGATCCTTTCTATTCCTTGTTTGATTATGAATATTTCCTCCTATATATATATCAGATAGAAACTTTTTTCTGATTTTCTCTGATTTATGATGTGACCTTTAAAAAGTAAATTAGATACATTTTTTGCAAAAAATATGAAGTGTTACTATATTTTTCCATATTGCTATACAATTTTCCTAGAAACTTATTTTACTTTTTTTAAATAGTGCATCCCAGTAAAGTCTTTCTTTTTGTAGAATACGGTAATAGGTGTATTTTCTGCTCTATGTTGTATATCTGATCTGTTGCACTAATTAATAGATAGATAGATAGATAGATAGATAGATAGATAGATAGATAGATAGACAGATAGATAGATTAGCCAGTAGTACATTGTTTTACTAGTTACTGCTTTGGGTATGCTTTGAGAAATGACAATTACAAGTATTTTTATTGACATTTCTTTTCTTTGTCTCTCAAAAAATTTGGGATGTGACAAAGTTGCTTTGGGGGAATTTGGTTATTATCTCTAAACATAGAGCACTGATCAATGAATTGGAAGTCCAATTAAAAATGTTGAAGAACCAAAAAAATTTAAATCTTCAAATACATAGTGTATGTATGTGTGTGTGTATGTGTGTGTGTGTGTGTGTGTGTGTGTGTGTGTGTGTGTGTGTGTGCTGGGGTTTTGCTTGGAATGTGCTCGGATCTCCTAACATGGAAATATGATGCTTGCCTGTGTTTCCCTAACACATAGTTAAGAGTAGTCTCCTTTAATTATCTGTCTTTGGAATAGGCCACATATTTGAAACTTTCAGACTGAAACAGTCTTGTTTTTTTTTTTCCCTCATGGAACTTACCTGATGATTTCAAAAGGTAAAGATCACAAATAGTTCAGTCATAATGAAATGACAAGTCTTAACAGAGTGACCACAGAGTCCAAATAAAAAGTTTTTAGGAGCTTTAATTTACCAGCTGGGACTACCTCCATGCCAATTTGAAAGGGGAGCAGCCTATACCTCAGGGCTGGTCAATCTTTTATACCATACAGCAGTTGTTTGGCTAATTAACATAATTTGTCACTGAGCTAATTATTATGTAGGTGCAAGCAATCTATTATTAAAGCAAGGTTAGTTTGTAGGCAGGAGTTGATGGATGGAGGAGGGGCACAGGGCATGATGACCTGAGCACACAGGAGAAAAAAATGAAGAAAAATTACCCCAGGCCAGCTCCCATACCCCAGGTTGAATCCCAGGGTGGTTCACTGGCTTCTATCCGGAGTTCATCTCGAGTTCATAAAATTTCCACTTAACTACTTCCTGGTCACTTCAATAACTAGAAAGCGAGGATACCTTCATCTCCTCATTCCTGTAACTTCAAGAAACAAATCTTTGGTATTTGTTCTGTCTCATCATTTGTCCTTTTCATTCTCTAGGAGTAAAATAAAGACCTCATTGGACAAGAGACATAAGGTGAGGTGACACTGGAACCAGGATTCTACATTGGATTTTGCAACCAGCTTATCCAGCATTGAAGCCCTGTGACTTCAGGGTCACTAGGACTTGAATCTAATAGGAGCTTTGAATTTATAACTAAGCAATGTGATACATAGGGACTAAACTCATCCTTATCCTTTCCACAGAGATTGAAGTGGTAGGGGGAGAAAGAATTAAGTCCCCTGTGCTGATGTGCCTGATTGCATATTTATGATTTTACCCTTGAATAAATAATCATGGTAAAAGCTAAGTTGACTGTTCATGGGTAAATGGAAGTGGAGTACAGGACCTCCACCTGTATATTTGGGACACACAAATGGTGTGGTTGATACCATTGTAAAAAAAAATCAGCATACTCCAATACCCTTAACAATCCTGCAGAAACCTGTTGGAGGGATTGAATATAGCATATCAGTTCTTAAGGACTGAAAGTCTGCAAAGAAAATTTAATTAATAATAAAAACATAACGGGCTACTGGGTTGCATAGTGAATAGAACACCTCCCCTGGAGTCAGGAGGACCTGAGTTCAAATCTAGCCTCAGACACTTGACACACTTACTAGCTGCGTGACCTTGGGCAACTCACTTAATCCCAATTTGCCCTGCCTTCTCCCCTCCACAAAGCAAAATAAAATAAAATAAAATAAAATAAAATAAAATAAAATAAAAACAGAAGACCATGGTTTATGCTTGAGTGGATATTTGTAAATCATTTATAATAACTTAATTTTAGAATAGGAAATTAAGGCCTAATGAGATAAAGTTCAAGGTTGCTACTTTGATAGTAACTATTAGAATTTGAACTCAGGTAATATAATTGCAAACTTAGTATAATTTTTGATGTGCAATTCTGCTTCTTCAATGAGTTTAATTGCAGGATTGGATATGTTGTCATTAAAACTGATTTAATTTGCTTTTGGTTATTCACATTTCAATATTTCCTCTTTTAAATACCATTTCCTATATTTTTTTTAATCACTTGAACTTCCCAGTATACCTCTTTCCTTTGTACTACCCAGAAAGCCATCATTTATGACCAAAAGAGAAAATAAAAATAATGGGGGAAAGGATGAGTATCCTGATTCTCTCTCCAGTTTGACTCAAACATTTACCAGTACAGCTCGACATTGCTCTATAAACATTGCCTTAGTTCAGTCTCCAAGTCAATGTCTTTGCTTCTTATCTTAGTTGCAATAATTTTTAATTGAGTACAAGATTTGTAATTTTATGTATTTGAAATCTTCTATTTTTCTTTTATGATCTTATCTATTCTGTGTCTGGTTATAAAAAAATATAGCAATACTGAAGAATGGCATAACCCTCCCCATTACCCTCTATTTTATAGTGTTTTTTTTTACATTTAGTTTGTTATTCAAATTAAATGTCTTATGGCAAAGGGTTATAGTTGTTAGTATTTCATTATCTGTTGACTTTAAGCATAATTTAATTTTGCCATTTATTTTTATGATGTCCATCTTATTCTTGCATTTTCTAAGAATCTAATATTAAACTACTTAAAAAAATTAATCTAAGGAGCAACAGTTTTTCTCAAGACCCTGCTTTTAACTTTAGATAAATTTTTATATTATAAAAAAGGTTTTTGACTTCTTGAAACAAGATGGTGATGGTGGAGGAAGGAGTTAATAATTTTTGCTCTCCCATATTCAACTCAGAATAATCATAAAATAGCACCCCAGAACAAATCCTATAACACCAGAGCCTGCAGAAAGACAGGGTGGAGTAGTACTTTAACATGTAAACTTGTAGGAGTGACAATGAAGATTAGTGTCACAGGGTGCATATTTCAGGACAGGAAGCATCTCAGTAAGCTAGCAGCAAACCCCACCTCAGCAAAAATCTGTGAGATCCTGAACCCCAAGGAGGTAGAGCAGGCAAATGCCCACACCAGGAACTACCTTCCCCTTCACATACCATAGCATATCCAGGGGGATTTGCAGACCTCAGGTCAGAAAACCACCACATGCTTTAGCACAGCCCTGCTGGGCAGGAAGCCTCCAAAGTTCAGATCTCCCCAGGCTTCAGTGGAGCCCAAGGTAGGCAGGGAACCTCCAACACCTGCAACTCCACATGCTTTGATACTCCAAGGGCAGTCAGGCACTCTCCAGTAGTCAGTCCTTCAAATGCTTCAGCTCAAACCAGGGCAGTCAGGCATCTTCCACTGCTGGAATTCCAGGTCATTCAGCATAATTCAGGGCAAACAGGCATCCTCTGGATCCTCTGGAGCTAAACCTTCACATGCTTCAGTTTAGCTTGGGGAAATGCAGAAAAAACCACCCCTGGACTCAGAACAAGCTAGACACAACCACTAGGACCCCAGGTAAACACCAGGTAAGCTGTTACCTGCCAGCACCTTAGGCCTCAGTGCACAAAGTCAGTGACCAGACCCTGGACCCGCAGTACAAAAAGGTTGAGACAATGCTACCTGTGCTTAAGCAGGAAAGCTCGATTTTAAAAGTCAGGACATAAACCCACAAACACAAAAACAAAGATCAGAAGTAGAATTTGTTAGGGAAAGTATATGTCCATATACATTTGCAATTATGTATGAATATGTATGTATATGTATATAAGTATGCACATAAATATGTGTAGATAAGTATATGTGTATCTATATACCTATATCTAAATATATTTGTGCTTAATTTTAGTGTGAGTGGGGTGAGGAAGGCAGGAAGGTGCAAAATAAAAAGTATACAGCTGAACACAGAAGAAAACAAATAAGGAACAAAGAAAAGATGGATGAACAGTTCTCAATTTATTATGGAGGCTTTCTTGAAATGGAAATTTATTGTTATATATTTTGAACCCTCTCTTATATTGTGTTGTGCTAATAACATGCTTATTTTCTTTTTTAATTTTGTATTAAAGTTTTAATATTTAAATTTATGTGTTGTATTCTTTTTATTGTCTAAGTTTCAGTAATAAAAAGAAAAAAATTATTAAAAAATAAATTTAAAAAACACTTGACTAATTAACAACTTAAACAAAGTTGAAGGATACAAAATAAACCCATATATATCATCAGCTTTTCTAAGTATTACTAAGAAAGCCCAGCAGCAAGAGATAGAAAGAAAAATTCATTTAATATACCTGTAGATAGTATAAAATAAGTGGGTGTCAACCTATCAAGAGGCACCCAAGAACTATATGGACACAATTACAAAATACTTTTCATGCAAATGAAATCAGATATAAACAATTTTAAATTGCCAATTACTCATGGGTAGGCCAAGCTAATATAATAAAATGACAGTTCTATGTAAATTATTAGTTCTGATCTGGCTAGGCCACCTTACTTCACATTTATTTTCTATTTCTTAGCAAGTAACAAATGGTTTAGGTTTATCACTAGAACAGTAGTTGATGGCTATAGTAATCTACTGTTTAATAAACTTAGTAATATACTTAATAATAAACTCTAGCATCTGTGAGGAAAATTCACTAGTTGACCAAAACTGCTGGGAAAACTGGAAAACAGTATGGCAGAAACTAGACATAGACCAACATCTTACACTACCTGACAAGATAAGGTCAAAATGTATATAGAGTTTTCATATACAGTGTGATACTATAAGACAATTAGGAGTGCGAGGAATACCTTATCTGTCAGATTAATGGAGAATGGAAAAATTTATGACCAAACAAGGGAAAGATAACATTATGAAAAGCCAAATGAATATTTTTGTTTACATTAAATTAAAAAGTTTTTGCACAAGCAAAGCTAATGCAATCAAGACAGGAAACAGAAAGTTGGGGAACAATTTTCCAGTGTCATTGATGAAGGCCTCATTTCTAAAATAAATAGAGAACTGAATCAAATATGTAATATGTCATTCCTCAATGACATCAAATATGTAATATGACATTCCTCAATTATATGTCAAAGGATATGAAGAAGCATTTTTCAGATGAAGAATTTAAACTATTTATAGTAATATGAAAATATGTTGTAAATCACTATTGATTAAAGAAATGCAAATCAAAATACCTCATTGGGACCACTTATCAGATTGGCTAATATGACAAAAAAGAAAAATGATAAATGTTGGGTAAGATGTGGGAAAATTAGAACACTAATGCATTGTTGGTGGAGTTGTAAACTTATCCAAACATTCTGGAGAACAATTTGGAACTATGAACAAAGGGCTATAAAACTGTACATATCCTTTGGTCTACAAGATATTCTGCTCTTGGTGTCACAAGTAATTCAGAGAAACATGAAAAAGTATACCTTTCAGATCTCTGGACAAAGAGTTTATGACTAAAGAAGAGATAGAGATGATCACAGGAAGCAATAACAAGAAATGTTAAATCTTTTGAACAAGGGAAACAGTAAAAGGCAGGGGGATTATTAGAACAAATTTGTCTGATAAAGGGCTCTTTCTCAGGTACATGGAAAAGAGAGTCAGATTTAATTCTTAAAATAAACTCATTCCATAGCTGATAAAATGTCAAATGATATTAACAGTTAGTTTTCAGAAGAAGAAATTAGTGGAACCAGCACAGTTGGGTGGGCTAGCAACTGGTGAGTAAAGAGAAGGGAGTGTATTCTTAGTCTGTTTATTCCAGAGCCATTTCATCCAGAGCCAAAAATACGAGGTGCTTACAGGGTTTATATGCCTCTAGCAAAAGAATTTACATAACCAAAATACAAGGACCCTCCTTTGGCTTTGACCACTCCCTACCCCAGCCTAAGGCCAGTTATTCATTAGACTTCATCCTAGGACCACTTCCAGAGGTACAAAAAAACAAGGAGTCATAAACAAGACTTGCTGATTAACTGCCCTGAATCTTCCTTAGTTATTCATAAGACCAGGTCCTAGAGGCATCAACAAACAAGATTATATGCTCCTCCTGAATATCTGCCTTGTGACCTTATAGAAGTTATACAAGGAGAAAGGACATTCCATTGGTGGGGCTGTGGGACCTCTGAAAGTCCTCTATAAGAAATCAAAGTTATCCACAGTCACAGAAAAAAAAATACTCTAAATTCCTACTGATTATAGAAATACACATTTAAACAACTTTGAGATACTACCTCACACCTTTCAGAAGGACTAACATGACAAAATGCTGGGGAGGCTGTGGAAAAATAGGGATATAAATGCACTGCTGGTGGAATTGTAAACTAATCCAACCACTATAGAAAGCAATTTGGAAGTATATCCAAAGGGCTAGAAAATTCTACATATCTTTTGATGTGGCAATACCACTAATAGGTCTATATTCCAAAGAAATAAAAGAAAAGTGAAAGGGATTTATTTTTACCAAAAAAATTATAGTAGCTTTCTTATAGTGACAAATAATTGGAAATCTAGGCACTGCCCATCAACTGGACAATGGGTGACCAAATTGTGGCATATTAATTGTGATGTAATATTATTATACTATACAAAATGAGAATAGGATAGGTTCAGGAAAAAAAAAACTCAGATGCCTTATATGAACTTACACAAAGGGAAGTGATCAGAGGCAGAACACTGCATATAGTAACAGCAATACTGTAAGAATGAGCCATTGTGAAAGATTAAGCCACTTTGATAAAGACAGTGATCTAAGACAGCTCCACAGGACCTATGCTGCAACATGCTGTTCATCTCTAGACAGAGAACTAATGGACTCTGAATGCAGATCAAAGTGTGTTTATTTTTACTTCTTTATTTTTAATTTTTAATTTTGTTTGTGTTTTCTTTGTCAACATGGCTAATATACAATGATATTTTGAAGGATTTCATAGGTATAAACAAAATCAAATTATCTTCTCAAAGAGAGTAGAGGAGCAGGAAAAAAGGACAACATATGGAAATCAAAAATTAAAAACTTATTGACAATTTTTACATATATTGGAAACATTTAACAAAATAAATAAAATATATTTTAAAAATAATAATTTAACTTCTATATAAAAAGGAATGTAGGTGAGAAATATTGGAGCAATAAGTTAAAATGTGTCTCATAATCTTAGACCAACTATCCATGAGAC
>CM053594.1:163476352-163492832 GCA_028646575.1 Pseudocheirus occidentalis | reverse complement strand
TTCCTCCACTTCTCTTTTTTGGTTTTCAAAGTCCTTTTTCAGTTGATGTATAGGTTCTAGGCATTCTTCAATTGTCTTGGAAGCATTTTGTGTGGGAGTTCTGAGTTCTGGGCTCTCTTCCTCCTGTTCCGTGCTTTGACCCTTTTTATCCACAAAAAGGGATTCTAGAGTTTTATGGGTGTTTTTATTTTGCCTCCTTTACCTCATGTTGGCCAGTCAATTAATTGGGTTTTTTAGGTCTGTGAAACTCTGCTTCTAGAGGGGGAAGCTCTGTTCCAAATTGCTGGGGTTTTCCCAACTGCCAGAGCTATTAGGGGGGTGTTGCAAGTCCCCCCAGCTTTGAATTGCTGAAAGTGCACCCCAGGACCACCACCCAAGACCACATTCTGGATCCAGGCCGCTCAACGCAAGAGGACTTGGCCCTGATTAATCGATTCAGCCAGTAGCAGGCTAATTTTATGATTACAATTTGAAATCCGGAGCTACTAGTCTATTTTCTTCATTTTTTTCATTTATTGCCTTGATATTCTTTACTTTTTACTATTACAGATGTCATTTCTTACTATTTTTTCTAGTTTTATAAAATAGTTTTTGGTAGTTTGATTGTGAATGCTAAATAAGTATGTTAACTAAAGAAGAATTTTTTATTTTGATTATTTGCTAAGGCTACCACAATCAAACAAATTTCTTCATTAGTTTAGATCTGTCTATCTCTGTGGAAAATGTTTTGTAATTGTGTTTATATAATCCCTGGGTTTCTCTTATTACATAGACTCGAAATTATTTTATATTGTCCAAAATTATTTTATATAAAATTTCTCTTTCTATCTCTTGCTATTGAGTTTTGTTGGTAGTATGTAGAATTGCTGATGATTTATGTGGGTTAATTTTATATCCTGCAACTTTGCTTTGCTTTTCACTTATTTGTTTTTTTTCAGCTATTCTTTTTTATTGATTCTTCAGGATTCTCCAACTGTATCACCAAATCACCCAAAAAGAGTGATAGTTTCATTTCCTCATTGCCTGTTTTTATTCCTTTTTTATCTTTTCTTATCTCATTGCTATAGCTAGCGTTCCTAGTACAATATTGAATAATAGTAATGATAGATGTTCTCATTTCATTCTAGATCTTATTGGGAAGACTTCAAATTTATTACCATTAAAGAAAATTCTGATTAATGATTTTGAAACAGATGCTACTTATTATTTTATCCTTGATTCCTCTGCTTTCAATTTTAATAGTAGTATTTTGTCAAATATTGTATATTTATATAGTCAATTATGTAGATCATTGTCCTAATATGGAATCAGTCCTGTATTACTGTCACAAATCACAGTCAGTCATAGTATATGAATTTTGTGATCTGTATCTGTAATCCCTTTGCTAGTATTTTATTTAAAAATGTTTGCATTGGTATTAAGTAAATTGTTCTAAAGTTTTCTTTCTCTGTTTTTACTCTCCCTGGTTTAGTATCAACATCATATTAGTATTGAAAAATAATTTAGTTGTACTCCTTCCTTTGCTTTTTTTTCAAAGAAGTTAAATAATATTTGGATTAGTTGTTCCTTATATGTTGGTTAGAATTCAGTTGTAAATCTATACAATCCTGAGATTCTTTTTCAGTGAGTCAATTAATGGCTTGTTCAATTTCTTTTTCTAAGATTGAGTTATTTAAGTATCCTATTTCCTCTTCAATTAATGCAGGAAATTTATGTTATTTCAAATATTTGTTGCTTTAAATGAGGTTGTCAGTTTTACTGGCAAATAATTGGGCAAAATAACTCATAATAATTACTTTAATTTAATATCTATGGTGTAGTTTTCACTTTTGATACTAGCAGTTTTGTTTTCTATTGTCCTTCTTTTTTGAAAATCAAATTAACTAATAGTTTATTTTTTTCTTAAGGCTTGATTCGATTTTTATTTATTATTTCAGTGGATTTTTAGCTCCAATTTTGTTAATTTCTCCTTTGATTTTCAGGATTTCCATTTTGGTGTTTATTGTGAATTTTAAATTTATTCTTTTTTTCTAGTTTCTTTTCCTTGGGGGTGGAGGGTGCATGCCCAATTAATTGATCTTCTCATTCTCTCTATTATTGACATAATCAATCAGAGACACAAAATTTCCCTTAAGTACTACTTTGGTTGAATCCCACAAATTCTGAAACATTGTCTCATTGATATAATTTAATGAAAGCACTTTTTATTTCTATGATTTATTCTTTTATCCTTTCATTCTTTAGTATTAAATTGTTTAGTTTCCTATTAGTTTTTATCTATGCTCCCATGTTACTTTATTAAGTTAATTTTTATTGAATTGTGCTCCAAAAAGTATGTATTTAATATTTCTGCTGTGAGATTTTTATTCTCTAATACGTAGTTAATTTTTGCAAAGGTGCCATGTTCAGCTCGGAAAATGGTACATTCCTTTCTATTCCCATTCTCATTTGGTTTTCCTGAAATCTTTCATATCTGACTTTTCTAATAAGATTCAATTCCTTGTCTTCTTATCTATTTTGTGGTTAGATTTATCTAGTTCTGATAGAAGAAGTTTAAAGTCCATCACTAGTGTAGTTTTACTGCCTGTTTCCTTCTGTAATTCATTTAACTTTTATGAATTTGAATGCTATACCATCTCGTGAACCTATTTAGTATGGCTATTACTTCATTGTATGTGGTTCCTTTTAACAAAATACAGTTCCCCTGCTTTCCATTTTAATAAAGTCTATTTTTACTTTTGCTTTGTTGGTAATGATTGCTATTCCTGCCTTGTTTAATTCAGGTTAAATATGGTAGATTCTGCTTCATTCTTTTTTTTAACTCTATGTGCATCTCCATTTCAAAGGTGTTTCTTGTAAAAAAAACAGTAGCAATAAAAATTTAGAGATGGATTCTGGTTTCTAATCCATTCTTCTTCCTGTTTCTGTTTCATTGCTGAGTTCATCCCATTCACCTTCACAGGTGTGACTGAATTTCCCTGCATCCTATTTTTTCTCTTTATCTTTCTCTTTTTTATTTTCCTTCCAACAACTCTCTATTTTTATAAGCACTACCTTTTATCATCACTGCCTGCTTTTCTGGTGCCTATCCATTCCTACTGCCCTATCTGATAAGAGAGATTTTTCTTATCAAATTTATATATGGATGGGGTTGTGTTAAATTCACATTTATCTTTTTTTTTGCTTTTTGGAGGGCAGTTGGGGTTAAGTGACTTGCCCAAGGTCATATGGCTAGTTTTTGTCTTAAGTGTCTGAGGCCAGATTTGAACTCATGTCCTCCTGACTCCAGGGCCAGTGCTCTATTCACTGTGCCACCTAGCCGCCCCTCACATTTATCTTTGATGCTCTGTTCACAGCTCTTTTGACTTATTTGTTTTATTCTTAGTTCGTGTCTTGATCTTCCCTGTCACCATAGTAACTTCTTATGATCATTTTTTTCTTATTTTCTTTTTTACCCACAATAATTCTTGATTTTGAACTTTACATTAATGTTGAATTCTGTTCTTATTATGGGGAGGAGAACATATTGTCCCAAGCTTTAGGCTGTTTCTTCCTACTCTTTTCAGAGCTAGTTTTGCAGTCTGGGGAGTTTCAGCATTTTCAAAATGGTGTGATGCAGGGAGAGTTCCAGTCACTGCTCTCCTTACTCCTTCATCCTTACCTATGATGAATTTCTGATTCCCTGAAATTGCAATTAAAGCATCTCCTCAACTCTTGCTATATCTCCTCAACTGTTGCTAAGTGAGAAGAGCAGAACCAGGAGAAATTTGTACACAATTACAGATACAACATATGTGTGACAACCAACTTGGATAAATTGGACTCATCTCAGCAAAGCAAGGTTATAAGAAAACTCTAAAAGACTCAGGATGGAAGGACATTTCTACATTCAGAGAAAGATCTAGAAAGAACAGAATTTAAAATGGAGACTGAAGCAAACTACATACTATCTTTTCCATGTTTGGTTTTGTTTCCTCTTTCCCATTGTTCATTCCATCAGTTACAATACTTTCATACAACCAGACTAATGTCCAATGTGAAAGTATTTGCAGATCCTAAACTTGATTGCAGGCTGCCATGGTGGGGGAGAGAGGGGAGAAAATTTGAAACTCAAGGGATTGTGGAACTGAATCTTGTCAACTAAAAGTAAATAAACAAATCAATTAAAATTTCGAAAAATCATCTCCTCAGGGTGCCTGTCACCTTGTGTCCAGAAATTTTACTGTCCCACAGGGCATCTACTCCCACTTCACTAGAAAATACTTTTCTCCACCCTTGAGCTATGAGCCAGAAAAAGGTATAGAAAAAGGATTTGCCATATATATGTGTGTGTGTATGTGTCTTTGTGTGTTTGTGTATGTGTTTGTGAGCATGTGTGTGTACATGTATACATAGACACAGGGTACAGGATAAGTTAAATATGAAGGTATGATATGTAAACAATAAAATTAAGAAGTGAGAGAGGAATATATGAGGAGAAGAAGAAAAGGAGACATAGAATAGGATAAAGTATTTCACATAAAAGAGGCAAGGGAAAGCTGGTACAATGGAGGGGAAGAGCAGGAAGGTGAAAACAAATGAGTCAACCTCACTCTCATTGGATTTGGCTTAAGGAGAGAATATCATATACACTCATTTGAGTATCTTATCCTAGAGGAAAGAAGGGGGAAATGAGAGAAGAGGGGGGAATGACAGAAGGGAAGGCAGATTTGGGGAGAGGGTAGTTAGAAGCAAACACTTTTGAGGAAGGACAGGGTCAAAGGAGAAAATAGAATAAATGGGGAGATATATGATGGAGGAAAATATAGCTAGTCTTTCACAATATGACTACTATGGAAATGTTTTGCATTATTACCCATGTATAACCTATATCAGATTGGTTGCCTTTTCAGTACTGGTGGATGAGGAGGGGAAAAGGGAGAGAATGTGGAACTCAAAATTTTAAAAACAAATGTTAAAAAATTGTATTTACATGCAACTGGGAAATTATATATACAGGCAAGGATGTATAAAAATCTAACTGGCCCTATAAGAAAGTAAGGGAGAGATGGATGGGACATAAGAGAAGATAAGAGAGGGCAGATTGGGGAAAGGGTATTCAGTATGCTTAACCTCTTGGGGTAGGGGTATAGGAGAGATGGGGAGAAAATTTGTAACTCAAAATATTGTGGAAATGAATGTTGAAAACTAAAAATAAGTAAATAAATTAAAACAAGAATAAAAAAAGGAAATGGATTTGCCAAACATCAACTCATCCTGTGCCCAATGTACCCTTGGGGAATCCCTATGGTTAGATGTCAGAGATTTTCACTACAGATGGATAGATCTGGAGCATTCAGTCAAGAAGATAGAGAAAGAGGAGTTAGATAAGTGGGAGGAAAACCAGAAGACTATGATATCCCAACACAGAGAAAGAAGAATGCAGGACAGAGGACAGAGTGATTAACAGTGTCAAAGGTTCTGCAGTATAGAGACTGTATTACTATTAAATATAGAAGGTCTACTTATATTTTCTAAGTATATATGGAATTATATATGATTAAATTACTCTTTCATATAATTCTATTAATAGATGGGAATATACATGTGTGTATGCATGTATGAATGTTACTGGTAATGTTCTTCCAGGGTAGTATTGTGTTCCTTTGGAATTTCTATTGTTTGCACATTGTTATGACTAAGGTTAATACAGGCAGTTAGATTGAATAGAGTGCCAGGCCTGAAGTGAGGAAAATTCATCTCTGTAATTTCAAATCTGGCTTCAGCCAGTTATTAGCTGTGTTTGGACCTGGACCAGCAAATTAAGCCTGTTTGCCTCAGTTCCTCATCTGCAAAATGCGCTGGAGAAGGAAATGGCAAACCACTTCAGTATCATTGCCAAGAAAAGCCTAAATAGGGTCACAAAGAGTCAAATGTGACAAAAAGGCTACACAAAAGCAACAGAAGTGTATCATTTACTGGAGAGACTTAGAAGAATTAAGGACTATAATTTAACATGTTACCATCCCTTGTTCATTTACATTACTGTGACTGGAAACATTTTCTTTTAATTTTTTCCCAATTACTTGTAAAAACAGTTTTTAGCCTTTACTTTTTTCAAAGCAGTTTTGAGTTTTAAGTTCTCTCCCCCTCTCCTTCACTCCCCATGATGAAGAAGACAAGCAATTTGACAAAAGTTCTACATGTGTAGTCATTCAAAACATTTCCATATTATACATGTTGTAAAAGAAAACATTTTAAAAGTTAAATACAATTTAAAAAATATGCATTGATCTTCATTCAAATTCCAGCAGTTCTTTCTCTGGTTGTGAATACCATTTTTCAACATAGGTCCCTCGGAATAGTCTTGAATGTTTGTATTATTGACAATATCTAAGTGATACACAGGTCAATGTCATGCAATATTGCTGTTATCTGTCAAATAGGAGCAATATTTCCCTGGCTGAGCAATAGTAAGTAACATAATTCACTCTCAAATATTACTAGAAAGCAATGGGAAAATGTCTTCACCCTGGTACTTGATGAACCTCTAAAATTATGATTCTGGGGTGGAAGGTACACAAGATTCATGCAATATCAGTCAGATAGATTGTGTTTCTTATGCTGAAGGACTTTCATTCTCTCATTCAGGGAAAAATTAAAATTTAAACAAAGTGTATAATGATTTCGTTTGTCTCAGGGAACAAGTCTTTATTTACTATGAGAATTCTTTTTTATGATACTGTTATTTAATCATATTATTTCCAACATTTGACTGGTTTCATTTGCTCTGGTTTTTGCTTTCTTCAGTTAATTAGACTTTCTGAAAAATGAACAATATTTCAAATGTCATTTCAGAAATTAGAGACTTCAACTGTCATTGCTTGTGTCTTAGATTTGGTGCACAATACATAAACCATCGTTCATATCTTTTTATAATAATAATAATCCCAGCAGCAATTCTTCAGAATACCTGTTGTTTTGAACCCAAGAGGAGATTGAAAGGATGGAAACAGGTAATGTGAAAGAAATTGATGAATTATTGATCTGTACTTCATAGGACCTGCATCTATGGGAACTGTACTTTGCTGTGACACAACCAGGAATGAAGAGATTGAGGAAGGTTTTGCTGAATACCTGCTAATGTGGAAAAAAGGAATACTGATGGTATGCATCATTTTCTTTATGGAGATGCCACGTTTTAGCCAAACCTTTTGCTGGGGGTGGAAGTGAGTCAAGAGCAAAGAGCCCTACCCATTCTATGAGAATTCTTGTCATCCTAACATAACTTAGACTTAATTTTGGTAAGAACATTATTTATTGACTGCTTTGGTTGCTTTTTAGGAGAGCAAGGTCTCTTTATATTTTGGTCACTCTAATAAACTAATGCTTCAACCATTGGCATGGCTTCCTGGTTGTATAAGTAAAAAAAGAAGAAACAAAGCAAGCCTATAGACATCTTAAATAATATTTCATTTTTTGCCCAATTACATGTCAATACAATATTTTGCATTCATTTTTACAAGATTTTGAGTTCCAAATTTTTCTCCTCCTCCCCTTTTTCTAAAATTGTAGACAATTCAATAGATTATAAATGTGTTCTCATGTATTATTTCCATATTAGGTACAGTTGTGAAAAAACACCCACAGGAATAAAGTAAACACACAAAAAAAGAAAAAAAGCAAGGAGAAAAGTGTGCCTTAATCCGCATTGAGTCCATCAGCTCCTTATCTGGATGTGGATAGCATTTTCTTTTATGAGTCCTTTATACTTGTCTTAGAGCATTGTGCCACTGAGAAGAGCTGGGTCATTCTTAGTTAATCATTAGGCTATGTTGTTGATACTGTGTATGTTGCTTCCTTTTTTCTATTTATTTAATTTTGCATCAGTTCATACAAGTTTTTTTCCAGATTTTCTTGAAATCCACATACTCATTATTTCTTACAGAATAATAATATTCCATTACATTCATATTTCACTGCTTGTTTAGCCATTCTTCAATTGATGGGCATCCTCTCAATTTCCAATATATTGTCACAATAAAAGGGGTGCTAAAATAGTTTGCACAAATAGGTCTTTTCCCTTTTTATGATCTCTTTGGGATACAGCCCTAGCAGTGGTATTGCTGGATCAGAGGGTATGTACAATTTGATTGCCCTTTTGACATAGCTCCAAATTTCTCTCTAGAATGGTTAGATCAGTTCACAAAACTCCACTATCAGTTCATTAGTGTCCAATTTTCCCACATCCCTTCCAATATTTATCACTTTTATTTTCTGTCATATTAGCCAATCTGAAAGGTCTGAGGTGGTATCTGACATTTTTAAAATTTGCGTTTTTCTAATCAGAAGTAATTTAGAGTACTTCTTAATATGCCTATAGATAGCTTTAATTCCTTCATCTGAAAATTGCTCCTTATACTATTTTTCAGTTGGGGAATTCCTGTAAAATTGACTAGGTTCTCTCTTGATTAGAGAAATAAGACCTTTAGCAGAGACAATGGATGTAAACATGGATCCGCATATTTCTGTTTTCCTTCTAATCTCAGTTGCATCAGTTTTGTTTGTACAAAAGCTTTTCAATTTAATATGATCAAAATTATCTATTCTATATTTCATTCTGCTCTCTATTGCTTGTTTGGTCATGAATTTTTTTCTCTCTCCATACCATAGATTTGACAGGTACACTATTCCTTGCTCTTCTAATATGTTTATGATGTCACCCTTTATGTCTAAATCATGTAAAATCTAACTTTCCTAATATTCTATTTGCTTCCTTAATTTATTTCTTGTTTATTTTTGATTGGATTTATCAAGTTCTAAGACAGCACAGTTGAGGTCCCTCACTTGCATACTTTGCTATCTATTTCTTCCCATAACTCACTGAACTTTTCACTTAATAATTTGGATGCTAAACCATTTGGTGCATATATGTTTAGTATTAATATTGCTTCATTGTCTATGGTACCTTTTAGCAAGATATAGTTTCTTTCCTTCTATCTTTTAATTAGAACTATTTTTTCCTTTTACTTTGAGATCAAACTTGCTACCAATGTTTTTTTTTTCCTTTTTTCTTTTTGGAGGCAGGGAGACAAAGTAATTGAGGTTAAATGTCTTGCTGTTATACCATGCACAAGCAGCTTTACAGAAGAATGCTACTGTGAACAGTTTTTAACATTCTGGTTACACAGTATAGTGAACACTCTATTTATTCCATAGCAAATCAAAGCAAAACATTCACAGAAAATCAAGGTACACCATTCACAATATTACAACTTATCACAGAAAATGACAATATAGTATTCACAACAGCTTTCCATTAAAATGGCTACATAATTTCTGCCATAGTGGCCACAAAGTTTTGAACAAAGAACAATCATGTAGTATCCCTAAGGAGGTTTGCCTCCTTACTCAGTCATTCAGTCATCTCAAAGTACAATAGTCAAAGTCTTCCACTCATGGCACAACTAAGTTAACTCAATCAGTCATTTATTCAGCAAACAATTAATAAGCATCATTAATTACTAAGTACAATAATTAGAAAACACACAGACCCTCTACCCTTAGATCACTAGTAAATTTACAATTCCTCAGTCAGTACACAGTATCCAAGTAAAATCTTCTTTCAGCTTGACTCAGGGTGGTTTCTCAGACTCCCTGAATCCCCTTACATGGTCCCAGATCCTACCTGGATTAATAAAACTGTCACCTGGATTCAAAGGCAGACAGTTCCCAGGTCCTTGTCCAGCTCTCCACGTAGGTCCTGCTCCACACTAAAGTTCACAGGGCGCAGTCCATCTCAAATCCACCACAATTTCTGTTCCAAGAAATTCAAGGCACAACCAAGCCACAAAAAGATAAAGTCCCTGAATCTCAGCCATGCTTCCTCAGTCCTTGGGCAGTTTGACTGGCCCTCAGACCCAGAAGAAATCTCAGCTGGCTCCCAGAATCAAAGTCATTCCATGCAGGTTTTCAAAATCAAAATTGTTCTCTCAGGCTTATGGGGGTGGGAGGGGGCTTTTCTTTTCAGCCTTTTGGGCTCCTGGGCTTTTGGTCTCCTGGGTTCCTATACAGAAGAAGCTCCACCACCATAAGTTCTCAGGAAATTCAGCTTCTGTCAGCAGATTCTTGTCCCAAGAAATTCTGACATTGCCTCTCTGGGGATTTTCTTATATACACACAACATCAGCTTCCTGTTTCAGGCAACCCCTTCCTCTTATTTCAGCAACAGGAGACAGAATTTCATACCTTCTGTTTCTTTCACAGAGCTTTGATTATTTACTAAGGACTAAGAAGCTGCTTACTTGCCAATACAAAAAGGGATCTTCAGATTCAAATTAATTACCATTACACTTGCCCAAGGCTACAGGTCTAGTAAGTGTTAAGTGTCTGAGGTCAGATTTGAATTCAGGTCCTCCTGACTCCGGGGCTGGTGTTCTATTCACTGCACCACCTCTCTGCTCCAATGTTTTTTTTTTAACTTTAGCTGAAGCATAATAGATTCTGTTCCAACTCCTTCCATTTACTCTGTGTGTGGCTTTCTGATTCAAGTGTGTTCCTTGTAAACAACATATTGTAACATTTTGGTTTTTGATCCACTCTACTATCAACTTCCATTTTATAGAATGGATCATCTTATTCACATTGCAGTTATGATTACTACCTGTGTATTTCCCTTCATCCTATTCTTCATCCTCTCTGTCCTATCTCTTCTTTCATCTTTTCCTTTCTCACCAGAATTTTGCTTATTTCTATCATGTCCCCTTATCTGCCAGTCCTTCTCTACCACTTTTACTTGATCTCCTTCTCTCCTACTTCTCTGTTGGGTAAGATAGATATCTATATTCAACTGATTGTGCATAAGATTCCCTCTATGACTCAATAGTGATGAGAATAAAGTTCACATGATGCTCATCATCCACCCTCCCATCTTTTCCTCCATTGTAATTGGTCCTTTTACACCTCTTCATGTGAAACATTTTTTCCCATTCTACCTCTCCTTTCCTTCTGGACCCATTGTATTTCCCTTTCTCATCCCTTAATTTTTATGCCCTTCCCTCCAATTCAACTTATATCATCACAAGTATCATCTTCTCATGCAAGAATGTAAGTAGTTTACCTCTGCTGAATCCCTTATGTTCTCTTTCCTTTTTTTACCTGTTTATGTTTCTCTTCATCCATGATATTGCAAGTCCATTTATTTTTTCATTTTGTTCTAGTCTTCACCTTATGAAAACTTGCAGTCCTTCCATTTCATTGAACAAGTATTTTTTCATTCATGTATTATGCTTAATTTTACTGAGTAAATCATTCTTTGTTGTAGTCCTAGCTCCTTTGCCCTCCAAAATATCATGTTCCATGATTTCTGATCCTTTATTATGGCAGCTGCCAAGTACTGTGTGATCCTGATTATGACTCCTCAGTATCTGAATTGTTTATTTCTGGCCATTTTCAATATTTTTCCATAACATAACACTTCTGAAATGTGGCTATCATTATCCTTAGAGTTTTTATTTTGGGATCTTTTTCATGAGATGATTGATGAATTTTTTCAATGACTATTTTGCCTTCTGATTCCAGGACATCAGGGCACATTTCTTTTTTAATTTTTTGAAAGATGCTGTCCAGGTCCTATTGATGATGGCAGTCCAGTTTTAATTCAGGCAGTCCAATGATTCTGACATTGTCTCTCCTAAATCCATTTTCTAGGTCAGTTGTTTTTTTTTCTTATGAGATTTTAAAATAATTTTTCCTATTTTTTTCATTCTTTTGAATTTGTTTCATTCATTCTTGATGTCTCATAGAGTCATTTACTTCCTCTTGCTTGACTTTCATTTCTAAGGTGTTGTTTTCTTCAATTAACTTTAGTATTTTCTTTTCCATTTGGCCAATTTTTACTCTTTAAGGAGTTGTTTTCTTCAGGGAATTTTTGTATGTCCTTTCATTTTGGACAAATCTACTTTTTAGTCAGTTTTCTAAGTTTTGACTCATTTTTTCTTAATCCTCTTTCATCACTTTCTTTCCCCATCTTTTCTTCTACCTCCCATACAATTTTTAAGCTTCTTTTTGAGCTTTTCCATGAGTTCTCTCCGACCTTGAGACCATTTCCTATTTTTACCATGAGGTTTTGCCCATAGGTGTTTGGACATCATTTTCCTCTTCTGAGTTTGTGTCTTGGTCTTCCTTCTCACCATAATAACTTTCTATGGTCAGATATTTCTTGCTGTTTTTGATGTTTGCTCATCTTTTGGGACCCTGTTCCTTATTTTCAGATTTAGGCTCTGTTCATGATGTGGAAGGGACAGTGCCACAGATGTTTTGTGCAAATGGATACAGACCTTGGCTTTTTACCTGGTACAGTGCTGATGTTGCACTGTGGTCCCTAGGGGACCCTTGTGCCTAGAGATGTATTGAGAGGGATGTGCATGGTGGAGGAGGGCGTCACTGATGGAGCCTTACCTGGAACTGAACTGGGGTACTAACGTTGGTATCTGTCATGTGCTGAGGCCTAGTGATGTATTTTTGCATTTCCTCATGCCTACACCGAAGCATGGAAGTTCTGCCCTATATTCTTGTCATACTGGAAGATGCCTTTACCCAGGATTACACTAAAGCACATGGAGGTCTGCTCTAATTTCTTGCTGTGCAGGAGGGCATCCTTTTGCCTTGAGTTGTGCTGAAGCATGTGTGATGCTGCAGTCTGCTGGTTCCTCTAGCTATGCTAAGGCAAAATGTGGGGTCCTGGTGTTGGTGTTTGCCTGTTCCACTACACTGCAGCTCAGGATCTCCCACTGGTGCACTGAGGTGAGATATAATGCTGTTTCTTACCAATCTTGCAAGTTTTTTGGACTAAAAGATTGTTTCACTGTGTCTTTTTATTGATTCTGCTATTCCAGGATTTGTTTTGGAGTACTATTTTATGGTTGTTTAGAGGAGAACATGGGAGATATAAAGTGATTTACTGCTTACCCCACCATCTTGGTTCCCAGAAATCCAAGGGAGGACAGATTAAGGGAGGCAATGGTCAGAAGCAAAACAGACTTTTGGAAAGAGACAGGGTATAAAGAAATAGAGTGATAAAAAGAACATACAATAGAGAGAAATATATAATTAGTAATCATAATTGTGACTGTGAATGTCATGAAGCGACTCATAAAACAGAAGCATATAGAAGAATGCATAAGAAAAGAGAATCCAGTAACATGCTGTTTGCAAGAGATGCTCTTGAAACAGAGACACTTACACCTAGAGTTAAAATAAAGTACTAGAACACAATGTATTATGCTTCAGGTAAAGGAAAACTAGCAAGAGTAGCAATCATGATCTCAGAAAAAGCATAAGTAATAATAGGCCTAATTAAAAGATGCAATTAGGGAAACTATATTTTGCTGATGTCAAATCTGATCTCAGACAGTTACTAGTTGTGTGACTCTGTGCAAGTAATTTAATCTTATTTGCTTTACTTTTCTCATGTATAAAGTGGGATAGAGAAGGAAATGGCAAATGACTCTCCTATCTTTGCTAAAGAAAACTCCAAATGAGGTCATGAAGAGTCAGACATGTCTAAACATCAACAATCATAGACTATGAAGTAATATCAGCAATTTTTATAGCAAATCTGTCTGAGACAGGATTTCTTTCTCAAAGTGGGGAAGATTTTAAACACAAGGGCTATCATCCAATTGATAATTTGTCAAGAGATAATTCAGTATTCAGAAAAAAATAAAAGTATGTATAGCTATATGAAAAATAAAATATATTGATTAGAGACATACAAATTGAAATAGCTTTGAGGAACATCCTTACACCTATCAAGTGGTCTAACATGACCAAAGATGAGAATGACAAATTTTTGAGTATATTACAGTAATGTATCATAATGTAATGTAGTGTAATATAATGTATTATTAGTAGAGTTCTATCTACCAACTTGAGAATAATTTGAAACTATGCCCAAAGGACCATAAAATTGTATATATATTTTGACCCAGCAATATCACTACTACTTATGGATGCCAAAGAGTTTAAAGGAAAATGACTTATATGTACACAAGTGTGTACTTCAGTTACTTTTTGTGGTGACAAAGAATTGGAAACTGGAGGGATGTCCATCAGTTAGGGAATGGCTAAACAACCTATGGTTTATGATTGTGATAGAATTGTGTTATAATATATTATAAGCAGGATGGTTTCAGAAAAACCAGGAATGAACTATATGAACTGATGGGAAAATGAAATGAGCAGAACCAGGAGAGTATTGTATACAATACTGTTGTACGGGTGATTAACTGCGGAAGACTTATAATGATCAGGAAAATTCTAAAGGGCTTATGGTAAAAAAAAAAAATGCTACTTACATCCAGAAAGAAAACTGATGAACTTCTGAGTATAAATTGAAATATATTTTTCACATTATATATTTGGCATTGTTTTCGTTTTGTTTTTCTTTGTAGTTTGGCTAATGTGGAAATATGTTTAGCATGATTTCACATGTATAATTCACGTCATAATGTTTGGCTATTTTCAATGAATATGGAAAGACCTTAAGGGAAGGGAAGAATTTGAAGCAATTATTTTTTTAAAGATTGTTTAGAGAGGGTGGAAATTCAAAATATTATTAAAATTACTATTAAAAACTAATGTTGAAAATAAATATTTCTAAGTCACATAAAAGAAACAATAATATGAAGAAATAAGCAGAGGGTGAGACTAGCACCCTGCGTTTGTAAATAATCAACCTTCATCTCACTAATATCTATTACTTTTCTTCCCAGGTCATTTACTCTTTGTCAATTTCTGTGTTGAATACCTGACTTTAGAACCCATGCTGTAAACCATTATTTTCTGACTCTCACATTACCTGTGGTTTTAGTTATTTGGTAAGCTGTAGTTTGATTTGGAATAGCTTCCAAGTTATTCTCCTTGATCACAACATGCTTCATACTCCTTTTGCAAAACATAGTTCTTCCTTTCATTCTAATGTATTGATTGACTTTAACTATTTTCCTGAATCAGAACCATCTCCTCCCCAAAATATTGAGTGGAAAATTCACTATGAGATAAGAAAGTCCCTATACATTCTGAGGCAGAAAATGTGTCCACAGGATCTGTGTAAACAAGCAGCGTCTTCTTGAAAACATCCAGTATGTTTAACTCACTTCTTTTTTATGTACTCAATTATATTTCTGGACAACCCTAAATCTGGGGAAGCTTTTACTTCTACTGAAACCAGATTTACTTCTAATGTTAAGAGAAGTCTTTGTCTTTTCTTCCTGGCCCAAGTAAATAAAATTTATTCTATTATAAATGACAGTCCTCCAATTATTTAAACATATTGATCATGGTCCATTTTATAATGAAACCTTCTCCATGTTAAACAGTGCTCTTACCATACTTGTCATCAAGCTCTGCAAAAATTCTAGCTTATCAATATGCTGCACAAAATGTTTCATTCAGAGCTAAATTTGTTATTTTTGAGGGAAAGACAGAGTACAATGTAACTACCTTTTTCTCAGAGTAATTCTTCTGGTAATACAATCTGTTAATGCACTAACATTGTTAACTTAATACATATGTTTTTGAGAGTGTATGCACACACGAGTGCATGTGCACACACATGCAGGCATGTTAGTGATATGCAAGGGGATCAGTCTTGAAAAGCCAACCCCTCTAAATACACAGGGAGGGTACAAAACACCGGATTTATGGCAGCAATTTCACAGCACTGGTTATAATTAATTCGTCCAAAAGAAAAAAGACATGCCTCCTATCCTTACATCTACTCTCCTAGTAGGGAGATCATTTATACTTAACGAAAAACAAGCATCTAGTTTATCTAGAATCTACCATAATCATTTCACAATCCCAGCATATCACTTGACCACATACTGTGTTCAGTAGTTATTAAGAATGAACTTACGGTGTAGGGGGGCAGAGTCAAGATGGCAGTGTAGAAGCAGCAAAGTCACGCAGCTCCCACACTACCACCCTAAACACCCATTAAATTATGATCCCAGACAAAGTCTAGGAGTCTCAGACTCACAAAAATACAGAGAACCCATCTCTCACTGAAGGCAGCTCGGCAGCAGTGGCTCATTGCGGTGGCTGGGATCGGAGACAGAAACAGCCTAAAGTCGAGCCCGCAGCCAGGCCTGGGACTGTGGGAAGGAGCCGGGCTGAGCTGAGCCACGTGGAAACCACAGCCAGTCTGCACAGGTTCTACAGCCTCCAGCACCTCCACATCTGCCAAGGCGTGAGGAACAGGGACAGGAGAGGCACAACTCGCACCACAGCAGAGCAGAGACATGGCTAGCCCAAAACCATAGCCGAGGCCAGGCCAGCAGGCCAGGCCCCAGGGCGGCCACAAGGAGCCTCTCAAACCTTTGAGTCTACTTCAAAGAAAATCTAAAGCACCTGCCTAAGGGGATCTTAAAAATGTCAGACGGTTAGTGCAAGTGAAACTTTGAAAATTAATTTTGGGGGTGGTAAAGCAGTTCGGCCA
>CM053594.1:163439971-163475852 GCA_028646575.1 Pseudocheirus occidentalis | reverse complement strand
GAATTAAGATATACAGGGGCTGGGATAGGGAAACCCTCCCTGCCCTGCCAGAAAATAAGAGAGCAGAGCAGGGGAGGGGCTTTACAGTGAGATTGCTGTTTTAGGGTTGGGGCAGGGGCAAGACAGGGAGAAAATGTGTAATTCAAAAATGTAATGAAAATGAATAATGTAATCAAGAAAACAAAAAAATAAATAAAAAAAAGAATGAACTTACAAAAATCTTTTTTGTTGCCCTCGATTTTAGGTAACTGTTAGATCACACTGCCACTTTGTCCCAACATTTTACCATAAGTTCTGTCATTAGAACATGTTATACTCTAATACAGTGGTTCTCAACCTTCTTAATGCTGCAACTTTTTAATATTAGTGTGTGGGCATATCTGCATGTGAGCAAACCCACCTTGAGAGAGATAGAGGAGCAGTGTCTTGCCTCCTAAGACCATGGAAAATATGTGTTGTCCAATGGTCTTAGGTGTCCCCTGTGAAAGGGTCGTTCAATCTCCAAAGGGGTCGTGACCCACAGGTTGAAAACCAGTGCTTTAATATTTCTTTCAGAGTACTTTCACTGATTATTTCCATCTGGCTCTACTTTGTCCAGCTGCAAATGTTCTGCAATTAGTGGTCCCCTGTCAGTTTATATTGTATTCAGCTGAAATCTCTGAAGTATTCTGGAAATGAATACTGGAAATTTTACTCTCCATCTTTTCTGGATTTTTTTCTTCTTTCCTCCCACTAGATCAAGTGCTGCCTGCTTAATGACATAAATTTTAACTACATAAGAGTCTTTTATTCCTATTTATCCTGATAAACTACCTTCTTTGTGGAAGAGGATGAAGTGTTATGTTAAATATTTTCCTTTGCTCATACCCTTCTTGACTGCAAATGACCAGTAATTAGCAATCTTTTGTCCATAACATCATGAAAGCAAAAATACTTTTTGAGATGAACTCACTATAAATTACAATATTTTCAGTTTTTCAAACTACTTAAGAACAATTCTGCTTCTTCCCTTCTTTTTCCTACTCCATACATGTAGATCACATTTCATTTATTTCTGATGTGTTCGACCATTACTGTAAGAACTAGTATTATGGATAGAGCATCAGCCCTTGACTTAAACTGAGTTCAAATCTGGTTTCATACACTTACTAGTTGTGTGAGTCTGGATAAGTCACTTACTCTGTTTTCCTCATTTTCCTCATTGATAAAATAATCCGGAAAAGAAAATGGCAAACCATTTTAGGATCTCTGCCAAGAAACCTCCTAATAGGGTCACAAATAGTCAGACAGGACAAAACAACTGAATTTCAACAACAATTGTGTATATCTGTGTTCAATAAAAGCATAATTAAGATCAATATGTGGAAGTGGTAGGAAAACAATTCTAGTATTTGTTTTTCCAAAACCAGACCTGTGATAATCATTGATGGAGAATTCTCCCAATAAAGAAACTGCCTCTATCAATGAAGATCAGTATCTATTCTGAAGCTTTATGATCCTGGAGAGTTGTCCAAGGACTAACATAATTTACCATGAGTCAAACAGAATACAATATTCATTAGAAGCAAGAATTTAACCCAGGTCTTCCTGAATATGGGATGAATATTTTATCTTACAATGCCATGTTTTCTTTATTTCAAGTCTATACAAGTCCAAAAGCAAAACATAGAGAGAGAAGGACAAAGTAGTGAATCACTCACAACTACTACAGAACCTCAAATGAACAGTAATAACTTGTTCTGTGATTTTTATTCATGGGTCTTTAATAATTTGAAATGAAGCAAAAGGATAGGTTGTAAAGAGATTTAAAGGATAGATAAGAGACTTTTAAATTGATATTAGAGGTAATAGACCCTTTATCATCTTTGTTCATGGTACAAAGGTAGAAAAATATTTCAAGATTATTTTGTGACTTACAGAAAATGATTTGTAGAGGGAAGAGACATGAGGCACATGTTATTAAGAGTCTACTGCAATATGGGTGGTTATGTGGCACAGTGAACAGAGCACAGACCCTGGAGTCAGGAGGACCTGAGTTCAAATCCAGCCTCAGACACTTAACACTTACTAGCCCTGTGACCTTGGGCAAGTCACTTAAACCCAACTATCCTGCCTTCCCTCCTCAAAACAAATAAACAAAACAAATTAAAAAAAGAATTTACTGTAATAGTCCATGCAAAATGTGATGATGTCCTGAATTAGGTTGATGGTGTATATGTGGAAACAGAGACAAACCTCAGAGAGAGAGAAAGAGCACTGATAAGATTTGGGAAGTTTACAGTAACTATAACTATAATTGAATTTCGTGGAATCTAGGTATCATGAAATCTAGAATACATATGAACTAATTTAGAAATCCCATATTCAACAAAAACGACCAGTCAACATTAAGACCATAATTTACAAAGAAATCAGTCATTTATTATTTTTTAACTATACTACCTGAAAACTCAACAGAGACACAAATGTAGGAAGCAATATTTATGGGTATTATAAAAACTGCTAAAAGAAATTCACCTGCCTTTTCTATATTCACTGGTATTACCCACCAGAGGTTCTTAACCTGGCCTCCATGAACTTTAAAAAAATATATAAATTTTATAGCTGCATTTCAATAAAAGCTGTTTTCTTTGCGAAGCTATGTATTTTAATTTATGCATTTAAAACATTACTCTAAGAAAGTCTATAGGCTTTATATCAGACTGTCAAAGGGATTCAACACACACACACAGACACACACACTGACACACACACACAAGAACTGCATTACAGAGATACAATCACAAAAGGTCTAAAGGTTCTTGCCACATATCCTCAGAGTTCTGTGATTCATTGTGTTGTGCTTCTTTTCAGTTCCTACCATTTACATTATGTAATAGTCTCAGTTATCCCAGGTTACTTTTATTGTTGTAATAAAGAATCCTCTTGCAAAATATCAAGTGTTTTTTTTCCTATTTGGGGGCTTTCCTATACTGCAGATAATAAGATAGGAGACATCTGAATTTTGCCTGAGCTTTATTTTCGCATTCCTTGTTTCTATGACCCCTTCTGTACTGCAGCTCTTTTTGAAATGGAAATTTTATTCTTTTCAATTAACAAGCATACATTGTCTATGCCCACTTCCCTCACCTTTAAAAACAATCCCTCCAAAAAACTTGTTATTCATAGTCAAGCTGATGAATTCTCACATTGATTATGTAAAAATGTGTCTTATTCTTCATCTTGAGTCCATTGACTTAATATCAGGAGGTGGGTAATATTCCTCTATTATCAGTCTTCCTGAGTCATGGTTGGTAACATCATTGATCAGATTCCTTAAGCTTTTCAATTTTATTTGCCTTTGCCACACTATTGTCACTGGATAAATTGTTATTCTAGTTCTGGATTACTTTACTCTTCATCAATCTATACAAGTCTTGCCAGGTTTCTCTGAAACTAACCCGTTTGTCATGTTTTATGGCATAATGAAGTTCCATTACATTCATGTAACATAATTTCTGCAGCCATTCCCAAATTAATGACATCATTTTAGTTTCTTTTTTTGCCTTCACAAAAAATTACTATAAATATTTTTGTGCATATGGGACTCATTCATTTTTTTATCTTTTTGATTTATGAGCCTAGTAATATGATTTCTGTGTCAGTTTAGTAATTTTTGTGGCATACTTCCAAACTTTTTACAAAGACTGAATAAATTCAAAGCTCTACCAACAGTTATCAGTGTGCCTGTTTTTCCATAGCCCCTCCAACTTCCATCTTTTGTTCAATTGTTAACCAGAGTTGCCACTGTGTAGTAAACAACAGTACTTCCAGTTGACAATAGCATCAGGTCCCTCTGTGTCAGATGTCGGAATTATTCTTACCTTGGTGCAAAGTCACTTGCAAATCCTCATTCAGTCTCTTCTCTGGAATGATACCACTAATTAAATTCCCTCTCAGTGTCTAAAGAATTCTGTCATTCTATGTGACTTTGTACTGGAAAAAATATATTCACTGAAATTTTTTCTAGAAGTCTTGCGAGAGAAGTCAGTTGTTTAATTTTCTACTTCCCCATCTTGGTCTGTCCCTAACTATATTAAATTTCTAACTCTACCCAACTGCCCAATTTCCTGATATCATTACATGCAAAATTTTCTTATGAAGCTGATTGGCAAATGAGGAAGTTTTTATTTGTTTCCAACACTGGCTTTAACCAAAATATGCTTCTGTTTGTGTTACTGTCCTGTCAAATAGTGGATCACCATTTACCTTTTCATCACATTTTTACCCTGGACCAACAAGGTTAAAAAGAGTCATAATTTACTGCTCTCTTAAGAGAAACAGTAACTTTTTTTGGAAACAACTTTCAGAGCACACTTAAATATTTAGCAACATTAAGACAGTCTGGCTTTTTGTACTATAATTTAATGGCCAAAATACAGGCATTATATATGGAAATGCACAAATATCAAGTACCAGTGTGTGTTATACAATAAATACAGGTATTGGAGCTTTGTTTTGTTAAATTCTAAGCCAATTCACCTGTATATAATTATAAAGACTGTTGTAGGAAAACTGTGAAACTAACCGCAGAAGAACATTGGATGAAACAGTGAAGTGTTGTATTTAAAAAGAGCTTTGAAATTGGGATCAGAGGACTTGGGTTTCAATCCTAGCTCTGCTATTTATTAGTTGTTTTGAACTTAATTTAGTCATTTTACACATCATGCTTGTTTCTTATTAGTAAAAATGAGGGGATTAACCTAAATGATATGTTATGATACATGTAGCTTCTAACTACAAACATTTATCTTTAGGTTCTATTTCCTTTACTAATTTTTTTTCTTTCCAGTATTTCATTTTGTGCCTAAGCTAGACATCCTATTCTGTGATATTAACCTGAGCCAATCTTTTATGGAAATAAATTTCTGGCCTAGGTATATTGACACATGTATGTAATCACTGCTATTCAGGAGGCTTATGGTATTAGATCACTTGAGCTTGAGAGTTCTGAGCATGTAGTAGGGTAAACCAAGCAGGAGACTCCAACATCAAGGAGACATCAGATTGTGTAACAGGGGCCAAAAGTGGTCCAGATCAGAAGAAGTCTGGAAAAAATTCATACTTGGCAATTATTACACTTGTGACATTAAATACTTATGTAATTAAGACACTTTAAATTCTAGGTATGAATTCAACCCTAAAGTGCTATGTTTTATTATTTTCCAATGAAATGTCTTTGTAGTTCTGATATGAATCCAAAGAAGCACCCTACTAGGCATTTGGGAGGAATCCAATATCACTTCTATACATGTGTAGTTGTGTGCTTATCAATACTTGTTTAACAAAAGCTTCTATTAAGTGAAACTACACTAGATGAATTTATTATCTCTCCCCAATGAACATTAGGCATCTGGGAACCATTTACAAGCAGTCAATTTCATGAGAAAGAACAAGTATTCTTACTACCTCAAAGGATCAAATGTTTGGACTTTTCCCACCTTCTAAAAGTAGTCAAACATGTTAAGGCAGGGATTTAGATGAATTGCACCAGATTGCTAGGAGGGCCAAAGTGTTTGTGTTATTATCCTGTCAAATAGTGGATCACCATTTACCTTTTCATCACATTTTTACCCTGGACCAACAAGGTTAAATAGAGTCATAATTTACTGCTCTCTTAAGAGAAACAGTAACTCACATTTCAATATATGCCATGTAGCATTAAAAAAAGTAAAATTTAATCAATGTATAATATTAGGATTTTTTATTAAACATAGTTTGATTATCTAATATTTTCATCTGGTGGACGAGATACTAGGAGTTGCTTTGAACAACTATTTTGAATAATCTGATTGAATCAGTAATGACTATTGTACTTATGCTGCATTGGACATAATAGCCATTTAAATAATTTTATATTAAAATGAAGATAAGAAAAGAACTTCGGAGAAATTACTCTAATGGGCTATTACAATAAATAGATGCTCAGGATTCAGGAGGAGAGATACATCCTATTCTTTTTATTTATGGTTGTTGAGTATTCATTATAATGTCATTAAAATTCTGCCAAACAAATAGCAAGGAATAAATTTCCAAATATATTTTAAAATCTTGACAGGAATAGAAACTTTGGTAGATATGATGTTCTGTAATGCATTAAAATTCTTCTGTTTGTAAAAAATAAATATGAAAAATATCTTTAATTATACTAAAATAGAAATTTTATTTACTGAAGTATCAATATGTACAGTAATATTCACTATTCAGGCATCAAACTGTTGGCATGTACAGGGAAAGAAGAGAACTATACTTTCCCCTTGACATTATGACTTTTTAAAAGTCTATCAAAAATAATATTCAGAGTCCTTTTTTACATCTTTCCTATGTCTTAGTCCAGAGAAACTGTCTCAATATTATACATTATTTTTTTCAATGAGTACTTAGAAAAGCATTTTGATAAAGTTGAACAATGATAATAAATAAAATTATCCCCTCCCCCTTGTCTTCAATATTCTTTCTATATGTTAATTTTTGATAACTGTGGCGATAATATACTAAAATGGAATTCCAGTGTCAATTAAAATGTGTATACACATGTAAGTAAATGTACCTGTGATCTCATTTTCCTAGATATTCCCTAATATGGCAAATGACAATATGTCTCCTTATCCTAAAAAATCATTCGCAGTCTTATTTCAGATATTTTTCCTTAAAGGATTTACCCAATATTCTGAAAGCATTTTGCTATAGGTAAAGGATCCATGGAAAGATATCCGAAGGTCAATGAAATTGGAACTTTTAATGTTTTGATAAAACACTGACTAACCTGGCCCCCACTCCCTTAATGCCATATATGTTGCATTTCTCCCTCTCTCAGAGTTCTCTGGTGCCTTTAAGGGAAATGGAGGGTTGTTAAGGCTCTCTCCCAATAGTGCCAGCTCCCACCAACGATATCCCTGCAACTGTAGGAGTGGGTTCCCAGAACCCTAGTTCCACTTACCAACTAGCCACCAAATTAGCTTTTACAAATGAATGTTATACGTATACATATATATAGCGTATATGCACATATGTATAAATATATTTGTACATACATATACATACAAATATGCACAAACATAATCCATAACAAATGAGGAGAATAATTCCCAGTCCCTTACAACCTCATTTTCTGCTAAGGAGACCTAAGGACAAACAGAAGCGCAAAATATCCCAAGTCATTGAACCTAAAATGAGAGAATCAAGGTATTCCCCTTTCCATTCAGGTCACCCTCATTCTGGGTGAACTGTGTGATATTATTACCCTGTGGACATAGCAAAAAAGACAGAGAGACCCTGTCCTAGTCTTCAGATTTTAAAGACAAAGCCTGTTCCAGGTACAGTTGAAGAAGCTGCTTTCATCCATGTCGTAGGAGAACTCAGCACATCTCCTTCCAGAAGCAGGGTGCTTCCAATTTAGAAGATTTGAACATGATCCCTTTTACTTTGATAACTATGTAAAATATAATTGGTTCCCTTTGTAATCCTATGTATTTTTTTGCATTTAATATTATTCTTTTAAAAGATCTATGACAAAAAAATTAAGAACCTTTGCTCTATATGTTAGAAATGTATCATAGTATACATATGTGCATATTAGAGATCAAGCTATTGGTAATTTTGATAAGGACATGCCAGGAAACTTTTCTAGAGGTGAGAGACATTGGGCAATAAAGATGTCTTTGCAAAACAGTGGAAAGAATATGAAAGGGAAAATAATTTTGTTTACAGAAACTGAGCACCATGCAGAAAAGCAAATAGGATTCCTGCCTATTTTTAAACTATTAATACTGAACAGAATTATTATGGACTTTATTTTAAGATATTAAAAAAATCTGTTGAGATATTGGTTTTCATATTTCATGGGTTTTCCATACATGATCTTATCCTAGCTATTAAATGTGTGTAAAAGTTTTTTGTCTTTTATTCTGTTGCTGTTGTTGCTGTTTTACCACTCAACTTTCTCCCTGATTATTAAGTCAGTGGCAACTTTCCTCCATTTTATCATTACTTCTTTTTCTACACTTTAAATGATACAATGCTATAATTTAGTCATTAAAAACAATTGTGATTTCAGTATGTGGTCACTTGAATGTCAAGCATCAATATCAAAATAAAAAATCTATAGATCTTTGTAATGAGTTGAAATATTATATGTATTCACACTGTAGAGAAATAGCAAAATTAATAACTTTTTAATAGTTTTGAGTTGCTGTCTACTCTGAATTGAAATGACACCTGGATAATGTGAAGAAATTTTAATTCTAACTGATCTTTGTTTCTTGTTCTTTAACATTCAATTCTCTTGATTTGTAACTATATAGCATTAATAAAAAATAGTGATGTTAATGATGATTAATATAAATAACTACTGCCTATGTGCTATAAATAATACTGCCTTCCAGCGTTTCATATTTCATCCAATCATTTAAGTCCCATATTCTTTTTCCCTTCCTACTTACTTTTTAGCAGCAATTATAAATAGGATTGAGAAATAAAAGCAATACTGGTTTAAAAAGAAAGCATTGGTCTTTTTTCCCTCCCTTTTTACCTAAATAATTATATAATCACTTAGCTCTTTGCTTCTTAAAAAATCAAAAGTAATTAATCTGCATAACTTTAACAGTTACTAGGTCATATTTTTTCTGATAATTATCCATTGACAATAATCATTTTAAAGAGTATTTCACAGTGTTATTTTAAAGCACCAGAATAGTAGATATCAATAATCTTGTGTCTAGCAACCTAAATATAAAACCACTCCATGATCTGTCAACTTATTACATGAATTCATTTATACTTGTTAAACAAATACAACTTCCACATTTGGTGTGTGTGTGTGTTTGTGTGTGTGTGTGTGTGTGTGTAGAGAGAGAGAGAGAGACAGAGACAGACAGAGACAGAGACAGAGAGACAGAGACAGAGACAGACAAAATATAGTGAGTCTAAAAATGAGTTTAATTCTATCCCTACTATGTTTGTATGAATTTTCAAAAAAAAGGAACTATTCTTATCATTATTACCACCAAATGATCTGCTAAGGTGATATATAATCTCTTTTTTATGCCTTTATCAACACAACTAATTTGGTAATACCTCAGGAGATAAGATTTTGTGACATTCATTTCCATTTTTAAATTGTATCTTTTACATATTTTCTTATGCCTCTGTCAAAAACAATATTCTTTTAAAAATATTTTTGGGGCAAATCACCACTTTCTAGACTATTTTCTCCTGAAGAGCCTTCCTGGCCCATTAGAACCAATTTCCATTTCGTTCCATTCTACAAGCACCTACCTCACAGATTACAATGAATGGTTTCTCCCTCCCCTGATTGCATCCAAAACATTCTTTACAACACTGTCAGGACTTATTAAAGAGTACTTTGTATTATCATTTATTTTTGCATGAACTGAATATCTCTTATCTGTCCAAATAAGTTTTAAGGTCTTTGAGGACAGAAACTCTTATACTTTCAGCTCTTAATATATATTCCACAATAGTTAAATGCTCAGTAAATGTTTACAGCTACCACTGTGCATTACTATAAAACTGAGACCTAGTCCAATGGTCAAAACAAACCAAAAACAAAGCCAAAAGAGAGATTTTTAAAATAATGTAAACATTCATGATTTGATAGTTGCATATCATCTCTCTACTCCTGCAAAAGAGAAATAATCCCTCCATTCATTAATTGATGACCTTTTTTGGTTTGTTGTGATCAATATGTCAGTTCTATGGAGGCATACATTCTAATCAGAAGTTTACCTAGGTGTGTCCTTAGAAGTAAGACACAGTCTGCCCTGAGGCCCATATCTTAAGCATCTCCCCACCCAACTCGCTTTAAGTCTTACCAGCTTGTAGGAATTGTCAGGTTTGTTTAGACTTCAGACACACAGGTTGCCTCTAAACCACAGTGAGGCAGTACAATATAGTGGAAGAATTACCAGATGACTGGAGATAGAGAAAATAGGTGGTAGATAGATAGATAGATAGATAGATAGATAGATAGATAGATAGATAGATAGATAGACAGGTAGGGAGGTAGATATTAAAGAGTATTTTGTATTATCATTTATTTTTGCATGTACTGAATATCTCTATCTGTCCAAATTAGTTGTAAGGTCTTTGAGGACAGAAACTCTTATACTTTCAGCTCTTAATATATATTATAGGTAGATAGATAGATAGATAGATAGATAGATAGATAAATAAATAGATAGATAGATAGATTAGATTAGATAGCTATTAATTTAAATAGCATTGCCTTAGAGATTTTAGTATTTTGTCCCGCCATCTATGCCCTGTATCCTTCCTCTTTTAAGAATTATCCTCAAATATTACTTTGCAACTTCTAAGAGAGCTTAAAGAAAATTGGGACAAAACACTCTTTACAGAAATAAGCAGAAATCTAGTAGGTTTCAAATTCCATTCATCTCTAGTAAAGGAATTCCTATTAAATTGAAAGAGTAGATGATCAATGCTTCATAAAGTGTTATTTTACATTAAGTAACTTTGCAGGAACCTCAGATGGTTAACATTTTCTTGCTTATAGTAAAAAAAAAGTACCTATTTCAACCAAAAAATACTATTTTTTCTTTGGCATATGCAAGATAAATTGTTAAAAAAAACACTTTTAATTTGATATTACCATTTTAAGAGGGCAAAGCTCAAGATTGCTTTTTCGGGGGAGCAAGGTTTTAAGGAACCATATTTACTCTTGGTTAATTTATTTTCTCATTCCATTTAGGATTTTAAGACCTGAGTTTCCTGTAATTGTAGTTAATTAAAGGGAACAAATAAAAATAAATCATCTCTAGTTGTTTTTGCCTTCTTTGGAGTCTTGACATTCAGTATGAGATCTTTTGTCATTTTGGATCATTCTCTTAAGAAGCATTATGATTAGACTCATGAGCATGATTTCTCTCTGTGTTTGGACCACTAAAGACTCCTTGACTCCTCTTTGTGTTTATTGTTGTTCTTTTTTGTTTTGTTTTAAGATTGTTGTTTATGGTTTTTGTTTTTGTTTTTGTTTTTTTCTGGTAAAAAAGAAGTTGGCATTTGGTTTGCAGTTAAAATCAAATCTGAATGGAACAGAAATGTTGCTGTTGTTTATATAAACCAAGAATTACTCTCACAGCTTCCCTGGGTTTAAGTGTACAAGTTGAGATTAAAATTCTCTGGAAGAGTTACAGTCTCTCTTATGAAGCCTCGGGAAGAGAAAGCAATAGAATCAAGAGGGTGATGATAGGCAGAGAGATATTTATACCTAGAGAGAATTGTATGGTGAGGAGCAAGACAAGAGTTAGGAGTCGGGTGGTATTAGTGGTGGGAGGCAGTGTCTTCTGAGCATCTTTCCAGCAACCAGCAGTGTAAGGAGAAGACAGCAAGAGAAGGCTGTGAAGACAGCTTGCTTTTCCCCACCCTCCCCTTTCTTCGCTCCCCTCACAGAGGAGAGGGGATGGTGCGGTCCAGCCAGCTGTGGAGCTGCTGAGTGATGCTGCGAGCCCGTGGGTGCCCGGGGCGGCGACAGCAGAGGGGGAAGTAAACAGCTGGCGGAATAGCAGGCAGAAGTGCTCTCCCTCCCCGCGGCGGCGGAGGCGGCAGTGGTGACTGAAGACGTTGAGAAGGTGAAGAAGAGAAGAGGCGAAGGACGCGTTCTCGTCCGCTCCATCTTACCCATCCTTTCCCTGTCGTTATTAAACCTGGGGTACACACATACAAACGCTTGGCTGTCGCCGCCGTCTCCATCTCCTTCCTTTCAGTGGTTGCTGCTGCCTGAGCTGCTGGGGCTACTGGACTAAGGAGTAGCAACAGCCCTGGTGGCAGCAGCAGCGCCCTGCAGGAGGGGAGAAATCAGCGGAGCCACTGGCTGCATTGACTACACACACTCAGCAGGAGCAGGACAGCAGCAGCGCTTTGGCTGCTGTTCCTTTACTGCCTGGATGCTAGAGCTTCCCAATCAGCCTGCCACGGGCACCCTAAAGGAGGGGGAAGAAGAGGAGGAAGGATCTGGACATCGGGGATAGGAAGAGGAAGGGGAAGAAAAGCGACAAAGCGCTGGCCATGGCCTCCAACTTTAACGATATCGTCAAGCAGGGCTATGTGAAAATCCGCAGCAGGAAGCTGGGGGTGAGTTATTCTCCTTCATCCTTCTCTTTCTACCTGCTCTTCTCTTTACCATCTGCCGTCTGCTACTTGTGAGGTTACAGGCGATGTTTGACCGACGCGGGCGAAGGAATCAGAGGAGCCGAGAGACTGGGAAGGGGGCGAGATGGCCGGGGGAGGGGGAGAGCAGTTGCCAAGAGTCCTCTCTTGACTGTCCGCTTGTTGCTTGGCTGGGGTGGGAACCTAGCGCTAGTCCCGATTCTGCAGAAGGGAAGCTCAGCAGCTCGGGGTGTGGGTGGCAAGTCAGACCGGGAACCTGCTGTCGTTACTTCCTCTTCTCAGAGAAGAAGGACTTTGCTAGTTTGTACCTCCCAGTCTGGAATTTTATGTTAAAGAAAATAATTTGTCTTTATTTAGAAGTAGAGGGAGAAGATGTGCTTGGAGCCTGCCATAGAATGTTCGGTGCCATTAATATGTGATCTCTATGCAATAGATGCATAAACGTGCTGAAATGGTTTATGTATTTAGCATCAGCCTCTTGTCTTCTTTTCAAGTGAATCCTGAAATGCCCTTTAAGTACACTTCCTCTTTTAGCCCCACTGGGCATTTCATGTGGAAATGTAATCTACAAGTGTAAACACAGTTATATCACATATATTACATGTGGATATACACTTATGGCCATATACACACATGTCTATATATACTTATTTATATATGAGAAGAGAGAGCAACAACAACAAACTTTGTGCTGAAATTCCCTTGCTTCTTTTTGGGGCAGATGTTCCTTGATTTGGAAAAGCAACAAAGATATTGAACATTTTCAACTAAAAAAGTGATCATGTGGAAAGATTGGAAGGAAGTAATAGGGCACCAATGGGGGGGGGGCAGCAAAAGGGAGTGAGTTAGGTGGAAGACAAAAAGAAAAGCAAAGGCTGAGAAAGAAGAAAGGAGAAAGAAAATACAATACATGGAAGGGAATGGATGGAGACAGAAACAGACCTAATGACGGGGAATATATAGGAAAAAATACACAGGGACGAAGGCAATGAGGCAGAGAGAGGAAAAGCTAGGCTGGGGGAGACAAGGACTGATGCCAATGGAGACAGCAACAGAAGCAGCCTGGAGTTGGCAGGGAGGAACACCAACTGTGGAGAAGAGGCTATTTTATAGGAAAGGGAGGTTTCAAGATTTGGAGATGCGTCTGTGCCTAACAGTTTTGAAACTTCCCACTTCTGAATGAATATCTCCACAATCTTAGTCCAAAATGGGCCAAAGTGTTCCTTTATTTTTTTGCTAAATGAATGAACGGGATAAAGGGGCGGGGAAGAGGCGGGATTGATCTGTGTGTTCTATAAGAAAATAGAAGAAAAATTAAAAAAATGTTGTTGGCATGGAAGGAAAACACAAACGCATCCAATGATGTTCCAAAGCTTCTAGGTATATGGGAAAGGCTGAAGATTATCCGACATTAAATGTTGGTTTTACCCCACACCCTTACCCAGTCTGTCAGGAACAGTTTCTGCGAGTGCGTCAGGCAAGCAGGTGTATAGGGATAGGAGGAAGGAAATGCCTGGCTTAGCTTTTAGCGTTCCCGCTGCTACATTTGCCAACCACGGGTGAGGAGGAGTGACTATGCCCCCTTCTGATGTAGGTAGTACTGACATCGTTCTGAAGGACACGAGGGACTGAGCCTTGAACTCCTGAGATATACAGATAGCTACGTAGCAGAATGATTAGGAAAGTATTTTTTCAATGAGTTTAAAAACGCAAAGGGGGATTAATGAGGTGCTTCTGCTTCTTTAAGACAAGGGAGAGGGAGAAAAGGAGATGAGAGAGTTGGGAGATGAAGGAGAAGCAAGTTAAGAGAATTGAGGGAAAGGGGGGAGAGAGAGAAAGAGAGAGAGAGAGAGAGAGAGAGAGAGAGAGAGAGAGAGAGAGAGAGAGAGAGAGAGAGAGATTGGGATTGATTTTCTTTTGTAGTCCTCCCCCCTTTCAGTGGCTTTTCTAAAGTCGAAGAATATGCCCTATTCCTTTCCTGGCAGATAAGGAAAAAGGCCATCTGAAAAGCTACATTCAGAGAAGACCTTGTGGAGCTTATCAGCTCTGGATGTAGTGCTAATATTTATCACTTGCGAAATATGTCAGCCTAGTAAGGAGCAGAAACGTCTAAAGAAAGGAAAATCATCATCACAAATTGACCTTTGAAACCCTTTGCTGTTTTGACAGGGATGTTCATCACACATACTCTCTCCCTTTGGAATCCCAATTATATCTGTCTCTATAGATGGTTCATACTAATGGGTGATTTAAAGTCTCAAAGGGAACTCCCATGTCTGTTATTGTCTCAGAGTGCCTGATAATGAGACTATGGAATATTGTCTAAAGAATTAGCTTCTAGCATGAAGTGAGTCTGTGAGACTTGTGAAAGGTAGGGGGACACAGCCATTGTCAAAATATTGTTCCCCAAGCAATTCCCACAAACAGCTTTCCAGGTTTTCAGATGATAAAATGAGTGTTAAAATAAATAAATAAATGTACCTCCCTGGAAAATAAGGTCAAAGCAAAATTTTGGTCAAAGGATAATATCTGAAAATTATATTATAATTCATGTGTATTATATACGTATGCATATTTGTGTATATATAATATAGACCACTTTTTTTCTTTTTCTGCCTTAAGGTTCTACTCTAAGAAATATAAACTTGGACAATTGAGAGTTTAGCCTGCAATTTAGCTTTGTTTTCTTTCTTAAGAATAAATCTGCATGGATCTACCTTGGGTGCCATAGAGAAAAAGAATCCTCTAAGAAATATATTTGGAGACTTCTTTACTATTTGTAAAATGCAGATGAAAAAGTTCAACCAGTAGAATCTCAGGCAGATGGAACTGTAACCTCAAAACATAAAGCAGTAATGTCAGAAGGTAAAGCTGCAATTAAACAAACCATTTTAGTAAATATGCATTTATAAAATAGTACAAACTTTTTTGAGAAGCTACTTATAAAATGCATTATAAAGTATAAATGCTTAATATGTATAGGCTATGCAGATTCCTCTCCCCACATGCTCAAATTCTTTGCATCACAAATATTCATTTTAATTCAAAAGATGAATGTTAATGATTTTCCTTTGGCCCTAAGTTTAAATGTCATATGCTAAATAATACAGGGATTTCTAATGAACTTTTCATGTATGCTGTAGTTATTTATGTGACTGAAATGTGGTTGGAGGTGTTTATGATCTCTAAATAAGAATTTTAATATTCACCAAGAAAATAGCTGTTACTGTTGATCCTCATGACAAATTACACCATTGATAGTTGTCAGAAGACATTAAACTTTGCTTTATGGTGATCCTAAAGTTTTTCTTCTCATAAACTATGTATTCTTTGTCAATTTTTAAAAAGTGTACAAATAGAAAATAAGAATTTTTTATGTCCTTCACAGAAGGTCAGGACTATCAGAGCCCAGGTGGTTAATGCAAGTTTTAATGTTGTACCAGGGAAATAAAGCTTCTCCCACCCTCTAGGCATTGGTCCAGCCCATTACAGAAATTCTTCCACTGCCTTTGCTGTACTCTTTCTCTCTCTCTTTTATGGATGAAAAAGCACTGGCTAGGAATCAAGCTAAAGATATTCCAATCTCCTCAAACCTGTAGAGTGATTGTTCCTCAGTCAACTCCAACTGATGGGAGAAAGATAAGTAAAATGTCACTCATTACAGAAAAATGTATAGGTCTGCTTCAAGAGTCAGATTTGCCTTAAATTCTTGATTCATAAACTTGTTTTTATGACCTCTTCCTCCACTGAGGAATGGACAAGGGACAACAAAGAAAAGCATGGCACTTAGTTTCATGAATAAATTCCCTTCCTTTTGTTAAAACTGATTGGTTTTTTCACTAATTTTATTTGTTTAATGAATTCTTAGTTAAGGAATAATGATGTGAATTAGTTAAGGATTTCATCTCCATTCCTTTAAATGCCACAGCCCTATTCCATATATAACAGATAATTACTGTAAAAGAAGATGTGTCCTATTTTCTCTTAGCATTTAAAAGTTCTGTTATATGCTAATTATGCTGTGAATCTTGAGTTTTTAGATGAGGGTATTATAATTCATAAATTGCCATAATTTCTACTTTCCATTTTTTCAGATAAATAAGAACACTGCTTAAAGAAACATTGGTTGCTAGCATGTTGAACTTTTTAATTTTTCTTTTTTTTCCTTTAGTTTACCTAAGCATATTTAAACTGTATGAGAAGAGAGATTTTTTAAAGTTCTTATTCTTGAGTAATGAATGACAAGATTTATGCCATGTAAATTTCTCAAAATTCTTGCCTGTGCTATAATCCACTCATTTCTGGTCTTTGTGATGCATGTTTCCAACATTAACAACTCTGACTTTCAGATTCAGTTGTTTCATACAGAAACTCATTTATTTTAAAGCTTCTTCTGACCTTTAGAAGCAAAGATTCCAGAGTGACTTTATTTTAATGGTTATTATTAGTCACTTTAATAAAAGAAACTTAAAACGTGCATCTGATTATGAAATCAATTACAGTTCAACGAGATTGTAAACTCCTTAAGGGCAGGCTCTGTCCTTTATTTTATCACTAAATAGCAAATGTCTACCAAGGACTTTGCATATAATAAGTACTTAATAAATGTATTTTATATTGAATTGTTGAGTAAAAACAGGTACCTGTTTTAAGGGAACTTACATTTTAATATATAAATAAGTTAAACATCAAAATGCTCACAAATGCATGAAAATCATTCCTTTTATCTTTTTTTAAATCTTTTTCACAGGAAGCAGCAGGTCATAGTGGGAAGAGTGTTGGTATAGAACCAAAATCACTGGGTTCATATCTTAGTAAATGTATGATCCTGGGAAAATAATTTTAACTTTCTGAATGGCAGTTTGCTTATCCATAAAATGAGAGGGTTACACTCACAGACTTATATGGTCTCATACAACTTTAAATCCATGACTTAATCCCATGACAATCACCCCAATATAACTTGAATAAGTAATTGAATTATATTCAGAGTATTACTAAAGTTAAGTGTATTTTATTACATTCTAAATCACTGAAATTGTAAAATATGACTTTGTTGAATATGATATAGATTCCTGAATCCATGTAGGATTTTCCCTAAATTTTAACAATAAATATCATGAGTATATTGAGTTAACTGTATCGACATAGTCAAATAAATTACAGCTATTCCTAGTGATGTTGTTTGGAACATTGATGCTTGTTTTAGAGTACTGTAGAATTAAGCATTTGCTTGAATCTTCATATATTCACTCATTGATCTATGATGAAAGTTGCTTTAAAAATATGTGGTTTCAGCATTTTACTTATAATTGTGTATCTTTCTTATAAACTTAAGTCGAGAATGCATCCCCTCAAACAGCTATATAGAAAAGAAATGGAGGCAATAGTTGACTTACAATTCTTTGAATTGCAGGAAAGGAAAAAAAAATGTCTTAAGTATGACCTGCGTGTTTTAAAAAGGATGTCCTGTAAATCTGTACCTGCTCCCTTTTGCACATATGCTCATAATATGGTAAAGAAACAGAGATATGTATATGCATATGTATGTATAATCAACAATTATTCATATTGATTAACCATCCATACGAAGCAGAGGCAGAGATAATCCAGGTATTTTGTTTCTGGTTGTGGCTTTGTATATTCATTTGAATGTGGTATGTCCAATAATTTCAGAATTCACAAATCTTGTCATAAAATAATAAAGCTTCTCAGTAACAGTTTGACTTGGAAGAGTTGGAAAGCAATTGAAGTTTCTCAAAGCTCTTTCATGCTTCCTAATTCATGCTTGATTAAAAGCATTAGCTCAATCTATTTTATTCATTGTTTGTCTCTTCTCTTCTTCAAAGCTTTCCTAGGTTACATAGGTACTCAGTTTCCAACAGTCCCATTCTGGTAGGGCATGATATTGAAATGTATCAGTCATTGAATCCTATGACAACCCATTCTTAAATCAAGCTAAAAATCATGAGGCAGGAGGGCTGTGGGTGGGAAGTGGGGGAGGAGAAGAAGGGGACAATTTAGTACATAATGCAGATAATCCCATCAGGATAATGGAATCAGAAGAAACTCCAGATGGAGTGGGGGGAGGTGTAAGGAGAAAGTAGGTATACATAATATCACATTTGTGTACATTTACTCCTGTGATCCTCATAGCAATCTGAAGATGTGGAGATGGCTGAGATTATAGCTCAACTTTACATGAGAGAAAATTGATACCAATTTCAAGTGTCATTCAACTTGAATCCATCTTTCACACAACCTCCAAAATGTTTTTCCTTAGGCACAGGTCTGGTCTATTGAATAAATTTAACTGGTTCTTTGTTAACTATATGATAGTATATAAAATTCTGTGTTTGATTTTTAAAGTTCTTCATTCTGGTCCTACCCCTCACCTATTTTCCAATGTTCTTATACATTAGCATCCCTTCCCTACTCTACCACCCAGCCAAATTAGTCTTCTTTTTCTTTAGCCTTTAGCCTTCCATATCCCAGCCATGGCTTTTATTTTGTACTACTTGCTCCCCAGTGGCTGTAATCCATTCCTTCTCTTCTCTAATATAATATCTCCTATCTGAGAACAAGGTCTACTTTCTGTATGAAGCCTTTCATGATCTCCCCTCAGTTGCCAGTACCCACCATTGCCACACTATTTTGTGTTGATTTTGTCTTTAGTCTACATAGGTCCTTAGTCTTTATAAGTCTCTGTTATATCTCTTAACAGAATGCAAACTACATAAGGACAGGTACTATTCCATTATTGTTCTTGTATCTCTAGTTCACAGAACAGTGTCATCACCTAACAAGAACTTAAATGTTTGCTGATTAATTAATTGCTTTATCCAATTAGTCACTGAAAGGAAGATAGGTCTGTCTCACTATTCTCAGCCCACTACACCACTCTGGCTCTTCTAAACAAAAATACATATTCCATATGACCCAATTTAATTTGTGTCAATGCAAGTATTTTTGATCACTCAGCATGTGTCTGTGCCCTAGAAATAGGAAGTCTCTTAGAGAAGTAACACATTAGCAACTTAGAACTGTTTTAGAGGAAGAGCTCAGAGAATACTGGAGCTAGTCAGGGCATCTGTTTAATTCCTGCCTCACACATTTATGAGCTGAGCATAAAATAAAGTCACTAAAATTCTGAAAGTCTTTGTTTCTTCCCTCCTAAAATGGGGGAAGTAATACTTAAATCAACTTCTTCACTATGATGTTTAAGGAAAATAATTTATAAAGTCTAAATCAAAGAACAATGGATGCACATGTATACAACATACACATACATTATATATGCATATATACATTTTAGAATCATAAGTATATTCACACAGGAAAACACTATTTTGTCATTCTGTCCAGGTGGCAAGCTTTCTCCCCTCCAAATCCTGGAATCATTGCTGGGATTCAATGTTAAAAGAAACTGTACTTTCTTACTTTTCTTTGTTGGAACAAATGTTGGTTCTTCAACTTCATGAGAAATGGGGGAACTTCTCTCAACCTTTCTCCTTGTAGCTATTTGAGACATATGTTTTCAAAAGAATTTCAGTTGTCTCTATTTAGAATTTATCTGCAGCTGTAGAAATATGATTATGTTCAAAAAAGCTGTAAAACTGACATTCATTAGCTTGTTACCTTGATCTTAAAGGGTTAATAAAACAACTGTGAAGAACTTGAGGGATAGAGTATGATATTCCCTGTCCTGAAAGTAAAGATTATAAGTAAGCAGGGTAATCAAAGTATGTTGCAAGTACTCATTCTTCCTGTAATTAGAATTTATCTACAGGAAAATCTTGCTAAAATATACGTTGATAAAATTTATTATATTCTAATCTAAACCATGTCACTCTTCTCAACTCCAGCATTCCAATATTTTTTGTTATTTTACTTTATGGTGTAATACCAAAAAGGAAATACCTCATTCTAGGCTGTACATCTGACCCAGATGGCTTGCTTTTGAAGTAAATTTGATTGTAATGGAGTGTACTGCTCAGATCAGAATAGGTCTCTTGAATACTGTGGAATAAAACTGTGGAGTCTTTGTTCCCTTTGAATCATTCATATTTGTGTCAAATTAAAATTCTAATGATAGAGTTTTATGCCATACTGTGCACACAAGCTAAACGTTTCTTAGAGGAAAGAGTTTGCCATTTTTTCTTTTCTTTCTTATGTTTTACTCTGTTTAGCTGACTGGATTACTTGCATTTTTGAAAAACAAGTTCTCAGAATAAGTCTTAATTGTTCTTATAGGAAATAGTATAATTAAAAGTGAGTATCATAATAATTATTTGGTCTGGTAAAATATTTCAATTCATTTCAACTGGGATCTCTCATTTATCTCTTCTACCTCCCCCATTTCTTAAACTACCATGGGCAACTTTGATGAAAGAACAAAAGAATTCCATGTAGTAAAAATTACAACTGAATTTGTGAACAAGATCTTGTATTGTAGTTTTCTTTTATTTCATTTAAAAATACAATGTAATTATTTGATTAGCAGTTCCTATTGTTATCTGTTGCTATAAATCCAAGGAGAATGTTTTAGCTGTCATTTGAAGTCAGTTTGAAAAAGGAATAGTAAATTCTTGATAGCTTAAAAGTAGTAACTTTTCTCATAATAAAAGTGATTTTCTAAAGATATTGAAATAAATGATTTTCAGTAGTTGCAAGCATTCTTACAAAGTATGCTTAGTACTTTTTTACATGTAATTTTTATTACTAGTTGTTTGAAAATTACATGCTCCCCCTCCCATTTTAACAAAAACGATTGAAAACAAATATCATAGTAGAATTTATTTCAGCTGGAGACCTAACAAGACCTATTATGTAGCTGGGAATACTGAATATTATTTTAATGTTTGGTCATCTTTTAAATATATTTGTGCTATGTGCATAATCATAGTATGCATACTCTTTCCATACAGTTTTAAAATGCACACATTTAGTCCACACTAATCTAGACTGAAACTGATATTTACTGAAATAAGTTACTTAGTTTTCATGAGGAGCCTGTTCTATTTAGCTGTAAATTTATGATCTTATGAGCTTATGAACTAGATATTTAAAAGGTATTATCCAGTGTTACTGATTCATTCTGGATCCTTTTGAATTAACACAGTTACATTGTTCTCTACATTTGATAAAACAGTATGAATAATTCCGTTTCTGATTGTAGTCATGGGTGTCTGTGCATGAGAGAGACAGACAGACTGAGAGACAGAGACAGAGAAAGGTGCAGAGACACACAGAGAGATCAAAGACTGATACAGTCAACATTTGATGATGTTTTAGGATGCTTTTCCATTATAAGAATATTTTTATTATGCTCCATGGAAACAAATCTGCTAACTCCTTTGCAATTATTCCTGAAGCAAAGGGCAAATATTTAAATCCTCCTAATTTCCATATGAAAAGTGCTACCATTTATATCACAGAATATCTGTCATCGTAGTTGAAAGGACCAAATGATCATTTCTACAATTGATTGATCAGTCAAATATTCTTGCTTCAGAAATGACAAATTTTAGCCTAGCAAGTTATCAAAAGTGAATTTGAGGGTTTTAAATATTAGTAGAGGCATCTGTGATAGCTGACTTTTTAATAAAATGAAAATATTGAATCCTTTTTCATTAATGAGCAAGTAACATCAAAGTCTTCCACTGAGAGGCCAATTAATGAGTTAGTGGAAAGAGTAGTAGTCATGGGGTCAAAACATCTGGTTAAGAATTTGGACTGTGACACCTAATAGCTATCACGGGCAAGTTGCTTCAGCTTTGTGAATCATTGTTTCCTCATTTGTAATGAGAGAATCATAATTCTTTCTTTGCTTACTTAATAGTCATTGTAAGGGAGGCACTTTGTAGAAATTGAAGGTGCTAGAGAAATGTGAGCTATTGCAACCGTACATGAATGTGTTTGTTATAGTTGTACGCTGAAATTGGATAGGTGAATGAGTAAATGGATTTAGGAAAAAATGTGGCTCATTTTTATATTGTGATTTAGAGATTTGTCACAAATAATCCTCATACTCAGTTCTACAAGCACAGACAATCTTGAACTTCGACGACTTAGGCAATTATTCTTCTTTCCATTTGTATCTGTTCTCTACATCACAAATTATTGTGCAGTTAAAATTCTTCATACCATCTTCATAGCAAAGATGACAGGGTGCCTACCTAAGTGCTGGTCATGTTCTTTTCTTCTTTATTGTTTAAGGCACTCATGATAAAATTGGCAATTTAATTAAATGAATCACTCTGCTGGAAAAAAAAAACTTTTTATCTCACAAGTTTGTATTTGTAAGAAAACTGATTTTTTAAAAATGGCTTCCCAATCAAATCATCTGGAATATGTTTTAAATTGGAAGTCAATTACCTGTTAATATTAATAAAGATTGGAGAAATAAGTTCTTTTTATATAAAATAGAACTTTTTTCTGGCACAAACTGCATAAACTAAATATTCCACATTATTACAAATGTCTATTAAGAAATTAATAGGGGGAATAAATTTAAATTTATTTTCTTAAATTCTTATAAGAACTAATTTTATGATGGTAAAACTAAAATTCCTTAAGAATATTGCTTCTTATTTTGTGACTAGCAGCTTGCACAGAACATTTAGGATCAGACTCAGAGGGACCTCAGAGGGACCTCACAGGTTCCTCAGGCCAACTTGTAACATATATATATATGAATTCCATCAATAGTATCCATAATCATTCAGCCTCTTCTTGGGGATCTTTCTAGAGAAGTATACCATTCTTCCTCATCCAGTGGTCAGTTCTGTTTTTAGACAGATTTAATTAATTTCCCTTCTATCCCCCACCATATTGCCTTCTACCCCAGATGAAGAAAAAATAATCCCCTTTTAACATGAAGACAAAAGCAATCTTATTACCTATCATGATTTCCTCTTTGACCCGATTCATTATGGGGATATTTATAGGATGCTATCAAAGGATTTTTACATGTTAATCCTAAAATGAAGCCCTCCTGTTGCATTTTTTATTAAAAATATTTTAATCCATTTTAATTTTCCCTAATACAGTGATACTATTTCTATTTTTTAATAACTCCATTGGCAACATATAAAACTTTGTTTCATGTCATTGTCATGTAATTAGTTATCCAAAATTACATTTTTGTGAATTATTTGCTACTAAAACTATGGAAAATGTTATTTTCCTGATCACCTGCACAAGTTAATTTTAGTGAATAATTTTTTTAATTATCATATACTCTTTATAGTTATTAGGTGAAGAGGATGGTATACTTAAAGGATAATATCAGACTTTTAATTTAAGGAGACAGGAAGCACATAGTATAAACACTACAATAAAATTCAACCAAGTTAGTAATATATGATTTAGGTCATGGCTCTGATTCTTTGCTACATGGTCTTAGAAATTATCTCTCCAAATCTGAGTTTCTCTCATCATCAAATATGAATAACACTTTTACTACCTAATGGAGTTATTGTGAAGATCAGACAAAATTATATTAATTTAGTATTTGCCAAATCTTTCATACCTATCTCTTTATATTTCAGTCGATGGTATTTGGTCTATTGGACAAATTAAAGATTTAACAAAGGATTCTATTGTATTTTGGTAAATTATTTGATGATTTTCATAACTAGGATGTTCCCCATAATTAGGAATAGAATTATTTTCTTGTATTTAATTTATTTTATATGTTAATTACAGGTGTAGTTAAAGATATAAATTACACTTTAAATAACTGGGTAACAAGTACATGAAGATTTTTTTTCTCTGAATTATACTAACCTGTATATCTTTCCTCACTGTTTTATGTCTCATTTTACCATTATAATTGGAGACATACCACAGATATATATATATATATATATATATATATATATTTACCTTTTCTAGATTAAAAGTACTATTTATAATTACATATATACATTGTCTTTAGCATTCTAATTTTCATGTGATCTTTTTTCTCTAAGAAAATTCCTAATATATTTTGTAAAAAGATTTAATAAACACTAATAAATATTTTTCCCAAGGGCATATGTGATTTTCATAAACAATGAATTGTTAAGAAGGGAGCCAAGACAGCAGAGTAAAAACAGGAATTTTCTTTAGAGCAAACCCCAACCATCTCTAATACCTGTAAAAATGACTCTAAACACATTTTAGAGCTACAGAACCCACAACATGACAGAGTGAAATACATGTCTTGCTAAAGTCAGCCTGGCAATTTGAAAGGAAAGGTCTGTTGCACTGGGCTGAGAGCAGATCACAGTCCCACGTTGAACTGTGCTGGCACAGACTGATGACACAGACCCACCAGAGCAGATCTCAGGGGACTGAATCACTGTCAGCTGTGATGGCTTTCAGATTTCTCACAAATGCAAAAGAGAAAGTAAAAGGTCATTGGGGAAGATCTATTGGACCTGAGTGAGAGAAAAGTGTAGTATGGCCCCTGACCTTTTGAAGGCAGAGGTGGAGGCTGCTGCCTAGAGGCTCTTTCTGGGGCTCCAGAGCCAGTGGGGGGACAAAGAAGCTGACCAGAGGGCAATTGAAGGAATCTCTTTGCTGGCACTGAGGTAGAATTCTCTTGCTTTGTCCTGCTTGGATCTGGGTCACAGGCTTGGGTGGTGATGTTGGGGTGAGGGGGAATGCTGACATGGAAGAATTTCTTGAGGCTGTGGATAGGCAGTCCTCCTCACAGTTCTGAGGCAGCTGCCTAGAAGAGGCTCTGACAACAGTTGTGCAAAGCCCCAGATTTTTGGGAAACAGCACTCTCCACTTTGGAAGCAGATTTGTACAGTGGCAAAGAGCTCAAAAGTCAAGTAATAAACTGGAAAGATGAGCAAACAGAGGAAGAGAAATCAAACCACAGAATCTTTTTTTCTGGAGACAAAGAGGATCAAAACATGGAACCAGAAAAAGACACCAAATCAAAACTCCCGCTTCAAAATCCTCAAAGAAAAATATGAAATGGTTGCAGGCCTTGGAGGAGCTCAAGAAGGATTTTAGAAATCAAGTACCATAAGTAGAGGAAAAATTGAGAAGAGAAATGAGAGTGATGTAAGAAAATCATGACAAACAAGTTAACAGCTTGCTAAAGGAGACACCCCAAAATACTGAAGAATATAATATCTTAAAAAATGTACTAACTTAAATGGAAAAAAGGTCCTAAAAAGCCAATGAGGAGAATGCCTTAAAAAATAGAAATGGCCAAATGGAAAAGAAAATTCAAAAGATCACTGAAGAAAATAATTCCTTCAAAATTAGATTAGAGTGAATGGAAGCTAATGACTTTATATATAGTAAATCAAGATATTGTAAAATAGACCCAAAAGAATGAAAAAAAAGATAGGAAATGTGAAATATCTCACACACCTGTAAAACTCATCCAGGAGACACAAATTTAAAAATTATTGGACTACCATAATTCCATGATCAAAAAAAGAGCCTAGACATGATCTTTGTAGAAATTATCAAGGAAAACTACCCTAACATTCTATAACCAGAGGGTAAAACAGAAATTGTAAGAATTTGCCAACCACTCTTTGAAAAAGATCTCAAAGAGAAAACTCCTAGGAATATTATAGCCAAATTTCAGAGTTCTCAGGTGGAGGAGAAAATATTAAAAAGCACTCAGGAAGAAACACATAAAGAGAGACAGAGACAGAGAGAGGTGTGTATGTAAATGTGTGTATGCATATGTATATGTATATATATGTATATATACACACATATACACACATACATGTGTGTATATGGATGTATGTGTGTATATATGTATATGTGTGTGCTTGTGTATGTATACATAGAGATCATAGGGTGAGTTGAATGCGAAGGGATGATATCTAAAAAAATGAAGAGGTAAGAGAGAATTTTATTGGGAGAAGGAGAAAAGGAAAGATAGAATAGAGTAAATTATCTCACATAAAAGAGGCAAGAGAAAGCTATTACAATGGAGGGGAAGAGCAGAGAGATGAAAGGGAATGAGTCAACCTTACTGTCATGGGATTTGGCTTAAGGAGGGAATAACATACACACTAAACTGGGTATTTTACCCTAAAAGAAAGCAGGGGAGGGAAAAGGATAAGGAAGAGGGGAGGATGATACAAGGGAGGGCACATTGGGGGAGAGGGTAGTCAGAAGCAAACACCTTTGGAAAGGGACATGGTGAAAGGAGAAAATAGAATAAATATGGAGGGGGGGCAAGATCAGATGGAGGTAAATATAGTTGGCCTCTCACAATGTGCCTACGATGGAAATGTTTTGCATGACTACACATACATAACCTATGTTGAGTTGCTTGTCTTTCTAGTAGGGGTGGGTGAGCAGGGAAGAAAGGAGAGAATCTGGAATCCAAAGTTTTAAAATCAAATATTTAAAAAAATGTTGATGCATGCAACCAGGAAATAAGATATACAGGTGATGGGGAATAGGAATCCATCTTACCCTGCAAGAAAGTTGAGAGTAAGGGGGTAAGAAGAGGAATGGGAATTGGGATATAAGAGAGGGAGGACTAGGGGAAAGGGTAATCAGTATGCTTGCCATCTTGGGGTGAGGTGAAATGGAGAGATGGGGAGAAAATTTAGAATTCAAAAGCTCATGGAAATGAATATTGAAAACTAAAAATAACTAATTTCTGGGAAAACAACAACAACAACAATGCATTGTTAAGCCTATTAATTATGTAGCACTTTTCCTCAGATGAAGAAAATATTTGGAAAAATGTCACATGAAAATAAAACAATATTTGACACACAATTTGGCACTCCATTTATCTCAGTGTTTAGAAACAGATAAATATAATATGTGTATATACACACACATACATATACATATGCATACACATATACATACACATCCACATGCACATGTGCACACACATATGTATATATATGTATATACACATACATACATATACATATACATCCCCCTCGATCTTAACATTAAAATCAGACTAGGAGAAATTCAACACTCAGCTTTAGTTACCTGACTTACAGTAATGTTTATCATGTATTTCCTGGAGAAAAACAATAATCTCTACACATTTGAACTTGTCTGTGGTAAAATAACTACTTTGAGTTAATTTACCAGAAAAAATAAGATTGCATTTCCATGAATGCTTTCAAAATTCTTAGACAGGATATAGCTAACCTGGAGTATAAGATAGAGAAAGTGTTTATGAGATTGTTATTCTTCCCTACTTTTTTTCTTTTTATGAATGCATTATATTCTGTAATATAAGTATAATCTCTTAAAATGACAGGCACCTTTATCTAAATTCAAAGGAAAAGTGAGTATATGACTAAAATAAGACCCTCTTGAGTAAATCTGTTAGTTTCTAAATCTGTGGATTAGTGTGAAATTCTACTCTTTGTTGAACATAATGAGAAATGAGACCTACTAGAGACATAAAATATTTAAATCTTAGATGCCTGCTAAATGAATGTGTATGTGGCATGCAATGGTAAGTTTTATTATTTCAAAGGATTCCTTAGATTATGCTATATAACAAAATTAGTCCTTTCAATTAAAAAACAATCCTGAGATATTAGATTACAAATCTCACTGGTTGAGACTTCTCAAAGGAATATATGGATATTGTTCCATTTCATTTTTCTGTATATCTAATCAACCAGTCTTTCATTAAATAAACCCAGTTTGATATTTACTGACTAAAGCGCATCAGGAATTATGTCAGGTGCTGTGAGAATGAATTGAATTTGGGGAATATAGAGGTGATATAAAGGAATTAGGGTTAATCCAGGACACAGAAATGTAGAGATAATAAAGCTATGTTAGATGTAGGAAAAAGTTAGAGATGTAGGAAAAAGAAGTTGCCAGATAGCTCAGCAAATATGTGTAGACATGTTTGGAACCCCACTGGGATGTAACTTTTTTGTAATTTTCTCAGCCACACTGCCCTGAAGTGATCTCTTCTGCCTCTGAAAAAGTATGATATATACATATGTCATTAATTATTCGTACATTTTGATTACATTATTTCTATTTAAATGTTTTTCATTTTGACATTTGGCACCTTCAAGTAGATGCCAAACTCCTTAACTACAGAGGTCTAGCTTACTTTGTAGGGACTATAGTACTTAGCTTCACCTTGAAAATAGTAGAAGTTCAGTAAGTAAATGTGTGCTCCTCTAATTCATTTTTAGAAGTCTATATTCCTTTTGTGACTACACTGATTTATTTTTAGTCCATAAGAAATGGGTATACATGTATTTTCATGATGTCTTTTCATTCAAATATGTCTGATGAATGATATGATCTTATAATACTGCCCCATGAGAACTCAGAGATTAGCTTCTGAATCAATAATATAGGTAGGACTTGCATAGATTTTGATAAAATGAAGTACTTTGAAATAATGAGAGTGATAAAGATCTTTAAATTCCTAACCCTTGCTAAGAAATAGCTTCTTCATAAACTGAGTAATTTCACTATTGTTAAGCATCACCACAACTCTAGGTCAAATACTATCATTCTAAGTGGTACATTCCATATAGCTCAGAAACTGTTCATTAATTTGGGGGCAGACTATATAATTTTCATTCTTTCTGTGGTTCCAGACAAACTTTGTCTTTGAAATATGGTTTATATGCTCTCACCAGAAGAACACTTTAATTGAAAGGGACTAATCCTTTTTGAACAGTCCATTGATTCCAGAGACAAGCAGCAGAGAAAAACTTATCTAGTTTAGGCCTCAGTCTCTAAATGAATTTTCATTGACTAAATTTTACTTTAAAAATGCCAGTACTTATTTCCAGACAAATTTCAACCTCATTTCAATGAAATGTCTTCTTGGAACTCCAGACAAAAACAGATTACTTGGCTCAGCTCTCTTCCAAAAGCACGCACACACACACACACACACACATATGCACACACATGCACACACACGCACATGCACATGCACACACACATACACACACATGGATAGGCAATGTGTTGTTTCACTGGAGTTTCTCTTTAAAAGATAATGAAACTGTAGGCTGTAGAAAGTGAATAAAGCCCCTGAGAAACTGATATTAAGATACTTCACTTACATGTTTTATGCTGACAGGTCAATGTATATTCCTAAATAGATGAGAAAAACAACCTTAAAGCAATTATATAGAAACCACTACGACATGTGGGAATTTATAATTTAACCGAGAGAGCATCAAAAGCTACAATGAGTAATTGTTCCAATAGAGGGCTGGCTTTAGGGGCAGAAATGGAATCGGGTTTCCCATCCCTAAAGCTTTGTGACAAAAAAGCACAGTAATAAGGGGCAAAATAGCTTGGCAAAAGAACAACTGAGAGGTGCTGAGGGTACCCTTGCTTTTGGCTAGAGTCTTGTCATAGCATAGGTGTAAGAACAGTCAGACCTACACATTCTCTGTGTGTTAATGTCCCATTCATCAAACACATGAGCTTCTATATTCAAAATTCTGATGTGTTGTGCCATTCTAAGTGATACAATGCAGCATGGGCACTGGCTTCATCAGGGACATTTCAAAGTTGTCCAAAAGCAGAACAATTCCAAGGGATGTCTTTGGCAAGAAATCAGTCACAACACAGACAATGTACTTAACATAATAGATTAAATACATCTGTATTAGAATTACATTTTCAGTTCCTTAAGGAGCAGTTTACAACTTCAAATGATTACTAATTAGTTTTACAAATTCTGAGGAAGCCCTAAAGTGTGAAATACAGAGGCAAATGAGTAATCTTTTAATTAATTTTTCTTCAAAATCAATATGAGGGAGAAAGAGAACAGGAATATATGTAAACATTAAATTTGTTTTCACATGGCATGAATTTTCAAAATTTTGGGAAATTGTCTTTAAATATTGTCATCATGCCTTATGTGATTTCATTGAATTGATGCTGAATGAGTGGCATTTGTTATTTTTTTTTGCATTTAAGCATGTTATATTTCTTTTTATCAATGATCAAACATTCTTTTTTCTTCTTCCAAAATCTGCTAGCCCACCTAAAAAAAGAGAGGGAAGGAGGAAACTAAGAAAGGAAGGAATAGAAGGAAGGAGGAGAGGAAAAAAGAAAGAAGGAAAGATGTGAAGTAGGAAGAAGGAGAAAAAGGAAAGGAGGAAATGAAAGGAGGAGAAAATAGGAAAAGAGAAGAAAGGAGGAAGAGAAAAAATAAGTAGGGGGTAGGAAAGAAAGGAAAGAAGAAATCCTTGAACCACATTAGCACAAAGCAAATTTCAGTTAAAAACTGCTTTTATCATTCTTCTTATTCCATTATCATACTTTTGTGAGTTAGGCCCTATTGTTCTTTATTAACTTTCTGAAACAATGATAGATCATTTATTTTATTAGTGTTATTAAATATTTCAAAGGTGTTCATTTTCTAATATAGATATTCCAGTATACGCTGCTATATTATATGGTATGCTGTGTGTTATACTAAAATATGTAATGATTTTCTGATTCTGCCCACTTCAGCCTGAATCAATTGATTTTTTTTCTTTTTTAAGTTAACTTTAATTTTTAGTTTACATCATTGATTTCCACAAGATTTTCAGTTACAAATTTTCTCCCCATCTTTCCCCTACCCAGCCCCTGAAAACAGCCTTATCCCACTGTATACCCCTTCCCCCAATCTGCTTTCTCCTGTATCCTCACCCATCACCCCTCCGACTCTCTGGTAGAGAAAGATAGATCCACCTATCCCACTGCTTGTATATCTTATTTCCCAGTTGCATATAAATAATAATAATCATATGTACATGCATATATATATACACACACACACACATATATATATATATATATAAACACACATACATACATACATACACTTAACACATGATTTTGAAACTTTAAATTCTAGATTCTTTCCCTTCCTCCCTTTTCACCCACCCCACTGAAAAGACAAGCAATTCAATAGGGGCTGTGCACGTGGAGTTACACAGAACATCTCCACAATGGACATATTGTGTAACACTGACAATATTTCCTTCCTTTCTATCCCTCCCTCTCCTTGTTCCATTCTCTACATTGTCCCTGTACCATTACAAAAGTGTGTGCTTCTAACTACCCTCACCCCCAAACTCCCTCTCCTCCATCATCCCCCCTCTCATCCCCTTCCCCACTACAATTCTGTAGGGCAAGATAACCAATTTAGAGGGTATGTCATTCCCTCCCAACACCAAATTCAATTAGAGTAAGTTTGACCCATTCCCTTTTGCCCTCCTGTACTTTCCTTCCATTATAACAGTTATCCCTTGCCTCTACTATATGAGAGGATTAACCCCATTCCATCTCTCCCTGTCTTCTCCCATTTCATTCCTCTCCCACCTCTCAATTTTACCTTTTATAATATTATCCCATGCTATTCAATTGATCCTGTGCCCTCTAGGTAAATATGCATAAACAGACTCCAATATATATTCGTAGGCACAAACACCCTTACATATAGACATATGTGTATGTATACATATAAATACATTTGTATTCCCTTCACCTATCCTCATACTGAGAAAAGTTTCATAAGTTACAATTATCATTTTTTTCCATGTTGGCATGTAAATAGTTCAACTTTGATAAGTTCCTTATGATTTCTTTTCCTTGTATACCTCCTCATGCTTCTTGTGTTTAAATGTCAAATTTTCTATTCAGTTCTGTTTTTTTCCTCAAGAATGCTTGAAAGTCCTTCACCTCATTGAATGATCATATTTTCACCTGAAGCACTATACTCATTTTTTCTGGGTAGGTATTCTTGTTTTTAATCCCAGCTCCCTTGATCTCTGGAATATCATATTCCAGGCTCTTTGTTCCCTTAATGTAGAAGCTGCTAGATACTGGACTATCCTGATTGTGTTTCCATAGTATTCAAATTTTTTCTTCTTGGCAGCTTGTACTATTTTCTCCTTGATCTTAAAACTCCAGAAACTGGCTATCACATTCCTAGGAGTTTTCTTTTGAGGATCTTTTTTGAGATGTGGTCAGTGAATTCTTTCAAGTTCTATCTTGCCCTCTAGTTCTAAAATATCTGGACAATATTCCTTGAGAATTTCTTGAAGGATGATTTCTAGGTTCTTTTTTATGATGGCTTTCAGGTACTCCAATAATTTTAAATTGTCTCTATTTTCCAGGTCAGTGTTTGTTTTTCAAGTAGATATTTCACATAGCCTTCTATTTTTCATTTGTTTGGATCTCTTTAATAGTATCTTGATTTCTCATAGTCATTTGCTTCCATTTGCTCCACTCTAACTCTGAAGGAATTATTCTCTTCAGTGAGTTTTTTGAGATTCTTTTTCCATCTGGCAAAGGAGACTTTTTAAGGAATTCTTCTCCTCATTGGCTTTTTTGGGCCTCTTTTAACATTTGAATTAATCTATTTTGTAAGGTCTTGTTTTCTTCAGTCAGTTTGTTGATGCTCTTTCCATGATTTTCTTGTATAATTCCCATTTCTTTTCCCAATTTTTCCTCCACTTCTCTTATTTGGCTTTCAAAATCCTTCTTAAGCTGCTCTATGGCTTGTACCAGTCTAAAGTTTTTTTTTGGAAACTTTTGGTTGGGGAGTTCTGACTGTGCTATCTTCCATTCCATGCTTTGATCCTTTTCTGTCCCGAAGAAACATATCTAAAGTTGCATTGCTGCGTTTGCCTTGCTTCCTTTGCCTGCTCATGTTCCCAGTCAATTGCTTGACTTTTTAGCTCTGTGGAATTCTCCTTCCAGAGGGGAAAGGTCTGTCCTAAATTGCTGGGGTTTTCACAGCTGCTGTAACTATTAGGAAGCTTCTGCAGCCTTCACCAGCTTTGGCTCACAGAAGACTCACCTCAGGATCACCACCCAAGACCAAGAGCCTGATCCAGGCTGGTTAATTCAAGAGCACTTAGACCCTTAATAATTGCATGGACTCCTGGCAATCTGACCATGCTTTCTGAAGCACCCACGTGGAGGTGGCTGCACCTCTTCTGCTGCTTCTTTGTCCTGGGAGCAGTTCTGGTCAGACACTCTCCCCCAAATTTAGCTGAGTTTCACTAACCTTTCACTTAGTCTTTATTTCTTATGACTTGATAATTCTGGAAATCACCACAGCTGCTGCTGGTCCACTCCCACAAAGGCTCTAGCTGGAGCTTGTCCTGGCTACCCCTGGGCCAAGCCTTTGTTTCAGGCCGGGATGGTTTCAGCTCCCAGCCAGCTGTAATGGGCCCTTCTTATCCTGCCTGCTGAGCTGAATTCAGTGGGAGATATATTTTTCTGTACTTTTGTGAGTTCTGGAACCCTAAAATCTGTTTAAAGCCATATTTTATGGGTATTTGAGGTGGTTATGTGGGAGCTGCAGAGTTTTCATGCTTCTGTGCTGCCACCTTGGCTCAGCCCTCCATGAACAGCTTTTAATGTTCAGATTACATAATATAGTGACCAGTCCATTTACTGCATTACAAATCAAGGGAAACATTTACAATATATCACAATATAATATTCACAGCATTATGTCTTATCACATAAAATCACAATATAGTGTTCACAACAGCTTAACACTGGAATAGCTACACACTTTTTCTACTCTGGCCACAATATTTAAAGCAAGAACAAAAGAATAATAATCTGATTTCCCTAAGGGGGAAACCTTCCTCACTTAATCATTCAATCAATTCACAGAATTTTCCACTCATGGGGCAATCTTAACTTAATCAATCACTCATGTAGCAATCATTCACTAAGTATCATTATTCACAAGATATAATCATTAGAAAATTACACAAACCCTCCACCCCTTGGTGTATAGTAAACTCATTCAATATCCAAGGAGAGGCCTTTTCTTCATCTTGACTTGGGGTGGTCTCACAGATTCTCTGGATCCCTTTCCATGGTCCCAACTCTTACCTGAACCCACTAAACAGTCACCTGGATTCAGATTCAGACAGATCTCAGGTCCTTGTCCAGTCCTCCAGGCAATCTCTGGCACACACCTAAGTTTACAGGGTCCAACACATCTCAAATCCTTCATCACTTCTGTTGTCAGGAACTCAAGGATCATCCAAACCACAAACCAAAAAGAGCTTATCCTGGTCATGCTTCTTCAATCCTCCAGCAGTTCAGAAGGCCCTATGACCCAGGAGAAATCTTAGCCTAGCAGGAGGCCTTTACCATATTCTGGTCTCAGGAAAACTCCAACTCAGTTCGAAGATGCTGGGAGAGAAAATTTCTCTCTCAAGAAAATTTCAACTCTTTCTTCCATTTAGCATCCCAGCTCCCAGATGCTGGGACAATCCTGCTTCCTCCAATAGGAGCCAGCAGAAGGAAGATTCCTAATTCTGTCTCTCTGTCTCTAGAACCCTTATATACACTGGGTTCCTGTCTCAGCCAACCCCCTTCTGCCATGTTAGCAACAGAGGAGTTCATGCCCTCTCAACAGGAGGCAGAGCTCACAACTTCCATACTTAGCCCTAAGTTACTAAGAGCTAAGTATCTACTAAACTGATTACTGTTACAGTTAGTTACTTAAAAATTGATTAGTCTTCTCAGCAACCACAGTGAAGTAAAACCCACATTTTGGTGTGTTTTAAATAAACTTTTTTCTTTTTTAGGATCAGTGTGGTCTAAAGAGCTGAATATCTCATTTAGCAACAAGACACATGGTGTTTTATGTGTTTTACCGCTCTTATAGAATGTTCATCATGTAGAAGTTTTTAACCCAACTGAGCAGTGTTGGGATAGCATTTAGCAGAACTAGTGCTTGAGAATGAGATGCTAAGGTATCATTATTGAAGTGAGTATGTAATGGAGCAAAATATAAGGAGACAGACACCCTAACATGGGCAGCCAGTGGAAACTTAATCAGAAAAAATTACAAGGCTTTCTAACCCTAATTATTAACAAAATAGCAGTCAGAAGCTGAAGTTTTAGCTACAGAAATTAGGTGGAATAAAACATTTCAAATCTGAAACAATTGTATTAATAAGATCATTTCAAAACAATAGTAGTTTAGGTCTAATTGTAAGATGAATTCATGATTTAACTGTTTTTGGATGGCAAGGTACTGAAGATATCATTTTACCATAGGAGGGTACTGGGCTTTGTGTGTCTCATTATCCAATAGCACTAAGATGTCTCCAGTTTTCAGAGGACTAAGTTCAGGAGATGTTAAACAATTCTACAATTTAAAGGGTTTGTTGTTGTTTTTGTTTAGTTTGTTAGGTTTTTGTTGGTGGTGTTGTTGTGTTTTACCAGAACTTTAGCATAAAACTGAATGCACAAATAGTTCTCAGTAATATAAGACATTGGCCTCAGTCTAACTTCTCTACTGTACATATTAGGGAGGCAGTATGAGATATTGGAAAGAGTACTAAAAAATGTAGGAGTTCTGAGTTCTTGTTATAGATTGACCATTTCATAAGTATGGACCTATAAAAATTACTCAGTTTCTCCAGGCTTTAGTTTCCTCCTGAATAAATTATTTATTTTTTTCTATGTTTATTTTTTTAAATAGGTTTTTATTTGTTTTCTTGTTTACATCATTCATTTCCATGAGATATTTTGAATTACAAATTTTCTCCCCATCTTTCCCCTACACTAACCCCAAAACAGTGATCCCACTGTAAAGCCCCTCCCCTGATCTGCTCTCTAACTTTCTGGTAGGGCAGGGAGGATCTCCCTACCCCAGCCCCTGTATATCTTAATTCCTAGTTGCATGAATTGCAGAGCTTTAAATTCTAGA
>CM053594.1:163424234-163439471 GCA_028646575.1 Pseudocheirus occidentalis | reverse complement strand
AATGAGATGATTAACCGCATTCTGTCTCTCCCTGTCTCTTCTCATTCTAATCCTCTCCCACCTCAGAATTTTACCTTTTAGAGTATTGTCCCTTCCTATTCAATTGATCTTGTGTCCTCTATGTAATCATATGTACACATACTTAGATATGTGTTTATATCCAAATATGAACCCTCCTATATAGACATATGTGTATGTATATGTATATATATATACATTTGAATTCCCTTCACCTGTCCTCATACTGAGAAAAGTTTCATAAGTTACAATTAATCGTTTTTCCATGTTGTCATATAAATAGTTCAACTTTGATGAGTTCCTTATGATTTCTTTTCCATGTTCACCTTCTCATGCTTCTTGTATTTGAGTGTCAAATTTTCTTTTCAGTTTTGGTTTTTTCAGCCAGAATGTCTGAAAGTGCTCCAACTCATTGAATGACCATATTTTTCCCTGGAACATTTTGCAGGGTAGGTCTTTGTTTTAAGCCTAGCTCCCTTGATCTCCAGAATATCATATTCCATGCCCTTCAATCCCTTAATGTAGAAGCTGCTAGATCCTGAGTTATCCTAATTGTGTTTCCACAGTATCCAAAGTCCTTCCTCTTGGCAGCTTGTTCTGTTTTCTCCTTGATCTGGGGCTCCAGACCCTGGCTATAACATTCCTAGTAGTTCCCTTTTGGAGATCTTTTTAGAGAGGTGATGAGTGAATTCTTACAAGTTGTATTTTTCCCTCTGGTTCTAAAATGTCAGGGCAATTTTTCTTGACAGTTTCTTTAAGGATGCTTTCTAAGTTCTTCTTTTGATCATGGCTTCCAGGTAGTCCAATAATTTTTAAATTGTCTCTCCTGGTTCTTTTTTTCCAGGTCAGTGGTTTTTTTTTTCAAGGAGATATTTTACATCACCTGTTTTTTCATATGTTTGGATCTGTTTAATAGTATCTTGATTTTGCAGAAAGTCATTTGCTTCCATTTGCTCCACTCTAATTCAGAAGGAATATTTCTCTTCAGAAACCTTTTGAGACTCATTTTCCATCTGGCAATTTTGACCTTTTAAGGCATTCTTCTCCTCATTGGCTTTTTGGGCCTATTTTGCCATTTGAGTTAATCTGTTTTTTAAAGTTTTATTTTCTTCAGTTAGTTTGTTAACTCTCTTTTCATGAGTTTCTTGCATCATTCTCATTTCTCTTCCCAATTTTTCATTCTCTTCTCTTATTTGGTTTTCAAAATCCTTCTTAAGCTGATCTATGGCTTGTAGTCAGTCTTCATGTTTCTTGGAAGCTTTTGGTGTGGAAGTTCTGATTGTGTTGTCTCCCTCTCATTCCATGCTTTGATATTTTTTGTCCCCCAAAAGGAATCTAGAGTTCAGTTGCTGTTCTTACTTTGCCTGCTTATGTTGACAGTCAATTATTTGATTTTCTAGCTCTGTGGAACTCCAGACGGGAAAGCTCTGTCCCAAATTGCTGGGGTTTTTACAGCTGCTGGAGCTATTAGGAGGCTGCTGCAGCCTCCACCAGCTTTGGCTCATTGAAAATGCACCCCAGGACCACCACCTAAGACCATAATCTGGATGCAGGCTGCTCAACACAAGAATACTTAGACTCTCCATGGTTGCTTATCTCCCCCCCTGTCCCCCACTGCAGTCTGCAGGCCAGGAGTTCTGAAGCAACCACATGGGTGTGGCTGCAGGGCCACCACTTCTGCTGCTTCCTTGCCCTGCAGGCAGTTTGGCCAAATCACTTTTCTCCCTCAAATTTAGCTGATTTCTACTGACTTTTCACTTAGTCCTTGTATCTTATGGCTTAATAATTCTGGAAATTGCCCCATCTGCCACTGGCCACTCTTCTGAAGCCTCCAGCTGTGGATCCAAACCTGCTGCTATGAGCCCTTCATGTGAGCTGTCTTTAGTGAGAGGTGTATTTTTGTGAGTTTTACAGCCCTAAAATTTGTTTAGTCATATTTTATGGGTATTTAAAGTGTCTATGTGGGAGCTGTAGAATCTTGTTGCTTCTACATCACCATCTATATATAGTTTTCCTATTAACCATTTTTATAAAAAGATAATATTCTATTACATTTATCTACCATGACTTGTTCAGCCATTCCCCAAATGATGGACACACCATAAATTTCCAATTCTTTGCCGCCAAAAAATAGAGCTGCTATAAATATTTTTGTTCATGTTGAGCATTTTTCATTTTTATGATCTCTTTGGGATACAGATTTTATAGTGGCATATGTAGATCAAAGGATATAGGCAATTTTGCATTCCTTTGGGCACAGTTCCAAATTGCTCTCCACAATGCTTGCATCAGTTCACAACTCAACCCATAATGCATTTGTGCTTCAATTTTCCTACATCTTTTCCAACATTTATCATTTTCCTTTTCTGTTGTATTAGCTAATCTTATAGGTGTGAGGTGGTATCTCAGAGTTGTTTTGTTTTGCATTTCTATAGTCAATAGTCATTTTGTTCATTTTTTCTTATGACTATATACACGTTTAAATTCTTCTGAAAATTGCACATTCATTTCCTTTGACCATTTCTCAATTGGAGAATGACTAGCATTGCCATCAGTTTTACTCAGTTTTCTATTTATTCACTCTCTGTAAAAATTATTTCCCAGCTTTCTTATTCCCTTCCAATCTTGTTTGCATTGGTTTTGTTTGTGCAAGAACTTTTTTTTAATTCAACATAACCAAAGTTATCCATTTTTCATTTCACATTTTTTCTCTATTTTGGTCATAAATTCTTCTTCCCTTTTCCAAACATCTGACAGGTAAACTGTTCCTTGATCTCCTGATTTTCTTTTGGTATCACCCTTTATGTCTAAATTATGTGTCCATTTGGATATTCTCTTTGTATACAGTGTAAGAAGCTGGTCTTTGCTTAGGTTCTGCCATACTGATTTCTGGTATTCTGAGCAGTTTTTGTCAAATAGTGACTTTTCATTCCAGAATCTGGAGTTTTTCATTTATCAAACAGTAGATTGCTATAGTCACTGACAGTAGTCAACATGCCTTTTGTATCTAACCTATTCCAAATATCTACCGCTCTTTCTTAGTCAGTAACAAGCAGTTTTGATCATTCCTGTTTATAATATAGTTTTCTATGGTTAGAGCAACTTCCTTTGGATTTTTTCATTAATTCCCTTGATATTCTTGACCCTTTTCAATCTTCCAGATGAATTTTATTATTTTTTTCAAGCTCTATAAATTTATTTTTGGTAGTTTAATTGGTATGTCACTGAATAAGTAAATCAATTTAAGTAGAATTGTAATTTTTATTATATTATCTCAGCCTCCCCATGAGCAATTGATGATTTCCAATTATTTAGATCTGACTTTAGTGGTGCGAAAAGTATTTTTGTAATTGTGATCTTGTAATTTAAATTGGGTTTGTCTTGGAAGGTAGATTTCCAAATATTTTATTTTGTCTACACTTGTTTTTAAATGGAAATTATCTTTATATCTCTTGGTTCACGGCTTTGTTGATAAATGTCTGTGACTTAGGTGGGTTTATTTTTGTATTCTGCAACTTTGTTAAAGTTATTTCAAATAGTTTTTAGTTGACCTCTAGGATCTTCTAAGTATATCATTATATTATCTGCAAAGGGGGATAATTTATATTCTTCATTGCCTCTTCTAATTCTTGTAATTTATGTGTTTTTATTTTTTAATATTGGTTTATTTATTTTTAGTTTTCAACACTCATTTCCACAATATTTTGAGTTACAAATTTTCTCCCCATCTCACCCTTACACTCCACCCTGAGATAGTGAGCCTACTGAATACCCTTTCCCCCATATGTTCTCTATTATATCCTCACCCCTCCTGCCCCTAACTTTCTTGTGGGGAAAGATGGATTTCTTTACCCCATTTCTTTTATATCTTATTTCCCTGCTGTGTGCAAAAAAGCCATTTTTAATCTTTGTTTTTAAAACTTTGAGTTCCAGATCCTTTCCTTTCTTCCCTCCTCACCCACCCCCACTGGGAAAACAAACAATGCAATATAGGTTGTTCATGTGTAGCTACACAAAATATTCCCATAGTAGTTATATCGTGAAAGATTAACTATATATATCCATCCATCATATCCAGCCTCCCACTTATTCTATTTTTCTCTTTTGACCCTGCCTGATTTTCAAAAGTGTTTGCTTTGAACTTCCCTCTCCCCCAATCTGCCCTCACTCCTATCATCCACCCTCTTAGCCCCTTCCCCCCTACTTTCCTGTAGGGTAAGATACCCAATTGAGTGTGTATGCTATTCCCTCCTTAAGCCAAATTGAAAGAGTGTAAGTTTGACTCATTCCCTTTCACCATCCTGCTCTTCTCCTCAATTGTAGCAGTTTTCTCTTGCCTCTTTTGTATGAGATAATTTACCCTATTCCATCTCTCCCTTTCTCCTTCTCAGAATATATTCCTCTCTCACTTCTTAATTTTGTTTTTAGATATCATCCCTACATGTTCAACTCATCCTGTGCCCTTTGTCAATATATGTATACTTATATACACATATATACACATACATACATACACACATATACACACCATATATGTAAACATATACATTCCCTTCAACTGTCCTCATACTGAGAAAAGTCTCATGAGATAAAGTTGTTGTTTTTCTATATAGTAATGTAAATAGCTCTACTTTAATAAGTTCCCTATGCTTTTTTTTCAGTTTATCTTCTCATGCGGTTCTTGATTGTTGTATTTTAAAGTCAAATTTTCTGTTCAACTATGGTTTTTTAATCAACAATGATTGAAAGTCCTCTATTTCATTGAATATCTATATTTGCCCCTAAAGTATTATACTCACTTTTGCTTGGTTTTAATCCTAGTTCCACTGACCTCTGGAATATTGTGTTCCAAGCCATTCAAACCCTTAACATTGAAGCTGCCATATTTTATGTTATTCTGATTATGTTTCCACAATACTCAACTGGTTTCTTCCTGACTGCTTGTGAAGTTTTCTACTTGATCTTGGAACTCTGGAATTTGGCTATAATATTCCTTGGAGATTATTTTTGGGGGGAGATCTTTTTTCAAGAGCCAATCAGTGAATTCTTTCCATTTCTGTTTTGCCCTCTGGTTCTAGAATATCGTAGCAATTTTCCTTGAGGATATTTTGAAGGATGATTTCTAGGCTCTTTTTTGATCATGGCTTTCAGGTAGTCCAATAATTTTTAAATTGTCTCTCTTGCATCTATTTTCCATGTCACTGGTTTTTGCAATGAGATATTTCACATTGCCTTCAATTTTCATTTGTTTGGTTATTTTTATAGTATCTTGATTTCTCATAAAGTCATTCGTTTCCATTTGCTCCAGTCTAATTTTGAAGGAATTATTCACTTCAGTGAGTTTTTGAAATTCCTTTTTCATCTTCCCAATTTGGCTTTTTAAGGCGTTCTTATCCTCATTGGCTTTTTGGACTTCTAACGTATCCTCAATTCATACAATGCTTGCTAAAGCTAATATTTCAAGTATGATATTGAATTATAGTGGTCATAATGAATATCCTTGTTTTATCTCTGATCTCTTTGGGAAAGTTTATAGCTTATTCTCATTTTATACAGTACTTTCTGATGGTTTTTGATAAGTACTACTTTTTTTAAGGACAATTGCATTTATTCTTATGCTCTCTACTGTTTTTCATAGGAATAGGTACTATTTCTTTAAACATTTTTCTACATCTGTGCAGTTTTGATTCTGTTAGGGTCAGTTATGCTGAGAGTTTTCCTAATACTAGTCCTTCATTTCTGGGATAAATTCCACCTGGTCTATTATCCTGGTGGTAAATTTCTGTAATGTCTTGCTTAACATTTTATTTAAAATTTTTGCACCAATATTCACTGAGGAAATTGGTCTATAATTTCCTTTCTCTGTTTTGGTTCTTTTTGGTTTAGGTATCAGCGCTATTTCTGTAGCAAAGAGAATTTAGTAGGACTGCTTTATCACCTATTTTTACCCAATAGTTCATATAGTATTGGAATTAATTATCATTTAAATATTGGTAGAATTCACTTGTGCATCCATCCAGTCTTGAAGATTTTTTCATAGGGTTTTCAATGATATCTTGTTCAATTTCTTTTTTCTAAAATGGAGTTATTTAAGTATTTTGTTTCCTCTTCTATTAATCAGGCAATTTATATATTTGTAAATGTCCATTCAGTTCACTCACTTTGTCAAATTTATTGGCATAAATTTATGCAAATCAATTTTTTATGCAAATCAGTTTCAAGTAATTGCTTTAATTTCCTGTTGGTTGTTGGTGAATTTAACCTTTTCATGTTTGACACTGGTAATTTGGGTTTTTCCTTTCCTTTTTTAAAAATAAAATTAACTAAAAGTTTATTTTTTTGATGTTTTTCTTAATATCAATTTTTTTGTTTTATTACTTTAAGTTTTGTTAACCTCTCTCTTGATTTTTCAGAATTTCTACTTTGTTATTAAATTAGGATTTTTAGCTATTTTTCTTTTTCTAATTTTTTTTTATCTCCACGGTCATTTCATTGATTTCTTCTTTCTCTATTTTATTCATGTAAGCTTTTAAATATATTAAATTTGCCTTAAGAATTCCTTTGACTGCATCCCACACATTTTGGTATGCTGTCTTATTATTGCTCCTCTCTTTGATGAAGTTATTGATTGTTTTCTAAGATTTGTTGTTTAACCCACTAGTTCTTTAGGATTACATTATTTACTTACCATTTAATTTTAATCCATCTTTCTATGGCCATTTATTACACAAAGTTTTTATTGCATCATTATCTGAAAAGGATGTATTTAATATTTCCACCATTCCCCACTGTGTTATAAAGTTTTATGGCCTAGTACATGGTTCATTTTTGTGTATGTGCCATATACCACAGAGAAAAGTGGATATTCCTTTCTCTTCTCATTCAATTTTCTGCAGAGGTCTATCATCTCTAACTCTTCTAAAATTCTATTCACCCCCCCCCCTTACTTTCTTTCTTGTTAATTTCATAGTTTGATTTATTTATTTATTTCTTAGGTAGGGAAGTTGAGGTCTCCATTATATGTTGGTTTCTATTTCTTCCTGTAACTCAATTAATTTCTTTTCTAAGAATCTGGATGCTACACCACTTTGTACATACATGTTTAGTACTGATAATACTTCATTTTCTGTACTACCCTTTAGTAGGATGCAGTTTCATTCCTTATCTCTGTTAATTAGACCTATTTTTATTTTGCTTTGTCTGAGATCAGAATTGCTACCCCTACATTTTTTTACTTCAACTGAAACATATTTTTCTGCTTCAGTCTTTTACCTTTACTATGTGTATTTCTCTGCTTTACATGTGCTTGTTGTAAGTAGCATTTTATAGGACTGTGGTTTACAATCTGCTCTCCTAACCAATTCCATTTTATGGTAGTGTTCATGCCATTCACATTCTCCCTGTTTAAACTTTTCTCTCTATTTTCATTGTTTCTCCTGACTAGTGTTTTGCTTCTGACCACCACCTCCCTCAATCTGCCCTTCCTTTTATCAGTCCCTTCTCCCTTTTCTTTGCCCCTTTCTCCTTCTGCTTCACTATAGGGTCAGATAAATTTGTATAACCAAATGAGTGTGCATGTTTCTTCCCTTTTTGAGCCAATCCAAAGAGAGTAAGATTTAAACAATACTCACCTCCCTCCCTTATTGCCCTCTACTAAACTAGGCTTTTGTACCACTTTGTGAGATATAATTTTGCTCTCTTCTGCCTCCTCCTTTGTTCTTTAGTCAATAAAATCCTTTTTTCACACTTTAATTTTTTTTAATATCATCACTTCAAAGTCAATTTCTACCCACACTCTGTATCTGTATAAACTCCTTCTAACTGCCCTAGTGAAGATATAATGATCAAGAGTTACAATGTTATCTTTCTTATGTAGGGGTGTAAATAATTTAATCTTATTAAATAATATGTTGGGTTTTTTCCTTTCATATTTACCTTTTTGACTTCTCTTAAGATTTGCATTTAAAGATCAATTTTTCTGTACAACTCTAGTCTTTTCATCAGGAAAACTTGAAAGTCTCCTATGTTATTGAATATACATTTCCTCCCCTGAAGGATTATGCTCAATTTTGCTGGGTAATTGATCCTTGTAATCTAAACTCCTTTGCCTTCCCGAATATTATATCCCAAACCCTCTGATCCTTTAATGCTGAACGTGCTAAATCATGGATAATCTGGATTGTGGCTCCTTTGAACTGTTTCTTTCTGAGTGCTTGCAGTATATTCTTCTTGATCTGATTATTCTGGAATTTGGCTACAATATTCTTTTAAGTTTTTATTTTGGGATCTCTTTCAGGGGGTGATCAGTGTATTTTTTCGATGATTGCATTTGCCCTCTTAATCTGGGATATCAGGGCAGTGTTCCTTGAGAATTTCTTGAAATATGCTCACCAGGCTTTTTATTATTGTTATGGCTTTCAGATAGTCTAATAATTCTTAAATTATCTCTCCTAGATCTATTTTCTAGGTCAGTTGTTCTTTCAATGAGGTACTCTACATTTTCTTCTTTTTTTTCATTCTTTTTATTTTGTTGGACTGGTCCTTGATCTCTCATAAAGTCATTATTTTCTACTTGCCTAATTTTAATTTTTAAGGAACAATTTTTTTAGATAGCTTCTGTACCTCCTTTTTCATTTGGCCAGTGCTACTGTTTTAAGGAGTTATTTTCTTCACTGGATTATTTTATCCATTTGGCCAATTGTATTTTTTCAGGAGTTGTTCTTCAGTCATTTTTTTTCTTCTTTTCAAAGCTGCAGACTTTCCTACGTAACTCTCATTCCTTTTCATAATTTTCTTTTACCTTCCTTACTTCATTTTAAAAATCCTATTGCGGGGGAGGTGGGGGAGTAGGTAGCATAGTGAATGAAGCACTGGCCCTGGAGTAAGCAGGACCTGAGTTCAAATCTGACCTCAGACACAACACAAAAACTACTTGTGTGACCTTGGGCAAGTCACTTAACCCCTAATTGCCCTCCAAAAAGCAAAAAACAAAAACAAATCCTATTTCAGCTCTCCTAAGTAGGATTTTTTGTCTTAAGATCATTAATCTTCCCCTTTGAGATTCTTGTATAGGCATGTGGACAATGTTGTTCTCTTCTGAGTTTGTGTTTTCTTCTTCCCTGTCACCACAGTAACTTTCTGTGGTCAGGGGTCTTTTCTGTCTTTTATCTATTTTAGACAATTTCATGACTTTAATGTGGAACTCTGCTCCTTGGGAAAACAGGGTACTGTCTCAAGCTTCTTGTGCTGGGGACCTGGGACCTGATCACTACCTTTCTGTCCACAGCCTCAGTTGCTGGTAGGTTGCCCACTGACCTGGGAAGACACAAACTATTTGTGCTTCTTATGTTGTTTCCTGGGCTGATTGTTTGCCTTTTGTCCTAGGGCTAGAGTCCCCATAGCTGGCCTGGTGTACCACTAGTCTGCTGATCCACAACTGAGGGGCCTCAGTTGCTGATCTGTATTGTGGCTAAGAGCCCTCTGCTGCCTTGTGTGGAAGCCATCTGCCCTGGGTCGTGCTCCCATTTTTACCTAAGTAAGACCTTTGTTAAAGCCCTTCTAAGTTACTTTATACTGGAAAATTGTTTCATTTTCATTTTTTGTAGATTTTGTTACCCCTGAATCCATTTAGGGGTTTGATTTAGCATTGTTTCTGAGAGCAACTAGGGATAACTCAGGCAGCATGCTGGTTTTCCTCCATCTTGGTTCCTTTTCTAATATCATTCTTAATTTAACTGATTACATAGCAACTGCTGGCATAAATCTCAAACTGATCATTCTAGTGGAAGAAAAAGATGCCTTCAAAATTTAGAATCTCAAAAATGGTATTAATAGGATAGGAAATCTTCCTGTTTCCAATGACAGTTACTGCAAATTTGAAGTTTGGTGATGCCAATTCTGGACAAGATTGATTCAGAGCAAAATATAGAGGAAATGGAATGTACAACATTGAAGATGATTATACAACTGGGCAAGAAAATCAGCATACATGAGTCTGTGTGTTACTAGTTACAGAACAATCTGGTGCTAAATCCAACTCTGAAAAAATGGCTTTCATGGAGATATGATCTTCCACTCATATGAGAACTCAGAATTGGTGTTGGTCATTGTGGAGTACTTACAATTCCTTAATGCCCAGGACATCTTTGCCAAATGTATACATATGATCACTCTTAAGGGAGACTTGATGAAATGCCACATTGCTGATGCCACAATCATAAGAAATAGGCACAACTACTCCATCTCTATGCCACAATCATAAGAAATAGGCACAACTACTCCATCTCTATAAACATAGCCTGAGTCTGTAATGGCTCAAACTCATGTGCATGACCAGATGAAGCTGTGATCTGGGGAATGACCCAAATGGATTCAAGACCAGTCAAGGCCTATGATGATGCCTCTCTTGTCTTCCTTCAGTTTGTGGCAGAAATTTTTGCCCAGAAAAGCAGTAACTTCACTCTTGAAAAGACAAATGACTGAGCAGCTGGTTCTAACAGGAAACTGGAAGCTGGATGTCTAGGTTTTGACACCTGCTGTTTATTGTTTTGCAGTTACTCCCCAGTCAACCCCAACCCTCATTGTGTCCAGGACAAGGTCAGCAAATACTCAGGCCTGAGAAAAAGTCATTTTATGTGGCAGATACTGATATACATCCCTAAGGCAAATAAACTTCATGCATTCTATCCAAACAAAATACACCAACTTTTAAACATGGGCTATCTGGGCTCCCTATGCTCTTTGATTATTCTCTGAGAATTCAAACAAAAGTACATTTTTATGGTACGAAGTGGTGCTGCTTCAAACCACTTCATCTCTCTAAACCTCTGTTTACTCATCATAATAAGATAGAGTTTGACTAGATGAAATCTCAGGTCCCTCACATTATTTAGATTTATGATGCTATGGTCCCATGATTTACTCTTAAAGCTATGTATGTGCAATTTTGGGAAGAAACATCAAAATGGGGCATAACTTCCCCATACTACTCTACAATTTTTTTAATGCTTTGTCTGGGATCTTAATCAGCAACAACAAAACTCAGACATCATTATATTACTTAAAGTGCAAGATGTAGCTAGACTGTGGGAAGAGATGAAACACATTTTCAAAACAGAAGCATTTGCATGACTTTTTAAATAACTTTAAAAGAGGCACAAAGCAGCACACAAAATATGTGAATTTTACAGTTGAAATTATATCTCATTTACGTGATTATGCTTCCTTTCTTCTCACTCTTAAAATATTGGCAAGATTTTCTCCAAAACATGACCAATGTAGCATGAATGTGTACTTATTAAATTACCCAAAATGCCCACTTCTTATGATGTGCAAATAGATCACTTTGGGATAAAAATCAGAATTTATTTCTCTATATTAATATTGTTCTTTTTGACTTGTTTTCTTATTAACTTCTCTGCTTCCATTTTGGGATTTTGCTTGCATTATGAAGAAGAGAGTAGAAGGATATAGATAAGATGAAGAAGTAGAGTAGAAAAATCAATTTGACTATTCAAAAGGATTGTTTTTAACTACAACATCCAAGTCACCTTCTGTCACCTGGTGGGAGATGGGGGTGGAATGAACTAATAAGTCTGGATATTGTCTATCCCTCTCATGGAATGATTAACAGGAATCACTTTTTCGGGAGTTCAACCACTGAATCATGGAGTTAATTGTTCAGCTCAGCTCATCTGAATCTTTGCAAGTTGGTCTCTTTATTTTGTTAGATGTGTCATGAATCGCTTTGGTGTAGACTATCCTTAAGATGTAAATACCAATATGTCAAATACAAGTAGTTTTGAAATCATGCACTCTTTTAAATTGTGTCAGTAGTCTCTTCTATTAGCATAGATCATAGATTTCACTTCTTATTGACTATGTTCATAACTCTGTCTTTCTCTACTGTATGAAGAACATAAATGGAAGAAGCAAATACCATTTAAGAGGTATGATTTTTCTCTGTAGAACCTGTCCAAATTTTAGTTTTCTTGTTTACATTCAAATCTATACTATGAAAATCAAATACACTCAAAAGAGTTCTTTGAAACTTTATTCCAAATATTTTCACTATAGTCATATTAGCATTGTTTCCATGGAGTTAATTAACAGGATTATGAGGTTTTAAAAGCATAAATGAAATGAACAATTTTTAAAAATGCACAAGGAATAGCTTCTGTTTGAAGCACATGTTTTCTAAAATTCATACTAAATTATATAAAATTTTATCTTAGCAAAAGAATTCACAGAGACTATGGTATACAATGAAGCAAACAAAAATTATTGGTGATTTTTTCACTAGCTGTGTGGTCTAATAAAGGTTGGGTTTCATTTTAAAATGCACTAATTTTCATCATTATTGGCATGATTCATTTATTTACTACCTTATAGGTGCAATTTGTCTCTAACATTTCAGCGGTAACCTCCAGAAAGTCACTTTACTTCCTTGGACCTCACTTTCTTCAGCTATTGCCTTGGACCAGATAATCTTAAAATACCTTAGAGCTGGTAGATAATATAGATTGATTTGTCTTAGGTGAGATAAAATACTTTTATGCTCAACTAGTCTTCCTCACCCTGAAGAGAGGTAGAACCATTATATTGACCACACATGTAATTAATAAACTCTCTGGTAGCTTAAAGAAGATGTGGCAGGGGAAAACTAAGCCATGTAAATATAATCTACATCATACATTGTAGTTTGTCCTTCATTTTCAAAAAAGGAACATTGACATTATGTTTGAAGTCTTGACTTGCATGTGAATTGAATTTAAGTGAAACAATGTTACACAAAATTGTCAGTCTCGCTCTTTCTTTCTGAATCAGTTTCTGCAAAGATAAATATTTTAAAAAACTGACTAGAATGTGAACTGCGCAACCTAGACATTAAAGAGACATATAGAAAGACCTGGTAAAGGTAGATCCAGGGAGTGGGAATAAAGAATCAGAACCAATAAAACTAACCAATGAATCACTGACTCCAGAAATTGAATCCTGACAATGTCCATCACCTAATTTTCCTATTGATAATTTTGTTGTTTATTAGTTTTTTTAATTTGATATCATCACCTAGGCAGTACCCATTGTCAGTCATATCAACTGGCAGCAGAGGGATCAGGTAAGCTTAGAAGAAGCATTTTTTTTTGCAATCAGTTTGTCACTTATATATTTATTTCATAATGGAACATGAATCATAAAAGTTTTCCTTTTTAATAGAAGAAATAAAGTAATTACTTTTTTTGGTCTATCATCACTGAATTCTGAGATTCTATTTTTTAGGATTCCTATTTAGAAAACATCAATATAATTTCATCTAAAATCCAATAATAATATAAACCACTATGGGATACAAGTAAAACTTATAAAATTATTATTTGGAGCTTATTAATTTTCAATTGTATCATTATTACAATGGAAAATATCAACTGAAAGGACTGTAAAATGTCAAAGGAGTGGACAAAGTAATGTTTCTATAAATTACTCCTTGCTCAGTAACATGGCTCTGCCAGGTCTGCAATAAAGCTGACCAATTAACCATAAGCAAACTTCTTTGTACTACCAGAAACCAGATTATATTTTTAAAATTCTGTTGGAAATTAATTATATTCAAGGTAGAGTTTCTAGAAGATGATTTATAACCAAAGCTAGTGCCTTTTACTTAACTCAGTAAAACAATAGAGTTATGCATTGTCAGAAAAAAATTAAGTTAAATATTATATACCAATTGATTTTCTGAATTTTCTTTATGGTTTGGAATTTCATTGAGTCTCTTTAGATGAAAAAAATTATGAAACCCTTTAATTCTATCTTAGATTTACCACTTAAAATTCAGTTAGCTAATAATATCCTCCCTTGATAAATAGTGGTGCATGCATACATGTATATTTTATATACACATATCACACATGCATTTATGAACATATATGCACACATAAACATATGTCCATGTAATCTTCTGTAACAAAATATGTTTCTTGAGGGAAATGAATATTTTCTTTGCATTTCTGAATTCCTGACACTTAGCACAGTGACTGAAACTTAGTAGATATTTAATAAATTCTTATAGATTGGTGGTCTACTCAGCAGAGTTTGTGGCATTTGGAGGAGAAACACCAAAATTATTTTTCTGTAAAATTTCCCAGTGTAATATTAGAGCAGCAAACTAGTATCTCCCAATTATAAAATATTTAAGTATCAATTTAATATCTCTATACACATTATTGCTCTCTGATTGAAAAGCTGCTCTTATATTATATTCTTTCCTCTAGCTTAATATGCTTCAATACTTTACCTTTAGTGCAAAGGTAGGTGTATGATTACTTCAGTTTCTAAAGGACCTGAAGTTTCATATGAGGAGAGTAAAAAGAATTTTTTTACTTTTTTTCACAGACCAACTATAGAATGGATACAAATCATTACTTGCAGTAATAGTACATTTTGTGTTTCTAATGTATGAGGGTGGTAGTTCATGCACTACATATGCGAATTTACTCCATTTGCATCAAGCATTGCACCTCAGTATTTTAGAATAATATACATACAAATGTGATACATATGAGTACTAAGCCTGTTATAGAACACAAAGATTATAGCACACCATATTTTCTCTAGGCAAATAAATAAAATGCATTGGTGTATCAGCAAGCACCCTAGCATACCCAGGGTGGCTGCTAGCACAGTTTCTTAGATCTACTTTACTAAAGGAAAGCAATTCAAACAACCTTTCTTTAATCAAACAAACACATATTGTTTACTTAGTTCAGGGGGAAAAGCCAGCATCCTGAACTCCAAAGAATACAAACCCAAGTTATAAGCACAAGTTACAAACACAAGTTACAAGCAGACCAAGAATCACATCAGCAGATGGGCTTCCAACCATCTAACCATCACATCCATTAGCTATTCAAGTTACCAGAAAGGGAAGCATTAACATCTGGGTTTTTCAAAGCTGGGGGACTTACCGGCTTCCCAGAGTCTTGTCTGGCCAAATCTCACAACTCTTCTCAAAGTGAGCCCCAAAGCAAAGCCTCACATCAGGGCATATATATAGGCTTCTCCTGGGTCAGCCCTCTTGACCCACTGTCCAATTACAAAGTAATAAGGTGTGGCCATTCCCAAAAATCAAGCCTTTCACCACGGGCTCCACGTGACCAACAAATCAGGGAACATTCTTGGAGCCACTTAAGCAAAGGGGCTAGGGGCAGAAAAGAGCTTCAGATT
>CM053594.1:163402557-163423734 GCA_028646575.1 Pseudocheirus occidentalis | reverse complement strand
TGCATACCATTTGACCCAGTAATATCACTTTTGGGGTTGTATCCCAAAAGGATCATGGAGGTGGGAAGGGGAGCATATGTACAGAGATATTTCTTGCAGCTATCTTTGTGGTAGCAAAAAAGCTGGAAATTTGGGGGATGCCCATCAGTTGGGGAGTGGCTGAATAGGTTGTTGTGTGTGAATGTGGTGGAATGCTATGGTGCTATAGGAAATGGGAAGGGGATGAACTTTTTAATTACCTGGAGAGGCTTATACAAATTGGTGCTGAGTGAGAAGAGCAGAACCAGGAAAAATTTGAACACAGTCATAGATACATCAGATGTATGATGACCAACCTTGATAAACTGGACTCTTCTCAGCAACACACAGCTAAAAGACAACTCTACAAGTCTCAGAAGGGAAGGAAATTTCTACATTCAGAGAAAGATCTAGAAAGATCAGAGTTTAAATGGAGACTGAAGCAATACACGCTATTGTTCTTTTCTACGTTTGGTTTTATTTCTTTTTTTCCATTGCTCACTCCTTTGGTTACAATGCTTCTATACAACCACACTATTGTACAATGTGAAAGAGCTTGTAGATCCTGTACATGATTGTATGCCACCATGGGGTGGGGGGGAAGGAAGGGGAGAAAATCTGAAACTCAAGTGATTCTGGAACTGAATCTTCTAAACTAAAAGTAAACAAACAAGTCAATTAAAAAAAACTGAAAAAAATGTTTTAGATCGCTATCCAATGCCCTCCATAATTGTTCCATAATCTCTCACTATTCCAATATTCAAAGCCCCTGCTCTATTTTCTAGCATTTTTTCCAATTACAAGTAAAGACAAATAAAGTAAGGACAAGTAGTCAACATTCATTTTTTTTTTTTACAATTTTGCATTCCAATTTTTTCTCCTTCCTTCTCTACTCTCCTCCCCATATGGCAAGTAATCTGATATAGGTTACACATGTGCAATAGTGTAAAACATTTCCACATTGGTTATATTGTGAAAGAAGAAGCACAACAAAAGGAAAGAAAACACCAAATCCCACTCCCCCCACCAATAAAAAGTGAAAATAGATTGCTCTGATCTGCATTCAGATTCCATCAATTCTATCTCTGGATGTGGATAGCATTTTCAATCATAAATCTTTTGAACTTGTCTCAGATCAATGTATTGCTGAGAAGAGCTAAGTTAATCATAGCTAATCATGGCACAGAATTACTGTTACTGTGTACAGCACTCTACTGGTTCTGCTCAGTTCATTTGGCTTTGGTTCATGTAAATCTTCCCAGGTTTTTCTGAAGTTCACCTGCTAATCATTTCTTGTAGCATAATAGTATTCCATTACAATCACATACCATGACCCATTCAGCACCAATTGTTGGGCATCCCAACAGTTTCCAGTTCCTTGCCAATACAGGGAGAGCTGCCATGGATATTTTTGTACATGTGGGTCCTTTTCCATTTTTATGATCTCTTTGAAACCTGCTGGTCTAAGCAAAATCATTTACTCTTTTCCTAACATATCATTCACATCCCCACCTTTAAATTTTACTCAGTCTTCTTAATCAAGAATACACTTTCCCTTGTCCATCTATCTCTAACTTTCAAATTTCTATACATCCATTTATGCCCAGTCTAAATGCTCCCTCCTTCATAAAGCCATTTAATATTTATCACATTACCTTACACGATTGTCTCCATTATCTCCCAGCTAGATGATAAACTCCATAAGGTCAAGGGCCCTGTCTTATTTGTCTTTGTAACCCTTAAAGTGTTTGACAAAATACATATGATAAATCTTAATAAATATCTGTTGAGTGGGAAAAAAGAACAAGAATGAGAGAAGGTAATTTGTTTCAATTGGCATTCAAACTCTGGTCTTTCTATTTCCTTCTCTGAATATAGACACCTCTCTCCATCTTGAGTCTTTTGTAGTTTTCCTATAACCCTGCATTGCTGAGAAGAGTACAGTCTATCAAAGTTGGTTATCACACATATGTTGTGTCTAAAATTGTGTACAAATGTCTCCTGGTTCTGCTCTTCTCATTCAGCATCAGTTTGTATAAGCCTGTCCAGGTAAATATAAACTCCACTTGTTCCTCATTTCTTATAGCACAATAGTATTCCATTACGTTCATACACCACAATTTGTTTAGCCATTCCCTGATTTATGGGCATCCCCTTAATTTCCAGTTATTTACCACAACAAAAAGATATGCTATAAATATTTCTGTACATATGGGTCTTCCTTCCACTTCTATGATTTCTTTGGGATACATCCCTAGAAGTATTATTACTGCATCAAAGGGTATGCAATTTATAGCCCTTTGGGCATAGTTCCAGACTGCTCTCCAGAATGGTTGGATCAGATCACAAGTCCATCAACAATGCATTAGAGTTCCAATTTTTCCATATCCCTCTCCAGCATTCCAACATGTGTCATTTTCCTGTTTTGTCATCTTAGCCAATCTTACCAGTGAGATGTGGTATCTCAGAGTTGCTTTGATTTGCATTTCTCTAAACAATAGTGATTTAGAGCATTTTTTCATTTGCTTATAGATATCTTTTATTTTTTCCTCTGAAAACTGCCTGTTCATATCCTTTGACTATTTATCAATTGGGGAATGACTTGTATTCTTACAGATTTGACTCAATTCTCTGTATATTTTAGAAATGAGGCCTTGTATCAGAGACACTGGTAGACAGCAGAATAGCTTAAAAAGTATAATCCTAAATGCTGTCTACAAGAAACACATTTGAAACAAGGTGATATGTGAAGAGAAAAGGGAAAAGGCTGGAGTAGAGTATATTATGATTCAGTTAAAGTAGAAAAAGCAGGGGTAGAAATCCTTATCTCAGATAAATAAAAAACAAAAATAGATCTAATTTAAAGAGATAATGAAGGAAACCAATATGCTGCTAAATGGCTACATTGAGAATGAAGCAATATCATTACTTGACGTATATGCACCAAGCAGTATAGCATCCGTATTCCTAGAGGAGAAGTTAAGGGATTTAGAAGAAGAAATAGATAGGAAAACTATACTAGTGAGGGAACTTAATCTCCTCCTCTCTGAACTTGATGAATCTAACCTCAGAATAAACATGAAATAATTTAAGGAGGTGAATAAAATTTTACAGAGGCTAGATATGATAGATCTCTGGAGAAAACTGAATGGAGATAAACAGGAATACATTTTCTTCTTAGTAGTATATGGCTCATATACAAAAATCTGCCATGTACTAGAGTATATTCATGATTTTAACTGATTATTACAAATCCCTACATTTTTATAGCTTTGAGAAAAATCCAAAGAAAAGTGGACTAGTACAATGTAAAGGTAAAGAACAACTCTATACACACATACACAGACAACAAAATTATAAAGATCAAGCAGGACACAAATGAAGGGATATGAGAGGACATATCCGATCCTACAACTTCATGGAGGTGGGAGGTCCATAAGTGTTACATTTTGCACGTTTTCATATTTTTTCAAAGAATATATCAATTGTAGATTTTTTTTCCTTTTTAGAAATATTATTATATGGGATGTTTTTCTGGGAGGAGGAGGGGTAAGTATCAAGGTTAAAACATGATCTAAGGAAATGCAAGATTGTAATGCCAAGCAAAGGCAATTTCCAATGTTTGGAATACCAACATAGCAAACTCCATTTATTCAAAGACAGATTAAGGCAAAACATTTACAAAATAGAAACAATCAAAATACAATGTACCTCATTCATTTAGCAAGTGTGTTTTCAATTCAATCCAAGTACTACTCAACCCCTAGGGAATACATTCATTTAGTCAGTCAAAGTCTCTCTTCTCAAATGGAGATTAGTTTCCAATCATAAACAAAGTACATCCATTTGGTCAATCAAAGAGCACAAAAAATCAAATTTTTCCATCGCTGGATCACAACTCAATTGCAATACAATCAATTAATACCAAAAACTTTCTCAAAATGAGCAGGAGAGCACAAAAGGCCATCTACCTTTAAGCTACAACAAGGTTAAGATATCATCACAGCATTGAAAACCCAAGGAAAGGTCCTTCCTTCATCTTGACAGGAGGCAAGTTATCAGAAATCTCTGTTCCTTTGGATACAAAACTTAACAAAACCACAATATACATTGCCAGTGTCCTCATTAATTCACTCTCTGCCTGCAGAGCAGTCCCAGAACCCCAGAAAACACCAGCAGGATTCTCTTCCTGGGTTTCTGTAAACATACAACAAGAACATCCTCTTTCAGGGCTTCTGAACCAATAGCAAGGCACCAGGACCTCTGCAACATCCTTAAACAGCAGACAAATCTAGCAAAACAACATTAAAACAGACATACAAAATATGAACATCATACCCATGCCTCCTCAGTTCTCAGCAGCTCCACGTGGCAGTTCTCAAAAATCCTGGGCAGCTCCAATTGGCCCTCAGCAGTCTTTCTCTCAGCACCTCTCTGCCACCAGAAATTCTCTTCTCTCTCTTCCTCCATGATACTGCCCCCCAAAAGTCATTCTGGCCTCCTCTGCTTGGGCCTTCTCTCTGCTTGGGCCTTTTCTCTAAAATCCACAGCACCAGCTCCTCCCAGTCCAGCCCTCTGTCTTCACATCAATAAGTCCATCCTACAAGTAGGATTCACAAGTTCTGGGTTTTAATACTCAACCCCAAAACCAAGCCAGTAAAGGGGGATCTTTAAATTCCATTACCATTACAAAGACAATAAAAATTTATTAAAAAAGAAAGGAGGATTAGAGCATGGCTTGATACAAATTTAATTTAATATCTACAATAAATTCTACATATCTGCTCTATTTTTTCAGTCATTTTGCACCATTTAGAAGATGACTAGAGTGTAAGTTATGGTTTTACCTTTTATTCATTCTTGAGCTACTGTTTATGGGATATTTAAAGCTTTTATGAGAAAAGGCAATAAGAATTAAAGACCAAAAAACAAACAATTTAACTGGGAAAATGTTTAACACAGTAACATATGTTTTCAAAATTAAAATGATTAAAAATATAACAACCATCCCCTGTAAAATTCAAGCTCACTTTGTCTAAGGATTGTAGGAAAGGTAAGGAAAGAGTTATGTAAGTTTTGTCATTGAATATTTGTCTCATTCTGCATCTTGTGTCTTGATTAGGAGGTAAGTATTAAGATTCATCTTCATTCATCTGGAATTGTGATTTATCATCATATTCATCAGAGATCTTAAGTTTTTTTAATTGTTTTTCTTTACAATTGTAATGTATAGTTTTTCACTCTTCATCAGTTCATATGTTTTCCAGGTTTCTCTGAAACAATCTCACATAATTTTTTTATGTTACAATAATATCCAGGTACATCCCTATAGCATATTTTGTTTAGCCATTACTCAATAGATAGACAAGTTTCTGAACTTAAGAAATAAAGCAAGCATTCTCATGACATGGTATAATGGGAGGGGGGTATTACACATGAAGCTATACATCTATTATGTACCATTTGCTATTCCTTTTAAATATATAATGAAGCTTGCATGTAACTTTTTTTCCTTTTTTCTCCCCCCTTTGTTGTGTGGAAACCCTTTGTTTCCAGTTCTTTGCTGTAAGTTATTTTGTGCAAATGGGTGTTTTTTTCTTTATTTGATCTCTCTGTATCCATTAATTTAAAAATGATTTCTACAACAAAGTCACAAAATTATTTGTATCATTTGAACAAGTGATGCTATTAATAGGATATGAACAATTTTATAACTTGTGGGCAGAATTGATTATAAATTAACATATACAGCTAAGTTTAAAAGTTAACAGATTGTCTAAAAATAAAGATTAACATCAAATTGGAAGTAACAGCAATGATGTACCATTTAAGTACTTTGTACCATTACAATACCTCCAACCTGACATTGAAAAAGACTTTTTACTCTGAAAAAATGGAAATGGATAAAAACAGATATTTTAAGAGAAATTTAACTGATATAAATAGTTACCATAATGAAGAGGATAATAGTTTCCAGAAATCTCTTCAAATCTCTTTGCCATGGAAACACTCAGCAGTGAAGGACCACAACAAATTTATATTATAATTCATTCACAAATGTTCAGCAGAGAAATTACAAAACATTATAAGCAAAATTATTAAGAATAACATTATAATGACTAGTTTGCTAAAAACTTGATTTGAGAACTGACAAACTAACATCATCCTAATAATTTATCCTCAGACTCATAAAATATTCAGCTGGGATTGGTGACCTTGTACACTGAGGTAGTGAAAAACTGCATTCAGTTCAGTAGCCCTGATTTAGCTAGGCTTAAGAAACCTCCATTTTTTTCATCATTGGTCCCACTTGGTTTTCACTACACGGAACAGCATTCCTATTCCAGGTTAATGATAACCTGAAATCTCTCTACTATGAAGAATGACTTAGTTTTTTGATACACAACACTTTCTCACCTTTCTCAGCTGCATCTCTCCTCTGATAGGAGAGGTAGGAAGCAGAACAATAAACTCCTGAAAGGAGGACTCATAACACTGCACTAACTCTCCATTTCCCATTAGCAACTCTGTTTGATTTCCACTTCACAGAACATCATGATGCTGAACTGTTTATTCCTTGGTGGTCTCCATTTCAGCTTCCTTTTGTGTGTTGTCTTCCCAAACAAGATTGTATGCTTCTTGAGGTCAGGAATTCTCCTTTTCTTATTTCTTATCTCTCCATTTTATTATTTCTATACACTTAGCACAGTACCTAGCAATATTATATACTTAATAAATATTGAATTGCTTTGAATTCTTGGAGAATGCTAGATTTGCAAATCTTTTTAGTTTCTTGATGAGTTATTTTATGCCAGTCTGGTGGGGTTTTGAAACTAATAGCCTAAATGTATTAAACCTCCTTGAGTTTTATTTGCTTGTGTGGTCTTATACTAAAATACTAGCACAGAATTCAGGGATATGGAAGCCAAAGAGAATATCAGCAGAACTACTGATGGTAATAACTATATAGATGTAGAGTAACAGCAGTTTTACAGAGAGGAACTACAGAGAGGGGTATAGTCAGAGTAACAGCAGAACCCTGAGGTCCTATGTATTGACATAAATGAACACAAGGCAGAGTGAGTGTAAGTATAGTAGTCACTGTACTATGCTAGACAGCTGTGGGAAGCAGAACCATCAAGAGCTGAAGCACTATCACCTACTGGGAGATGGAGCCAGGAGAAACTGGATAAGAGAAGTCTTCCAGCTAGGATACTAGGAGGTGCCAATGAAACCTCAATCTCCACTTGTCTCAGATCATGAGTTTTCTAGGGATTTGTGTGCTACTAAACCTTCCCCCAAAATACATAAGTCTATGGAAGACTATACTCAGATCATGGAGCTCATTCTTTCTTATACCATAGTATTATCCCATCAAAATCATATACCATTACTTGTTCAGCCATTCCCCAATTTATAGTCATCCCCATAATTTTTATTTCTTTGCCACCACAGAGTTGCTATAAATATTTTTAGAACATATAAATTCTTTTACTTTTACCTTAGTCATCTTGAGAAATAAACCTAATAGAGATATTCCTAGGTCAAAGTGTATAGGCAGTTTAATAAATCTTTGGCCATAATTCCAGATTGTGCTCCAAAATTTTTGGATTAGTTCACAGTTCAAACAACAGTGAATTAGTGTCCTGATTTTTCTACATATATAGATTTGCATGAAATAACAAGAGTCAAATGAGCAGAACAAGCAAATGTTGAAATGGTAATAGTAATATTGTTTAAGAACAACTTTGAGTGACAAAGTAATTTTAAGTGTTGTAAAAACAGAAATTAACTACAAAGGGCCTATGAAGGAAGATAGTAAATATATCCAAAGAAATAATAGATAAATAGATGTATAGAATAGTTTTACAAATGCACACACATGTCAATATATACATATATATACATACACACATATAGATGCATATACATACATATGAATATATACATATACATATAGCTATCACTTAGGGGGAAGAAAAAAGGAAAAAAGGTACATGAAAGCTTCATTATATATTTAAAAGGAATAGCAAATGGTACATAATAGATGTGTGGTTTCATGTGTAATATCCCCCCTCCCATTATACCATGTTATGAGAATGCTTGTTTTATTTCTAAAGTTCAGAATGAAAGCAGAAAAAAAAGATTGTACTCAGGATCACATAGAATCATAGATTCTCATAATTCAAAAGGATCTTAAAAATCTAATCTATATAGCATCAGAATAAGAACACACTATACATAATATACATAGTATGCACTTTATAAATGCTTATTAACTTTACTGCCAAAGGTCATCCAGGTTTGTTTTTTTTTGTTTGTTTGTTTGTTTGTTTGGTATGTAAAGATCTCCATTTTTGAATGGAATTGAGTGGTTACATTGCTTGGTCTTTCCCTGACATGTTTGCTTGTATACTCAAATTAAACCTTTGTGTTTGATTCATGGTTAGTATGTAAATATATTAGTGACTAGATGATTATTTAGGTCTCTTATTGCCTCAACTTTTAATGTAGTAACTGGTGGAAATTTCAGAGTAGATGGCAAAATGCTTGTTACACTAATATTACTCAAAATATTTTAAAGTGATGAAGACATCAGAAACTTCTATCTTATATGCCTCATTTTCCATATCCATTATATATTCATGATAAAGTTATAAGAATTTGACAAAACTATCCCTATTGAAAATATGTGAAGGCAATAGACAGGATTTTGCAATTTTCAACATCTGTTGGAATCATCAGTCAAAATGAATTAACAATAATAAACCCAAAAATTTTAATAGATTTCATTGCATTTTCTACACTACAAAAATAAAAAATTCAAAACATAGATATCTAGAAGAAAGAGTCAAAATAACATGTGAAAATGAATTGAATAGCATCCCCACTATTTTGACTGAAGTTAGGGAAGGAATAAGGATGTTTACAATGAGCATATGGAAGATGAGCTTAAATTCTAATATTTTAATTTAACTTCAAAGGACATCTATTTAGTTCCTCTATACAAGAGTACATGGGACATTAAATATAGGACAGTTGCTGGGAAGTGACTTGTCCCAGGATCATTTAAATCTGAATTCCATCAAAAAATATGAAATGAATTAAATAATAGTAATATTTGATATTTACATGGTAGCGTGAGTTTCTTTGGGATAGCTAGATTGCTTAGTGGAAAGAGTGCTTGGCCTGGAGTCAGAAAAATTTGAGTTCTAATCCAGCCTCAGACACTTACTAGATTTTTTACCTTAGGCAGGTCACTTAGCATCTGTTTACCTTTATCTACTGGAGCAGGAAATGCAAACCACTTCCATATCTTTGCCAAGAAAACTTCTACTACAGTATAATCCTTGGGGTCATGAAGAGTTGGACATGATTGAACAGTAACAACAAGAAATTTCTCTAAGTACTTTACATGTCTTTCTCAATTGTTCTTTACAACAACTCTATATGATAGGTACAACATATGTTATCCATATCCATATCCATATCCGTACAGATGAGGAACATGAAGATCAGAGATGTTAAGTGACTTGCCCATAGATACATAGGTGATCTGAATCAAAGCTATATCTCTTTTGATGTCAGGTATAATACTGAGAGATATAAGTAGGACATGATTCTTTTACATCTCAGGTATGGGATTTCTTTCTTTTTTTTTAATTTTGCAAATGAAAGGCTTAGAGAAATGTTTCTCTCACTTTAAATGAATTCTTTTTTTGAAGAATTTATGGAAGATCAACATCTCATAGCATATGCAGGCATGGATGAATTGTCATCTGTACTATTGAGATAATAGTCATCAAAATATGTCTATGACTATTCAATATTCCCAAGGTTTTGGTGAATATATAAAATGGTTGACAAAAATATATTTTATATAGAAAGTTTTCATGAGTTTTATATCTAATATGGATGAACCCATAGCCCAAATTTTGAAGGCTTTCTGCACCATATTTTTTTCTATTTTGACAGAACTAAGACTTCTTGCTTACAACTGAATTAGAGCTTTATCTAAATTATCTCAAGTGATTTTTGTTTTATTTTCCCCTACACAATACACTCACTGAAAACTTTAATAACATTTACTTATTTCACATAGAAATATGCTTATTAAAACTCATAATTGAAGTTCAAGATCTACCTTAATGATAATAAACTGTGAAGATCATGATATTTATATTATTTTTGGAGCTAAAACTATATGTCCATAAAACCTCAGACAAAAAAAGAAAATAATAATTCCTTACATCTTTCTTTCTTTTGATTTTTGTTGTTCTTGCCATAATTCTTTTATTAATTAACCTCTACTACCAAAGAAAATCAGTTACTATTTTACAACTTATGTTTTCAGAGAATTGCCTTGGGCACTGAAAAGTTGTAGGACTTGCCCAGAATCAAATGGCAGAAATAAATAAGAGACAGGATTCCAAGCCAGGTCTTCCTGATTCTGAGAATAGATTTTTTTTCTTAAATTAGTTACAAGGTCTTTCTTTATTATGTCAACATATTTTAAAAGAAGAAAACATAAATATTTTGATCAACTGCATGAAAAATAACATTTGTAAACAAAAATATGAAATTCTCAACTTTTATTGAAAGGTCTGTTAATTATCATTCTGATAATCACACATAAGATGTGTTTTGTGACATTTATGGAAATATAACTTTGATTTGTTCATTCTAACAAAGTTGAAAATGGCAACCTTGAATGGTCAAAATAGAAGGAAATAAATCACAATTAGTCTTAGGAAATAATTTTTATGGCAATTCTCTGCAATGTTTCAGAGAATTCATAAGGTCATATATTATTAGTTGTAGGGAATTTAGAAGACATTTAAGCTAATGCTTTCATTTTACAGAAGAAGAAACTTTAGCCCACAGTAATTAGGCAGTTGCTATGATCACATAGGTAATTGGCAGAATCAAGAATCAAAAACACATGTCTCCAAAGCTTTTCCACTTTGTCTTGCACCATGTCACCAGGAGGCTACAAATCTGAATGCATTTTCTATTTTAACATTCATTACTAAATTATTAGATTTAGATAATTTTTTTTGCTAAAAACTGGCAAATATATTTAATCAGTTCTCATTTGTCCCTTATCAGAGAGAAGCAGCAATTAAGATCATTCAAAATAGCACATAATTCAAGAAAAAGAAAGACTTCTACTTGACTTTTGAGTGATTTATATACATATGTGAATGTACACATATGCAAATATTTGTACATATATATGTATATATACTTACCTATATGTACACACACGTATATATGCATATATAGAAATGCTATAGTAGCTTTAACTCATGAATCATGATTTAATTATACTAATATTAAAATTCATATGAATAATAATCATGCCAATGGGGATAATCACCAGTAGTATGCTGGGTGGTAGGCAAGTATAACATGAAAACTGAATTTTACCATAAAATTTCTACATGCAGTTAGTAATCAAGATGGGATTTTATAGGCCATAAATCACTTGAATGAATATCATATATTTCCAATGAGAATTGCTCAAGACCTTCCTTATTTAATTATATGAAATATACCTTTCGAGGACTGAAGATTTACAGATCATTTTGGTTTGCATAGAATATAATCTTTCATTTAGAAAGAATTCTCAGAGGGTGGAACTAAGATGGTGGAAAGGAAGCAGTAGCTTTTCCAAACTCCTCCAAGAATTCTGTCACTGAAAGCTAAAAAATGAATTTGAACTGATTTAAGAGTGACAGAACCCATTTGGAGACAGAGAATGACAGATTCCCAGCCCAGAAAAGTGCCTACTCAGGTCGGGGCAGGGAGAACATGGGAGCACACAGTAGCTGCACCAGTGCAGATCTGAGAGCGTAGTAATGCAGACTGAGAAGAAGCCCCAGCCAGCCAGCAGACTCACCCAGCCAGAGGGGTTTACAACTGTCTCACCACAGGACAGAGGATGGGTGGAGCTGGGTAGGAGAAAACTTGGGGCCCACAGCAGGGTCAGCAGCTTTTCCTGGGGCTAACAGCCTGGGTGTTTAAAAATTACATACCCAAACTTTCAGAATCCAAGATATAGTAATAAAATGTAGTTGCTCTGCTCCCCCCTCCCTGACCCAGAAAAGTCCAGGGTTAAATGACCCACCCAGAGTAAAATCTTGAATTACTGGAAATAGCCTCAGACTTGGGTGTCACTAAGGAAAGGGGAAGGGAGACAGTATGGAGTCTAAGCCTAGAAGGGTGGAGCTCCAAGCCCTAACAATGAAAGCCCAGGTGTGCTTTAGCACCACCTGGCTAATCAGCAGACTGCAGGCCAGCCCTGCTCTTCTGCTGGCCTTCTGATACTGAGCCTGCCTGAGCTGTAGCACAGAGACACAGAGGCAGAATTCTGAAGGAGCCAGATCACACCACCCCCATAGTTCACTCTGTAAGCCTCAAGTTAACTCAGGGGAAACATTGATAGCCCTTGGCCTCAATCTAGATACTCAGAGGCTACAGTTCAGGAAGTGAAAAACAAAACCCCTACATCCCAGTCTGAGAAGCTCAATACTTCTGCACCCCACAAGCAGAAATGCATTCTAAATCCAGGACATAGGCAACCACAGTGGGGAAGAAGGAAACTTCAAAGGCTAGGACCATCAAATCTTTTTATAGTGAGCAAGAACAAACAAATTCCGAAGGCAACATGGACTCTATACTCACACTGGAGACCACAGAAGGAAATATGAATTGGTCTCGAGCCCAAAAAGCATTCTTGGAAGATCTCAAGAGGGATGTTAAAAATGAAATTAGAGAGGAAGGAGATAAATATAAATCTACAGTGAACAAATTGGAAAAAAAATCTCACTGAAGGAAACAAATCTTTAAAAAGAAAGAACTCTTAAAATTCACTATTCTTTGACTTCTTAAAATGCACTGCTCTTTTTTAATGTGTTGGGAAATAAGATAACCTATCTAAATTGAATTAAATGATTCTAGTATGTGATCACAATTTGACTCATAGATATAATTAAAGACAGATATTGATATCTATGTAGCTATTGACATAACTAGATTTTACTTCAAAGTATATGGGATGTTTCAAATTGAACAGTACCTCTGATGTGAGGGCTTGTGCAGGCCTTTCCAAGATTGCTCATCCACTTTGGATATCTACATTTTCCCCAACTCTCTGTGGCTTCAAGAAGCTGTAGCATGTGCAGTAGACATACCTCAGTTAAACTATTTTAGCAGATGGACTAAATCAGGTAGAGGAAAATTGACAGGCCTAAAATCTGTGAGTTATGTGATGTCTTGACCCAAACATATGAAGACTTTCCCTTGCAGAATGGAGAAATGAGGGAAAAAAAATCTTCCAGTGGACATGAAAGTAGCCGAACCAGGCACTTAGAATTTGGTCAAACATCAAAGATGCCAAGGTATCTGGGGCCATTGACATTTGTTGTGACTTTTGTTCTGTGACTGGGCTTTGATCACTCTGAAAGAGAGATTGAGGTTGAAAACTTTGCAAAACTCTGCCTCACTTAATTCCAATGCACATGCAAGCCAAGACATCACCTATACATAATGTTCCCTGACCCCAATATCATGATGTCATTAGTCCCTTTTAAAAATGAAAAATGAAAAACAGCTTTAAAATGTATTTCAAAAATTTCAGACCTAATTTGTCAGTATCCATATGTTGCAAAAGATCACTGATTCAATGATCTGAAGCTGATAATTAAGATAGAGATCACTTAGTGTAATCCTGTGATTTCAGAGACCCTGAAAGATTAAGTGATTATGGAATTTGGCCAAAGACCTTCTGGCTTCTAATACAGGGATCTTCACCCTAGGCATCACTATCTCCTGATCTAAACATCAGAACTATTTCAACTTCACATTGATTTAATCTTCGTGCCATTTTTTGTTAGATATATTTGCTTCATTGAGGTGTCATGTCTCTCCACTATACTTATGTAACAGTACAATCTCAGGGTTTTTCCATTGGTTCTCTCTTTCCAGTGCTCATTTATTAAATGAGGAATACTCCAAAACTTCACATACTCCATACTTCTTATTTTTTCCCTCTCTCCTGTACTATGTCATTGTTTAGTTATGTCACTTGAATCTGCCTCTTTGTAACCCTATTTGGGATCTTCTTGGTAAAGATACTAGAAAGGTTTTCTGTTTCTTTCTCTAGCTCAGTTTCACATGAGAAAAATGAGACAAAAATAATTAATTGGGTTGCTGAGAGTCACATGGCTAGTGAGTGCTTGAGGTTGGATTTAAACTCAGGTCTTATTGATTCCTGAACAAACACTCTATTCATCGTACCATGTAGCTCTTCCTTCTACACCATACCAATTGTCAACTTTATATATTTCCAGGTTGTGAATTAGCACAATTAAATTAAGTCTTCTAGAAGACCCTTTCTATTCAGAAATTTTTTGGATTATCATGTTATTTCAATTGCCTACTCACAAGTTAAAAATACTACTCTTTTGCTCAAACCTATCATTTTCTGCTGTTTCTCTGTGTAGTATCATCATTCCCTCAGTTTCTGGGATTGAAATAATTTGAGTAATCCTTGTCCCCTCAATCTCCTTCACACATGACATGAGACTAATTTTTAAGTCTTATGGCTTTCAACTCTGAAATATTTCTTGGATTCATATTTTTTAAATTCTACTACCATTAAGTTGAAAGGCAATAAAGCATGGCATATAGGGCACAGTACATATAACCAGGGTGAATTGTTTTAATATTTTGCCTTACTTAGATACTAGCTATATGGCCATGGGAAAATCTATCACCCTCCAGTGCCTCATATTTTTTTTAATTTGAAAAATAACAGAATTAGATTCCATGGCTTCTATAGACCCTTATATCTTTATATATACATACACATACATACATATGTACATACATATATATATATATATGTATATATGTATGTTTCAGGATTTCATCATATTACCTATCATATCAAGTTTATGAATAGAATTCTTAACTTCAACTCTTAACTTCTTCTTGTTCAATATATCCATTATACCACTGCCTGAAAATTTGCTCAATGCTCTTATTTCATTTCTCTCCTGAGAAAAACCTCAATTGACTTCCCTTTGATTATTCATCTTGGCAATCACAACCCTCCACAGCTTGCTTGTGACGTATATTTTATTATTATTTCCTGTGTTCTTCTTTATAATCTCCATTTCAAATTAACTGAAATAATTGCTCAATAAATTAAAAGCATACTGAAATTTTAGAGCAAAAATTTACCTCAGCAGTAACCCATGTCTAATCAATATCTCAACAACAATCCACACTATAACATACCTAATAACTTTTCATCTAAGCTCTGCTTCAAGTCATCCAAACTAGGGGAGCCTAATACCACTCAAGGCAGTCCTTCCTTCTTTTACTTAGCTCTATTATATAAGACATCTGTCCTAATGTCAAAATTCACATTTTCCCTTAACAATTTCTCCCCAGTGCTTTTAGTTTTACCTTCTAGGGCCAAGAACAAGTCTAATAACTCTTCCACAAGACAGTCCTTGAAATTTTGAAGCCATTTATTATGTTCCACCTTACTCTTCTCTTCTTGAAAAAATGTATCCCCAGTTCCTTCAAATGATAATTATTGCTGTTCAGTCATTTTAGTTGTGTTCTGCTCTGTATGACCCTATTTGAGGTTTTCTTGGGAAAAATAATGGTATGGTTTTCCATTTCCTTCTCCAGTTCATTTTGAGTTTTATATTTTCTCTCCTTTCCCTCCCCCAACCCCAAGACAGCAAATAATCTGATATAGAGTATACTTATACATTCATATTAGACATATTTTCTGGTAAGTCCTGTTGTAGGAAGGAGAGAGAAAGAGAGAGAGAGAAAGAGAGAGAGAGAGAGAGAGAGAGAGAGAGAGAGAGAGAGAGAGAGAGAGAGAGAATGCAAACAGTATACTTTGATCTGCATTCAGACTACATGGTTCTTTTTTCTGTAAGTGGATAGCATTTTCCATCATGAGTCTTTTGTAGTTACCTTAGATAAATGCATTGTTAACAAGAGGTAAGTCTATCAAAGTTAGTCATCACACAATGTTGTTATTACTGTGTACTATGTTGCTTGGTTCTGTTCTCTTCACTCAGCATCACTTCAATAAGTCTTTCCAGGTTTTTCTGAAGTCTTCCTGCTCATAATTGTTTTTATAGCATAGTAATATTATTCCATTATATACACATACCACATCTTGGTCAGCCATTCTGCAATTTATGGGCAACCCCTCAATTTCTAATTCTTGGCCACCACAAGAAGAGTTGCTATAAATATTTTTTTCTACATGTAAGTCCTTTTACCATTTTTATGATCACTATGGAATATGGACCTAGAGGGATATAGCTGGGTCAAAAGGTATGCTGTTTTATAGCTTTTTGGCATAGTTCCAAACAGTTGCTTCAGTTCACAATTCCACAAACAATGCATTGGTGTTCTAAATTTTCCACAAATCCTCCAACATTTATCATTTTCCTGTTTTATCACATTAGCCAACTTAATTGTTGTGATGTGGTACATCAGAGTTGTTTTTTATATTCATTTCTCTATTCAATAGTGATTTAGAGCATTTTTATTTGACTATTGATAGATTTAATTACTTCAACTGAAAACTTCCTTTTCCTATCCTTTGACCATTGATTAATTGGGGAATGACTGGTATTCTTGGAAATTTGACTCAGTTCTCTCTATATATTTAGAGATAAGGTACTTATCAGAGAGACTAGGTGTAAAAAAGTTGTTTCCCAGCTTTCTGCTTCCTTTCTAATGTTGGTTACATTGGTTTTGTTTGTACAAATATGTTTCAATTTAATATAATCAAAATTATCCATTTTGCATTTATAATGTTGTTTATTTCTTGTTTGGTAATAAATTCTTCTTTTTGCTTTCATTCTTACAGGTAAATTATTCCTTGTTTTCCTAGTTTGCTACAGGGTCACCCTTTATATTTAAATCATGTACTTATTTTGACCTTATCTTGGTATACTGTATAAAACATTGCTCTATGCCTAGTTTCTGTCAAACTATTTTTCCAGTTTTACCAGCAGTTTTTTTCTGTACGGGTTCAGAAGACATTTATTTAGAACAAATCTATGTTATAAAGATGATGACTCCTTTGGGTTATCAAATTCAGTGCATCTGGGATCTCATTAAGTGTTGATATTCCTTCTAATAGTAATTCCATAAGGAGTCAGTTTCCTCTGCTGCACAGAGTTTCAGACTTTGAAAGAAGAGCTGTATTCAAATCCTGATTACGGTATAAATTAGCTGCACCATTATGGGAAAGTCACTGATTCCTTTTAATGTCTGAGTTTTATCACTTGCAAAATTGAGATACTAATGGCTGTAGCAGGACTGTTGTTATGCTTACATGAGGACATATATGTAAAAGAATTTTCAAACTTCAAGCACTATCCAAGTACTTAGTGTCATTAGAATGCTCCCTACCACCCACATATATCCGTGCACACATCTTGAATGATCCCGTATACTGTGCCTTAATTTCTCTTGATATTGTCTACTGAGATCCACTATTAGGCCTTCCTTTCCATCTCTTAGCTTATATTAGTTCCAGTACAGCCCACACATTTTCCAACTGAGATCACTCGTTTTCAATACTTCCGATATCTGAACTGTATTCTTTTCCAGCCAAGCATTTCTTTAATAATACATTTTACATGGTTTCTTGTCCACAGTTGATGAATGATGATGTACTTCAACCACTTAGATCCACTATATATAACTTAACCATCCTTTTGATAACCTATCATATTTAATATTCAAAGTTCCCAGCAGTTTTTATTAAATAATGAGTTCTCATGGCAGAAGTTTAAATCTGGGTTTCTCAAATAGTAAATTACAATAGTCACTGACTACTGTGTCTTGTGTACCTAACCTATTATACTGATCCACTACTGTATTTTTTGCTAGTAACCCACAGTTTTGATAATTGCTGCTTTATAATAAAATTTAATTTTTAATTAAAATACAAATAAATTAATTAAATTTTATTAATTTTTGTATTAATTAAAATTTTATCAATTAAAAATGTTTAATTAAAACACAAATAATACAAAATACAAAAAAGTACAAGTAGTTCAGCTCATTTTAAAGATGAGAAAACTGAGGCAAACAGAGTTAGGTGAGTTTCCCAGTCTTATAGTTTGTAAGTGTCTAAGGCCAGATTTGAATTCAGGAATATAAGTCCTTCTAACTTTAGGGCTGATGCTCTGTCAACTGTACCACCTAGCTACCTTTCCAATGATTATGGCAAGATTTCATGTCATTTGAAGATGTCAGTTTGACTTCTTCTATGTCTTCTTGTGAAGTCCTCATAAGCTATAAGGAGCACTAATTCACCTTCCTTCTATCCTTGCCTATCAATAACTTTCTTAAAGGTCTTTTGTAATAAATGAAATATTGAATTTCTAAAGTTTCTAGTTAGAAGCAAGATTTTCCCTATTTCCTGATTTTGCTCTTTAAAAAATTAAATCATTATGCAGTGAAAAAAAGTTTAATTTAGTCTAAGAACTTGTATTTGGATCACAGCATCATGAGTTATTATGTGATCTAGTGCATTTTTGCTATTCTGGGCCCTAGTTTTATCAACTATAAAATAAGGGAGTTGAACTAAATGATTTCTAAGATCCTGTTCACTCTAGTTGTATTAGGTCTTTAACTTCTTCACTGTATGTAGCATTTTTAATTACAGCTATTTCTATAAGTTTTATCTTCTCTTCAATCAGTGGAATTGAGGGTAATTATTAGAATTTGTATAGAAGAACTTTATTTTTCTCTGTGTAAGAATGAATTTGTTTTACATTTTTACATACCTTTAAGCTACATTTTGGCTCTGTTTAAAAATAATTTCACAAAGGAGAATATATGATAAGCAGGAAAAAACAGTAGAATCAGTGTAAGTGGACTTGATTCAATTCTTGTTTCTATTCATTATTCAGGTATTTGTTTCTTAATTTCTGAGAAATGAGGAGGTTTGAGAGTATTCCTAACCTACATCAAAAGTCTAATTCCTATGAAAACCCATAGTCATATGAAAGCCTTATAAAGGAACAAAGAATGTTATGTATTCCTTTCAACAACTTATGTTGAATAACAGCATTGTGAGTTAGCCTATTTATTACTACTTCTGTTTAATGCATGTTATAATGAATATTTTTTTCTGGGAAGAGGCAGTTTAGATGCCATTTTAAAATACTTTGGAGGAGGGGAAGCCAAGATAGCAAATTAAAATGAGAGACTTGCTCAAACTTGCCCCCAAACCCTTCCAAACACTTGTAAAAACGACTCTAAAATTTTAGAGTTGCAGAACCCACAAAATAACAGAGTAAAATACATCTCCAGTCTGGAGACTGGAAGGCCACCAGGAAGGGTATATCAGTGGAACACAGTCTGGAATGTGCTGTGCCAGGCACAGCCTGAGCAAGAGTAGGCCTCAGGGGACTGAATCATTAGCAGCTGTGCTGATTTCCATACTTCTCAAGCCACAAATGCTAAGAACAGCATGGAAGGTCACTGGGGGAACTCTGTGAGACCTTAGTGAAAGAAGAGTGTATGGTCCTACAACAGCCCCTGGACAGCAGAATTGGTGGTAGCAGCAGCAGCAGCAGCAGCAGCAGCAACAGTGGTAGATACTTCTAGAAATCTGGGACCACAGATAGTGGGAAATCCAGTGGGTGATACAAAACCCCTGAAGCCTGGACCAGTACACTCACCTCTACTTCCACCTCCACCACTAATGGAGGCAGAGTTAAAAAGTTAGAAAGTCAAGTACTTGAATGGGTAGATGAGAAAACAATGTAAAAAAGTCAGACTATAGAATCTTACTTCAGTGACAAAGATCAAAATATACAACCTGAAGAAGACAACAAAGTCAAAGCTCCTATATCAATGGTTCTCAACCTTCCTAACACCATGACCCTTTAATACAGTTCCTTATGTTGTGGTGATCCCCAACCATAAAATTATTTTCGTTGCTCTTCATAAGTGTAATTTTGCTACTGTTATTAATCAAAACATAAATATCTGATATACAGGATGTATTTTCATTGTTACAAATTGAACATAACCCACAGGTTGAGAACCACTGTCTTATATCAAAAAACCTCCAAGAAAACTATGAATTAGTCACAGGTCATGGAAGAATTAAAAAAAAATTTAAATCAAGAAAAAGAAGAGGAACAAATGGGAAAAGAAATGAGAGTGAATGCAAAGTGAAGAAGAGAAATGAGAGATGAGAAAATCATGACAAAGGAGTCAAGAGCTTGCTAAAGGGGATCCCCCAAAATACTGAAGAAAATAGCACCTTAAAAATAGACTAATCCAAATGGCAAAATAGTTCTAGAGTCAATTAAGAGAAGAATGCCTTAAAAAGCAGAATTGGCCAAATAGAAAAGGACATATAAAAGCTCACTGGAGAAAATAATTTCTTTAAAATTATAATGGAGCAAATAGAAGCTAACAAATTTTTGAAAAATCAAGAAAATATACAATATAACTAAAACAATGAAAACATAGAAGATGATGTGAAATATCTCAATGAAAAAATCACTGACATGGAAAATAGATCTAGGAGAGATAATTTAAAAATTATTAGTCTACCTGAAAGCCATGATAACAAAAGAGCCTAGACATCATCTTTCAAGAAATTATCAAGGAAAACTACCCTGATATTCTAGAACCAGAGGGAAAATGGAAATTGAAATAATCCATCAATCACCTTTTGAAAGAGATCCCAAAAGGAATGCACCTAAGAATATTGTACCCAAGTCCCAAAGGTTAAGGAGAAAATATTGCAAGAAGCCAGAAAGAAACAATTAAAGAATTGTGGAAATACAATTAGGCAAACACAAGATCTAGTAGCTTCTAGGGGTCTAAGGTTTGGGAATAAGATTTTCTGGAGATCAGAGGAGTTAGGATGAAAACCAAGAATTGCCTACCCAGAAAAACTGAGGATGATACTTCTGGGGGGAAATGGACATTCAAAGAAATAGAGAAATTTCAAGTATTTTTACATCAAAGACCGGAACTAAATATAAAATTTAACTTTCAAATACAAAACTCAAGAGAAGCATGAAAAGATAAACAGGAAAGATAAATCATAAGGGACTTATTAAAGTTGAACTG
>CM053594.1:163385969-163402057 GCA_028646575.1 Pseudocheirus occidentalis | reverse complement strand
AATCTGAGGTGGGAGAGGACTAGAATGAGAGGAGACAGGGAGAGACAAAATGGGGCTAATCATCCCATGTGGAAGAGGCAAGGGATAACTGTTACAACTTTACTTTCATTTACTCTCATCGAATCTGGCTTAGGGAAGTAATGGCATAAACTCTGAAATGGGCATCATGCCACACAAGAGAGGGCATGGGGATGAGAGAAGGGATGATGGAGGGGAGGGCAGGGTCTGGGGGAGGGATGCTGGATGCTCACACTTCAATAAAGGGAAAGGGACAGGGTAGAGAACAGAACAAGGGGGAGGGATAGGATGGAGGGACATATGATCACTGTCACAATATGTCCACTCACTATTAAGATGTCCTGTATAATCACACCTACACAGCCTGTATTGAATTGGTTGTCCTTCCAGGGGGGTGGGTGACAAGGGAGGAACCAAAAGAATCTAGAATTTAAAGTTCTGCAATACCTGCAACTGGGAATTAAGATATACAGGGGCTGGGATAGGGAGACCCTCCCTGCCCTACCAGAAAGTTAGAGGGCAGACCAGGTTAGGGGCTCCGCAGTCAGATTGCTGTTTTGGAGGTGGGGTAGGGGAAAGACAGGGAGAAAATTTGCTGTAATCAAGAAAACAAATAAAATGTATTACATTAAAAAGAAGAAAATAACAGTTCTCCTGGTTCTGCTCTCCTCACTCAACATCAGTTTATAAAAGTCTCTCCAGATTATTATGAAGTCCATTTGCTTCTCATTTCTTATAGCACAATAGTATTCCGGTACATGCATATATCACAATTTGTTTAGTGATTTCCCAATTGATGGGCATCTAATTTCTAATTCTTTGCCACCATAAAAAGAGTTGCTGTAAATATTTTTGTATGTTTGGGTCCTTCCCCACTTCTTAGATCTCTTTGGGATACAGCCCTAAAAATGCTTTGGGAACAGTTCCTCATTGCTTTTTGGAATGGATGAATTAGTTCACAATTCCACTAATAATATATTAATGTTCCATTTTTTCCCCTTCCCCTCCAGCATTTATCATTTTCCTGTTTCTTCATCTTAGCCAATCCACCCACTGAGATGTGAAACTTCAGAGTTATTTTGGTGCGCATTTATCTAATCAATAGTGATTTGGAATATTTTTTCATATGCTTAAAATATCTTTAATTTCTTCCTCTGAAAAGTATTTTTATATCCTTTGACCATTTATCATTTAGTCTTATAAATTTGGCTCATTTCTCTGCATATTTTAGAAATGAGGGCTTTATCAGAGACAGTGGTAGTAAAAATTCTTACTCAATTTTTCACTTGCCTCCTAATCTTGGTTACATTGGCTTTTTTTCAACTAAAACTTTTCATTTTAATGTAATCAAAATTATTCATTTGGAAATTTGTAATGTTTTCTGTCTCTTATTTGGTTATCAATTCTTCCATTCTCCATAATCTCACAGGTAAACTATGCCTTGCTCTCCCAGTCTGCTTACATTGTCAGTTTTTACATCTAATTAATGTACCCATTTCGACTTTTTTGTGTGTTATCAAACATTGGTCTATGCCTAGTTTCTGTCATGCTATTTTCCAGTTTATCCAGAAGTTTCTGTCAAATAGTGAGTTCTCATCTCACAAGCCTGCATCTTTGGTCTTTTATGCAGTAGATTACTATTGTCCCTGACTATTGTGTATTATGTACCTAACCTATTCCACTGATCCACCACTCTATTACTTAGACAAGTACCAGGTAATTTTTATGATTGTTGCTTTATAATACAGTTTAATATAACTATGGCTAGGCTATGTAACATAGCATTTCTGTTCATTAATTCCCTTGATATTCTGGACTTTTATTCTTCAAATGAATTTTCTTGTTATTTTTTCTAGCTCTAGAAATTATTTTGGGGTAGTTTGATTGGTATGACACTGAATGGATAAATTAATTTAGGTATAATTGTTATTTTTATTATATTGGTTCAGCCTGATCACAAGCAAATGATGTTTTACCAATGATTTATATCTTAATTTATGAGTATGAAAAGTGTTTTGTAGTTGTGTTCATACAGTTCCTAGATTTATTTTGTCAGGTAGACTCCCAAATATTTTTTAAATGACTGTAGTAATTTTAAATGGAATTCCTCTTTCTATTTCTTGCTGTTGGACTTCTTTATAAAGATATGGGAATGCCATGGATTTTTGTCAGCTTATTTAATATTTTGCAACGTGGCCAAGTTTTGTTTATCATTTCAAGTAATTTTTACTTAATTTTTTAGACGGTCAAAGTATATTATTTTATCATTTACAAAGAGTGATCACCTTGTTTCTTCTTTTCCTATTCTAATTCTTTCAATTACTTTTTCTTCTCCTATTGTTTAAGCGAATGTTTCTACTACCAGACTGAATAACAGGGGTGATAATGGACCTCCTTGTTTCACCTCCAATCTTATTGCAAATGCTTTTAGCTTATCCCACTTACATATAGTAGCTGCTAAAGGCTTTAGGTAGATGCTACTTGTCATTTTAAGGAAGTAAACATTTATTCCTATGCTCTCTAGTGTTTTTAAAATGAATGTTTTGTATTTTGTGAAAAGCTTTGTCTGCATCTGCTGAGATAATCATATGTTTTCTGTTTGTTTTGTTGTTGATATGATTAATTATGCCAATCGTTTTCATAATATTGAACCAAACTTGCATTCTTAAAACAAATTTTATTTGGTCATTGTGTGTTATTCCTGTGATAAGTTGCTGTAATCTTTTGCCAGTATTTTACTTAAAATTTTTACATCTATATCCATTAGGGGAATTGCGTTTTGATGTTTTTTCTCTGTATTGACTCTTCCTGGTTTTGGTATAAGTATGATATTATATTATAAAAACCATTTGGTAAGACTACATCTTTGTCTATTTTCCCAAATAGTCTCTTTAGCATTGAAATTAGTTTTTTTAAATGTTTATTACAAGCTGTCCCTGGAGATTTTTTTCCCTAGGGGAATTCATTGATAGCTTATTCAGTTTCCTCTTCATTGGTGGTGAACTCATTCTTTTCATTTTTGATACTGATACTTTGGTCTTTTTTTAAAATCAAATTAAGCAAATGTTTATCTGATTTATATTTTTTTCTAAAAACTAAGTCTTAGTCTTATTTATTGATTGAACTGTATTCTTAATTTCAATTTTATAAATCTCTCATTTGTTTTTCAGTATTTCTAATTTGGTATTTATTTAAGGTTTTTAATTTGTCCTTTTTCTAGCTTTCTTAGTTGCATTTTTAATTCATTGATCTTCTCTTTCTCTGTTTTATTCATGTAAGCATTTAGAGATATAAAACTTCCCCTAAGAACTGTTTTTGCTACATCCCATAAGTTTGGGTATATTGTCCCATTATTGTCATTCTCTTGGATGAAGTTATTGATTTCATTCTATGATTTGCTGTTTGACCCACTTATCTTGAGGAATAGGTTATTTAATTTCCAATTGATTTTTTAATCTTTCCATAGCCATCTCTATCTCTGTTCTATATCTATATCAGTATCTATATCATCTATATCTGTATCTATATCTATATCTATATCTATCTATCTATCTATCTATCTATCTATCTATCTATCTATCTATCTATAGCATCATGATGAATTTAAGGATGTATTTAATATTTCTGCCTTTCTGCATTGGATTGTGAGGTTTTTATTCCCTTGTGTATCATCAATTTTTTAGGTGCTATGTACCACTGAGACGAAGATATATTCCTTTCTATCCCCATTTGTTTTTCTCTAGAGGTCTACCATATCTTCCTTTTATAAAATTCTATTCACCTCCTTAGCTTTTTCTTGTTTGTTTTTGTGTCAGATTTATCTAGTACAGATAAGGGAAGGTTAAGGTCCTCCACTATTATAGTTTTATTTCCAATTTCTTCCTGTAACTCACTTACTTTCTCCTCTAAGAAACTGGATCCATTATCAGTTGGGTCATATATATTTATTAATGATATTGCTTCATTGTCTATGGTGCCTTTTAGCAAGATATAGTTTCCTTCCTTTTTCTTTTATTAGATCTGTTTTTGCTTTTGCTTTATCTAAGATCAGGATTTCTACCCTACTTATTTAAGTTTATCTGAAGCATAATCTATTCTACAGCAGTCTTTTTCCTCTACCCTTTATGTACCCCTCTGTTTCAATATGTTTCTTGTAAAATACAAATTGCCGAATTGTGATTTTTAATCCATTCTGCTAACTGCTTCTATTTTATGGGAGGATTCATACCATCCACATTCATAATCATGATTACTATTTATGTCTTTCTTTCCATTCTATCCCTCCCCCCAGCCATTTATACTTTTCTTTTTCCTTTCCTTCTTTACCCCCTAACTAGTGTTTTGCTTTTTATGACTGCCTCCCTTAATCTTCCCTCCCTTCTACCAGTCTCCCTCCCTTTTCTTTACCTTTTCTCTTGTTACTTCATTCTCTCGTATGCCTCCCTATTATTTTTTTTCATCATAGCTCTCAGGCAGACCAATATTTCTTAGATCATCTCTCCTACACCTATTTTCCAGGTCAGTTGTTTTTTTAAATGAGGTCTTGTATATTTTCTTCTATTTTTTTCCATTCTTTTGGCTTTGTTTGACTGATTCCTGATGCCTCATTGAGTCTTTAATATCCAGTTCCCCAATTCTAATTTTTTAACAAATTGCTTTCTTCAATTAACTTCTGTAACTTCTTTTCCATTTGCCCAACTCTACTTTTTAATTTTTTTAATTTTTAAATTTATTTTCATTTAATTTATTTTCATTTTTTTCCAACTTTACTTTTTAAGGAGGTGTTTTCCTCCATGTACTTTTTTTTATCACTTTGTCAATTGTATGTTTAAAGGAATTGTGAAAATATAATTAAGGTTTTTAAAATGAATTTGAAAATTGCTTTTATGTGCAACTGGGAAATAAGATATACAGGCTATAGAGCATAGAAATCTATCTTGCCATACAGGAAAATACAAGGAAAGGGAATGGGGGCAGTGTGATAGAAGGAAGGGCAGATTGGTGGAAGGGGTGATCAGAATACATTATACCTTAGGCTGAGTGGAGGGGACAGATGGGGAGAAAAATTTGGAACTCAAAATCTTGTGGAAGTGAATGTTCAAAATTAAAGCTTAATTAATTAATAAAAAGAAAAATATTAAACTTAAACATAAAATTAGGAAAAAACATGTTATTTGCACAGCAGAACGTAGGAGAGAATTCAGAATATAGTCCAATAACTTGCCATTTCAAGAAAATGTACATATTAGATATTGTGAGACATGTTTAAAGCTGTCCATCTCTTTCTTCTTTGTAGTTTTTATTTTACTTTCTGCTGTACAGTGTTTGCTTTGTTCTTTTCTCCCTTTCCCCCCACTAACCACCACCCCAAGCCTACAATGGAGCATGGACATATTTATTTGTAGGTATCAATATATGAATACATGTATAGAGATATACAAATACATGCATATGTACATAAATGCATACATGAACATACTGTCCCCAAGAAATTCTACTCCTACACTTGTTTTAATGTTCACATATCTTTTTTCCTATCTCTCATATCTCCTCTACTTTACTCTATCTACTGCCTTGCCAGCCTATTATTTAACTTACTCCCACTCCAGAAACTCCTCCCTTATCCCCCATTTTCCCTAAATTTAAACACCCTTTTGTAAACCTCTTACCATATCCTGTCACCCTCCACTCTAAAGCTCCATCCCTTATCCTTCCATTCCTCTAAATCTAAAGACCCTTCTATATTCCCCTTTTAATCTACTCCCTCATCCTCCTTCTAAAGATCCCTACTTTATCCTCTAAACCCTCACTATCTCCTTAGAGTTTTATTATTTTCTACATTTAGAGACTTTTATACTCTTCTATATATATGAGTATTTTTCGCTCTTAAACTCTTTCCTGATGAAATCAGGCTTCCAGAACAGCTCCATTCCCTCATATAGTTCTTCTGTATTAGTTCTTCCTCTTGTATAAAATTTCCTTTTGTACAAGATAACTCTCTTAGCTGACTCTCTTAGCTGTTCTTGAACGGTTTTACTTTTTGAAGTCATATTACACTCATCTACCCCAATCCTTCTTACAAGCTACTAATTACTAGTAACAATCGTAGACATAGGTTTTACATTTTCCATACATAAAAGGTAAATATTCTATCATTATTGAATCCCTTGTAATTGGTCGTTGGTATGTACCTTATATTTCTTTTGGCTCTTGGATGTCAAATCTTCTATTTAGTTAAAGGTTTTTGTTTAACAGAGTCCTGGAACACTGGCAGTTGATCAAATGTCCACTTTTTTCATTCGGAATTATGCTTAGCTTTTCTGGGAATTATTTTTTTTTTATTGGAAGCCTACTTATTTTGCTCTCCAATACATAGTGTTTCAAGATTTGTGACCTTTTAGTGTTTTCAACCCTAGGTCTTCTGTGACTCTAATTGTGGTACTGTAATATGCAAATTGCTTTTTTTCTTGTTGCTTGTAATATTTCCTCCTTGGTCTGTGGATTTCAGAATTTAACTATATTACTGTTAGTTTTCCTTTTAGGATCTCTTTCAGGTAGTGATCAGTGGATTTTTTTCTATTTATTTTTTCCTCTCTTATACTAATGCTTCAGGCCTATTTTCTGTCTTATTCCTTTGATTATTGTATCAATTATTTTTTGGATTATTGTATCAAGATTCTTTTTCTGATCAGGACTTTCAGATAGTCCAATTATTCTTATGTTTTTTCTTCTTAATATGTTTTGCAGATCTGTTTTTTCTCATATGAAATATTTCATATTCTCCTCTATTTTTTCATTCTTTAGATTTTATTTTACTTTCTTCATCTCTTGTAACTGTTGGCTCCCCCTTGCCCAATTTTGATTTAAAGAAGTCATTTTCTTCCTTAAGATTCTGGATGTCCTTTTCTAATTGGTTTAATTTCTTATCATAATCTTCTTGTTTTTCATATATTATTCTTTTTTGTTCTTTTTAATTTTTCCTCAACCTCTCTAATTTGATTTTTAAAGTATTTTTTAAGCTTTTAAATAAATTATTTTGGGGCGGGTGACCATTTGACATTACTTTTTGAATTTTAATAGGGTTTCTTTGCTTCAGCATCCTCACATCACAATGTTTCTCACAGACTTCCCTCCCCACATCTGCAATACAGCGAAAGGACTGGGTATGTTTTCTCATTGAAATTCCTTACAAGTTTATCCTTTGCATCTTCATGCTTTATTATTTTGTATTTGTTGTTCTTTCCATTTAAGTTGATATACTCACTGTATCTATTTTTTGTGCTTTGGCTAACTTTACTTTGCATCAATTTTTCCTTATTTTTCTGTTTTCATCATATTGATAATTTCTGACAGTATACTAATATCCCATTAATTTGGTGTCTCATAATTTGTCTAGCCATTCCTCTACCAATAGACATTTACTTTATTTTTATTTCTTTTCTACTACAGAAAAAGTGTTATTATAAATATTTTTCTGTATATAGGGACTTTTAAAATAAATTACTTCCTTTGTATAAAGGCCCAACAATGGAATTTCTCAGACAAAGGAGTGGCCATTTTCTCCACAATTTACATGATTACAAATTGCTGTCCAAAACTGTTTCAGCAATCCATAGCTCCATCAACAATATACTAATATATGTATCATTCTATAGGCCCTCCAACATGAAAAGAGGAAGGTAAGGGGAAAGGAAAGGAAGGAGCATTTATACAGTGACTACTATGCACCAGATACTTCACAAAATTATTAATTCTCAAAATGACCATATGCTGTTATTACCTCAATTTTATAGCTCAGGGAATTAAGACAAGTAAAGGTGAAGTGATTTGGTGAGGGCTACATGGAAGGTAGGTTTGCGAATCCAGATTTTGACTTATTGATTCCTAACTGCAGGCTCAGCGCTCTATGCTCTGTACTATTTAGCTGCCTCTATTGACTATTTCCATCTCATGAGAATGTCTCATTGCTAATGGATTTTTGCTAGAGAATTCTATCAGATTTTATATATGTGAAATGAATGAATTCTTTTTCAGATCATACTGTAATTATTGCAGAGTCTTTAGGTTTGGGGTTGTATCACCTTCTTAGATTTTGTTGCAAATATATGATGTTTATAATTTGTTATTTAAGAATTCTTGTGTTAATTTTTAAAAGTACCTTTTTCTCTTTTTAGGCATGTAATTGTTCATTTATCTTTAAAATTTTACAATTCAACAATTTTATTTCCCTTCATTAAGCGTGGTGAAAACCTGAAGTGTTTTGGTTTTTTTTTTTTTTTGGTCTTTTTGGAGGGGGGAAGGCAGGGCAATTGAGGTGAAGGACTTGTCCAAGGTTACATAGTTAGTAAGTGTTGAGTGTCTATGAAATCAGATTTGAACTCAGGTCCTTTTGACTCCAGGGCTAGCTCTCTACTCACTGAACCACCTAGCTGCCCTGAAAATTTGATCTTGTTGGTGTCATTGCTTTCACTCTATTTTTACCTGAGCTTATTGTATTGTAAGATCATAAATATAAAAGTAGAAGGTAAATTGGAAGAATCTCTTCAACCCCTCAATTTACTTATAAAGAAGTTGATTCACTGGAATATTATTCTTAATAGTTCTTGAGTAATCTTTTTTACCACCAGCGTCTTTTCATATGCCATATAATTGAAATCCTGTCTTTTTAAAATATAAATCTATTATTTTGTCCCACATAACCATTTATATCTTGTTTATTCCATTTATAATTTTTAATTATAATTTGTAATTAATTCCTTTGAATCAGGCTTTTTATTTAACTTGATTTGTTCTATTATTCCATTAATGTTTTTATTCTTGACCACCATTCTGAAATTTCTCTAATTACTACTTAATCTGTGTGTTTGTGTGTGTGTGTGTTTTCAAAAAGTAAAATAAAACCTTCCTTTAATTTTTTTAATAAGGGGTGAAGGGATCATAACTTAGGAGCTGGAAGGGATTCAAACTTATGAACCAATTTGGTTTATCCCTTTTCACTTCTTCTACCTTATCATTGACATTTCAATTTGAATTCCTGAGGGAACCTTTACCCACAGTTCTTTAATAACAAAGAATATTTTTATTGAGTTGTAGTTTTTCATTTCTTGTTCATTCTACTCTTCTGAAATGGGTGTGGTAGAAAGGGCACATCTCTGAAATGTATTTTATAGAGGCTGCCTTTAGTGAGCTATGGGAGAGGATTTGGGGGAAAAAGTACATATAGTGGAAGTAGAGCTAGGAATGTTCTGTGGTTTTGTAGTAGGGGTGATAGACATTGGATTTCTTAGAATTTTGTTAGTGTCCTGTCATTCCCCATTTTCCCACCTGAGGAAAGCCTCTACTTCTATGAGCCATGCCCCTATAAGTGACAGAAATAGAATCATTTAGTCTATCCATTGTGCTACCATTTCCAAAGGATAAGATTGAGGAGAAAAAAGACTTGAACTTTTAGAGCCTGGATGATTTGAAAGAGGGAGAGAGAAGGTAAGACAGATTGATGATATTCCCCAATAATTTGAGGTGTTGTAAAATTTCAAGTCTGGTCAGAGGTTGTTAAAACCTTTATTGTTAAACAGAGTCCCGAAGTGATTTTCCTCTCTGACCTTAATTTGTGCGATGAGTCTGTTACCTACTTGGATTAGACAAAAGGCATGAGTGGAAGACTGGAGACAAGGCTTTGTTTCTTCAATACACAATGTTTTGAAAATAATAAAGGGGATAGTAGAAGTAAATAGACCAAATTGGTACTGGGATGTTGAGGAGATTACATACACTGAAGTCAGTTCAGAATCAGAGACTGTTAGTAGAGAAAGACAGTACTTCTGTGGTAGACAAAGTTCTAGATGTCTCCAATTCCAACTTGAATTATATGTTATTTAAAAAAAATTTTAGTTTTGTTGATCCCTTTTGTTATTATATTGCATTATTTTATGAATGTATCCCTGCTCTACTCTCATGACGAGAAAACCTTCTCCAAGGTTTTGATTTTTTTTAAATCATTTTTATTCCTTACTTCCTCCTTCCCTTCCTTCTTCTTTCCTTCCTTCCTTCCTTCCTTCCTTCCTTCCTTCCTTCCTTCCTTCCTTCCTTCTTTCCTTCCTTCCTTCCTTCCTTCCTTTCTTCCTTCCTGTATTTTTTCTTCCTTCCTTTCTGTCTGTTTTTCTTTATCTTCCTCTTCCTTTCCTCCTTCCTCTTTCCCTACTTCTCATCTTCCATCTTAAATTTTTTCTTCTTTCTCTTTTATCCTTCTCTTCCTCTTCTTCATCCTCTTCCTCCCTATCCTAATTCTCCACCACCACCTCGTTTTCCATTTCTACCTCTCTGTCCTTCTCTTTTCTGGGTATGATCCAGAGAAGGTTAAATGATATTTTTGTATTTTATGCAGGGAAAAAAAAAAACCTTTCAAACCTCACCACCTTGGTTTCTCTCTACTCTGATATCTGTCAGGAAAATCAGCTACTAATTTCTATTGTTGTTATTATGTTTGTGTTAATATATTTCTTTTCCAAGTAAACTGAATATCCTTTGGAACCAGGGACCATATCCTTATTTCTCTGTATCATTTACTGTCTCAAATGGTATTTTGTATATTATTTATGTTTAGTACATGTTTATTGAATAATGACATTCAAATAATGATTTTTCTTAAGCCACAAATCTTTTGATATATGATGCTTCTTTACAAAGTATCTAATGAAATAAAGTGGGGAAATAATAAATAAGATTATATAAAATACCTGCTTATTTGGTTTGTACCCAACTATTGTTGATCTGTTTCCTGTTTCTGTTGCTGTTTCTTCTGAAGCCATGGTCTGTTATGAGGAAAAGTCTCATTCCACTGACAAAGTTTACACAGCAAGAAAAGAACAAAAAATTAAAATGAAGAAAAAATAAAATCTCTTAATTCTATCCCTTGAAAACCTTTTCTGGTCTTTATATCTGCTACTTGACCTGCAGTCAATTAAACACATTTCAACATTTTCACAAACCTTAAGAGAAAAAGAGTATGATTTTTTCAAAACCATGGAATTAAGACTAGAGATTGAACTATTTTGATTTGAAAAGTTACAAAAGTATTGATACAGGAGAATAGATTACATATTCTTTCCAAGATCAATGACAAAATTGATTTGGTCATTGTTCTTTATCCAGAAAGCAGGACAAGGATGGTAGGGCTAATGATCATTTGTAGGAAAATACTTTTGAAGGGAACTGGACATTAAAAAGAGTATACCTCATTATAAATTAAATAAAAATTTCTTACATTTTATGAAGTTGGAGAGTTAGGAGATATTATTTGGGCAACTGTTGGGATATTTTTCCTTAACATAAAATAAATATATTACCACATAGTTGTATGTTAAACATTTCTTTGTTTAATATTCATGAATAAATTTAATTGAATTTGATACTTACTGTATTTTATTAGATTCTCACAATAACCATATAAAGTAGGTACTTTAAGTTTTGGCTTCTAGATGGTGCAGTGGAGAGAGCTTTGGGTCTAGAGTCAGGAAGACTTGATTTCAAGTCCATCCACAGACACTAGCTGTGTGACACTGGGCAAGTCATTAACCCTCTTAGCCTCAGGGTTTTCATGAATAAAATGGTCTGCAGAAAAAAATGGCAAACTGCTCCACTATCTTTGCTAAAGAAAACCCCAAATGGTGTCATGAAGAGTAGAACATGACTGAAATGACACAACAACAACAACACATTGTTTCTTGTTCCCAATTTGTAAACAAGGAACCTCATGCTCACAAAGGTTGATTTTATTATTCAAGGCCACATAATTTTTACATCATAGATTCAGAATTCAAGGCCAAATTTGTTTGTACTTTACTGATCAATGATAGCAATCAGGTACATATGAGTTACTTTTTTACATCAATTGTAAAAGTTTTTGCCACAGAATTGCATTCTACTTAACCTACCTACAATAAATGCTAATTTTCTTTAGGAAACAACTTTTGCAAGCATGGAAAAAATATGTTCAAGAAACATTATAATTTCAATTGTTTTTGTATTGTTGCTTTATCTTTCTGGCTTATTATTTTTCAAAACATCTATTTACTCTTAGATAAAATCAATTTAAGAATTTTAAAAAGAATAATAGATTAAAAAGTAGTATCAAATTGCTATTTGGTAGGGGATCCTGAAGGACATGGACAGTTTTGGAAAGGAAAGGCTTACTTATATGTAGATTTTATCCCTCATTAAGAATCATTTTATACTCTGTGACTTCAGCTACAAGAGGATTTTGCATAATTTTATTCTCCAATGAATTTTCCTGTTCTCTAAATCTCCTCTAGCTACATGTGTTATTTATTTAGATCAATTTAGAAGCCACATAATTTGATATGAAGACCCAAGTATCTCTTCTAGCTCGTGTAAATTCACTTACTCATCCAATATTGATGTTACTGAGTATTCTCTAAAATGTGTATGGTATCTCTACCCAATTTCTTACTAAATGATGTTTAAGAGAGGCACATGATTTAAGAACTTAGGTTATGCATATTTATTAAAATTTTTTAAAGATTTATTTGGGTTTTTTTTAGTTTTCAACATTCATTTCCACAAGATTCTGAGTTACAAATTTTCACTTTGTCTTTCCCCTACCCTGCACGTCAAAATAGCGAACCCACTGAATATCCCTTTGGCCAATCTGCTGTTTCTTATATCCTACACCATCCTCCCTCTAACATTGTAGTAGGGCAGGATGGATTTCTATACCCCAGTGCCTGTATATCTTATTTCCCTGTTGAATGCAAAAACAAACAAACAAACAACCCAGTATTTTTAAAATTTTGATTTCCAGATTCTTTCCCTTCTTTCCTCTTCACCCTCCTTCACTGGGAAGATAAGCAATTTAATAAAGTATTACATGTGTATTTATGCACAACATTTCCATAGTATATATGTTGTTAAATACTAAATTTCCCTCCATCTTATCCTGCCCCCTGCCAATTATTCTATTCCCTACTTTGACCCTGTCCCTTTTCAAAAATGTGTGCTATGTTTTTAAACTCTCTCTCCTGGATCTATTTTCCAGGTCAGTGGTTTTCCTGATGAGATATTTCAAATTGCCTTCTATTTTTTTATTTGTCTGGACCTGTTTTATAGTATCTTGATTTCTCATGAAATCATTAGCTTCCATTTGCTCCAATCTAATTTTGAAGGAATTACTCTCTTCAGTGAGTTTTTGAAATTTCTTTTCCATCTGGCCAATTTAGCTTTTTAAGGCATTCTTTTCCTTGTTGGTTTATTGGGCCTCTTTTACCATTTGAATTAGTCTTTTTTTTTAAGGTGCTATTTTCTTCAGTATTTTTGTGGGTCTCCTTTTGTAGGCTGTTGACTTGCTTTTAATGATTTTCTTGCAACATTCTCATTTCTCTTCCCAATTTATCCTCTACTTCTCTTGATTTGCAAATCCTCCTTGAGCTACTCCATGGTCTTTAACCAGTTAATATTTTTTTCTTGGAAACTTTTGAGGCAGGAGTTTTTACTTCTTCTGGTTCCATGTTTTGATCCCTTTTGTCTCCCCAAATTTGTGGTTATCAGAGGTTTTTCAGAGGTCCAAGGATGCCTCCCTCTCTATACTCACCACAAGCTCTGGCACTCTGGCCACACACCCCAGGACCACCACCCAAGCCTGCAACCCAGATCTAAGCAGGTCAAAGCAAAAGCAATTACCTTATGATTGGTCACTTGGTCCCCTATGATTTGCAGCCAGGAGCTCCAGAGACAGCCACACAGCAGGAGCTGTAGCCTCTGCACCTCTGAGACCTCTCACCCTGGGAGCAGTGGCTGGACCGCACTCTTCCATCACCATGTTCCAGCAGAGTTCCCCACTGACCTTTTACTTTCTCTTTGGTGTTAATGGGTTGAGACGTCTGGAAAACACCACAGCTGGTGGTCTGCTCAGACCAGCCTGGGCCTCTGGTCAGTGCTGCCCTGGGCTTGGTGGGGCTCATGTGGGACTGGGCTTTGATCCCAGCTCAGTGTGATAGACTCTTCCTGTCAGCCTTCCAGCCTGTTGTCAGTGGGAGATTTGGTTTTTTTCTGTCACTTTATGGGTTCTGTAGCTCTAAAATTCAGTTATAGTAATATTTTACAGGTATAGGAGGTGGTTGTGGTGGAATCACATGGAATTCCTTGTTTCTAATCTGCTGTCTTGGTTCTGTCCAGGTTATGCATAGTTAACCCAATAAATAGGGTTTTTTTGTATTTTCCTCATGTTAAAAGATTAAAATCCCTATTACTTTTGCTAGATCAGTGACTACATTTAAGTTCATGAAATTTTAGAATTATAGAAACTTTATACGTAAGACAATTATTAAATGTCCGAGCAATGCAATCATCTAAGACAATTCCAAAAGACTAACGATGGAAAATGTTATCCACATTCAGAGAAAGAACTATGGAGTCTGAATCCAGATCAAATCATACTATTTTCTCTTTTTTTGTTGTTTTTCATTTCTTGAAGTTTTTCTTTTTTGCAGGGGGGAGGGTTTTTTTTTCACCACATGACTAAAGTGAAAATATGTTTAATATGATTCTGCATACATACGCTATATTAGATTGAATGCTGTTTTGGGGGAGGGTGTTATAATTCAAAATCTCATAGAAGTGAATATTGAAAACTAAAAACAAATATATAACTTAAAAAGGAGAGAGAATCCAAATCAAGGCCTGATTCCTATGGCTACAATGCCAACATCTTTCTTCCCTCATGTCAGCTAAATTGTGCTCCTTCCCTGGTACCTAAGTGTCCAATTTTAGGCATTAATCAGTGAAAATAGCCTGATATCTTGGGTTGACTTTTGTTGTAACAAGGGCTGTTAACACTTTAACTGATAAGATTGACAAGACAAATAAACATGATCCATTTGTCAAATGATTGGAGGAAAAAACATTTGACACCCATCAAATAGAACCCAATGAGCAATTATTTACTTATTTTCCTTCTGGGACTGGGGTCTTTTTATTCATAACCAGCTCTCTAATGTTAAAAAAAAAGGAAGTAACATTACACTGCACGTATAGAGCTATTATCTTTTTTTCTGGTGACAGGCAAGAGAAATCTGAATGCTTGACTTTCTTCTTTCTACTGCTTGACATATGTTTTTTCATCTATTGCTTCAGAAGTAGGTGATATATTCTTGCCATAACTTCTCACAGGGGATTATGTTTCAGACATTATAATGAAGAACATACTATTGTGAATGTTTGAAAAGCCAGAGATGACACAAAAATATTAATTTCTTTATTTCTTTTTTTAACTAAACGGGTTGCTTACTTTTAGATGAAATACAGATTAGACTTTTCCATCCTGAGAATATGTTAATTATTTAGAAAAAAACAAGTAGTACCATGGAACTTTTAAATTCAGATAAACTTGTTTTGCTTGAATAGAGATCACATTTTCTTTTAATTTTTTTGATCCTCTTCTACATTTTCCTTTATTTTTGTGTTTGCATTCACGATCAATATCAATCAATTGTTCTCCTGCATTCCTCCTCATGTTTTTTGAAACTTGCCATCAGGTGAAGAAGGTTTTCTATTCTACCACTTTTTTGAAAACTTTCAATCTTTTCTCATGATTTTCATTTATCTTTTAAAACACTCAGGTACAATGTGTTGTCGTTCCATGTTCTCCTCAATTTCTATGGGTTCCACTATCACATCAAATGTTTTATCATTTTCCTTTGTCTTATGGAAGTTATTAATTTACTTTGAATAGTCTGAACTTATTTAGGTGATCTGGAGGCCATATTTCCTTCTATATTGCTGTTTTTCTGTTGAATTTTCTGCTTATGTAAATCTTTGGCAATTTCAGTTATTTCATCTCTAATTTTGTTTCTTATTCATTTTCTGACTCTCTTCCTTCTAATGTTGATTTCTTTTTTTTAATTGTATTTTATTTTATTATTTTTTTTAAATTAACTTGTTTGTTCACTTTTAGGTTACAAGATTCTGTTCCATAGTCACTTCAGTTATAGATTTTTTTCCCCTTCCTCCCCATCCCCCACCCGTCCCCCCCATGGTGGCATACAATCATGTATAGG
>CM053594.1:163369621-163385469 GCA_028646575.1 Pseudocheirus occidentalis | reverse complement strand
GGGAATGAGTCAACCTTCCTTTCATTGCATTTTGCTAAGGGAGAGAATGTCATACCTGCTAAATTGGGTACCTTGCCCTACAGGAGAGTAGGAGGGAAGGGGATGAGAGGGACGATGATGGAGTGGAGGGCAGGTTTTGGGGGAGGGTTGATAAAAGAAGACATTTTGTAAAGGGACAGAGAATAGACCAAGTGGGGTTTGGGTACGATGGAGGGAAATATAGCCAGTCTTTCACAATACATACATTGTGATAGATAGATAGATAGATAGATAGATAGATAGATAGATAGATAGATAGACAGATAGATACAGATATCTATGTATCTGTGTGTGTGTGTGTGTGTGTGTGTGTGTGTGTGTGTGTGTAAAACTTACATTCAACTGGGAAATAAGACATACAGGCCCTGGGGTAGGTAGATCGACCTTGCCCTACCAGAAGGTCAGAGGCGTTATGGGAGGGTATAGGAGAGAGCAGAATGGGGGAAGAGGTATACAGTGAGATCACTGTTTTGGACTGGTGGGTGGGGAAAATATAGAGAGAAAATTTGTAATTCAAAGTCTTGTGGAAATCATGTTGACTAAAAATAAACAAAAGTTAATTTAAAAAATTTAAAAAACAAAGGAAAAAGAATTATATAAGAGGGGTAGAAAAAAACATAGGAAAAGAAATGAGAATCATGCAAGAGAATTGTGAAAAAGGAGTTAACAGCTTGGAAAACTATTTAAAAAGTAGAATTACCCAAATGGAGAAGGAGATACAAAAATCCACTGCAGAAAAAAATTCCTTAAACACCACAAATTACCAAACGCAAAAGAAAATACAAAATCTAATTGAGAAAAACAACACCTTAAAAGTGAGAACTGGGAAAGTGGAAGTTGATCAGTATAAAACATTAAGAATCAATTACATTGAATGAAGAATTGGAAGAAAATGTAAAATGTGTCATCTGAAAAACAACTGACTTGGAAAATTGATCCAGGAGAGACAATATCAGATTCAACGAGCTACCTGAAAATCATAATGAAAAGGTGGACCAACTTTCAAGAAATTGTGGAAGAAAAATGCCCTGATGTCCTGTAACCAGAGGGCAAAAATTGTCATTGAATCAATCTATAGGTCACATTAGGAAAAAAAGATTCTAAAATAAAAACTCCAAAGCACATTATAGCCCAATTTTATAACTATCGGGTCAAGCAAAAAAAAAATACAAGTGCCCAGAAAAATAATTTGAGTACTGAAGAGTCAAAATTTGGATTGCACAAGACTTTGTAGCTGCATCATTTAATGATCAGAGGGACATGATATTCCAGAAGGTAAAGGAGCTAGGACTACAATAACAACAAAAATCACCCTGCAAGATTAAGCATAGTACTTGCAGAAGAAAAATGGTCATTTGATAAAATAGAAGAATTTCAAGCTTTCATAAGACAAGCATGAAACCAAAAATTTGGACTCCAACATTAAGACACAAAAGATATGTAAACAGGTTAAAAAGGGAAAATGAAACATAAGGGATTCAACAGAGCTAAATTATTACATCCCTATGTGGGAAAATGATAGATGTAATTATTTTTTTATTTTTTTATTTTTTTATTTTTAGTTTTCAACAATCACTCTTAAAAGATTTTTAGTTCTAAGTTTTCCCTCTTCCATTACTTCTACCTTCCCTAAGATGTCATGTACACTGACATAGGTTATACATGTACAAAAATATTAAAATATTTACACATTTGTCATGTAAAGAAGAATCAGATTCAAAGGAAAAAAAACAAGAAAGAAAAAACAAACTAGAGAATGATATTAAGCTTTGATCTGCATCCAGACTTCATAGTTCTTTCTCTGGACGAGTATAGCATTTACTGTCTTTATTCTTGTAACTGTCTTAGACTATTGTATTTCTGAGAAAAGCTTATTATACCAAATGTGGTCATTGCAAAATGCTGCTGTTACTGTGTATGTATGATGTTCTCCTTGTTCTGCTCACTTCACTCCCCTTCAGTTCCTATAGGTATTTTCAGTTTTTTCTGAAATCCACCTGTTCAACATTTCTTATGGGAGAAAACTATTCCTTTACATTCATATACCACAATTTGTTCATGCATTCCCCAATTGTTGGGCATCCCATCAATTTCCAATTCTTTGCTACCACAAAAAGAGCTACTATAAATATTTTGTACATGTGAGTCCTTTTGTCATTTAATTATGTCTTTGGGATGCAGATTTATTGCTAGATAAAAGAGTATTTGCACAGTTTTATAGCCCTTTGGGCATAGTTTCAATAACTCCACCAACAATGCATTAGTGTTCCAATTTTCCCATACCTTCTCCAACATTTCTCATTTTCTTGTTGACTCATGTAAGTTCATCTGCTACATATTTTTAAATTGTGTTCATACATATACTTCCTGTGTTTGTTGTGGCAGGAAGAGTCCCAAATACTTGATAATGAATACAATGATTTTCAATGGATTTTCTCTTTTTATTTCTTGTTGTTGGGTTTTGTTAGTAATATATAGAAATATTGATCATTTATGTGGCTTTATTTTATATCTTACAACTGGACTCATTGTTTATAATTTCAAATAACTTTTTACTTGATTTTATAGGATTCTCTAAGTATACCATCATATCATCTGCAAAAAGAGATAGATTTTCTTCTTCTTTGCCTATTGTAATTCCTTCAATTTCTTTTTCTTCTCTTATTAATAAAACAAACATTTCTAGTACAATATGGAATAACAGTGCTGATAATGGGCATCCTTGTTTCATCCTTGATATTATTGGAAATGATTCTTACTTATCTCTATCATATATAATGCATGTTGAAGGTTTTAGATAGATGCTACCTATCATTTTAAGGAAGACGCCATTCATTCCTATGCTCTCTAATGTTTTATAGGAATGGATGTTATATTTTATCAAATTATTTTTCTGCATTTATTTTGATAATGATATGATTTCTGTTAGTTTTGTTGTTGATACAGTCAATTAGGCTGACCGTTTTCCTAATACTGAAACAGCCCGGCATTCCTGGTTAAAATTCTGCCTGGTCACAGTATATTATTCTTGAAATAAGTAGTTGTATTCTCTTTGCTAATATTTTATTTGATTTTTTCACCTAAAATCATGAGAGAAATTGGTCGATTGTTTTCTTTCTCTCCTTTGGCTCTTCCTGGATTAGATATCGGTATCATATTTATATTATGTAAGGAATTTTGTAGGACTCCTTCTTTGCCTATTTTCCCAGTAAGTCTGTATGGTATTGGAATAAGTGAATTTTTAAAGATTTAATAGAATTCACATGAACATTCATCTGGCTCTGGAGAGTTTTTCTTAGGGAGTTCATTAATGACTTCTTAAATTTATTTTTTCTCTGAAATGAGATTAATTATTTTATTTCCTCTTCTGTTAAACTGGGTAATTTATACTTTTGTACATATTCATCTATTTCTCTAAGCCTGTCAGATTTATTGGTATACAGTTAGGCAAAATACTTCCTAATTATTACTTTGAGTTCCTCTTCATTGATTGTGAATTTACCCTTTACAGTTTCAATACTGGTAATTTGACTTTCTTCTTTCTTTTTTAAAATCATATTCAATGAAGGTTTATGTTTTTTGTTGTTCTTTTCATAAAATCAGCTCTTAGTTTTATTAGTTCAATAGTAGTCTTAATTTCAATTTTATTAACCTCTCATTTGGTTTTCAGAATTCCTAATTTGACATTTAATTGAGGATTATTAATTTATTCTTTTCCAGCTTTTTTAGTTGCATGCCCAATTTATCAATCTCTTCTTTCTCTATTTTATTCATATAAGCATTTAGAAATATAAAATTTCCTGTAAGATTACTTTTGCTTCATCCCATAAATTTTGGTATGCTGTGTTATTACTGTCCTTTTCTTGGGTGAATTTTTTGAATGTTTCTATGATATGTTGTTTCACCCACTCATTCTTTAAGATTATATTATTTAATTTCCAATTACTTTTCAGTCTGTCTTTCTATGGCCCTTTATTATAAGTATTTTTATTGAATCATGACTGAAAAGGATGCATTTAACATTTCTTCATTTCTACATTGGATTGTGAGGATTTTATTCCCTAATACATGGTTATTTTTTGTGTAGGTGCCATGTATTGCCAAGAATTATATTCCTTTCTATCCCCATTCAATTTTCTCCAAAGGTATATTATATATAACTTCTCCAAAATCTCATTCACCTAATTAACTTCTTTCTTATTTTGTGTTTAGATTTATAATATCTCTGGGAGTGGGAATTGAGGTCCTCCACTAGCTTAGTTTTGCTGTCAGTTTCTTTCTGTAACTACCTTAACTTCTCCTCTAAGAATTTGGATATCATACCATTTGGTTCACATATAAATATTTAGCAATGATAATATTTCATTGTTTATGATGCCTTTTAGCGGGATGTCTTTTCCTTCTTTATCTCTTTAAAGATCTGTTCTTGCTTTTCTTTTGTCTGAGATCAGGATTTCTATCCCGGCTTTTTTTTTTACTTCATCTGAAGCAAAAGATATTTTCATTCAGCCCTTTACTGTTACTCTCTGTGTATCCATCTGTTTCAAATGTGTTTCTTGTAAACAATATATTGTTGGATTATAGTTCTTATTCTACTCTGCTATCTACTTCTGTTTTATGGGAGAGTTAGCTCCATTCACACAGTTGTGATTACTATCTGTGTTTTCCTCTCCATCCTATTTTCTCTTGTTTACATTTTTTTCTCCTTTCTTCCTTTCCCTCCTCACTAGAGTTTTGCTTTTGTTTCTCTCAGTCTTACCTTACTTCTATCTACTCCCCTTTGCCTTTCTGCTTCCTCTAGGGTAAGTTAGATTTCTATGCCTAAGTGAGTATATTATGCCCTCTTTAATTTACACGTGATGTAAGTAAGGCTCAAACAATGCTCATCTACCTCCCTTCTTTTTTCCTACTGCAATAGATTTTTGTGGATTTTCATGTGTTGTAATTTTTCCTTGTCTGCTTCCTCCTTTGCTCTTTTCTCAATACAATCCTTTTTCCTCACTTCATTAGATTTTTTCTCATCCTCTCAATGTCAACTTATACCCATTCCCTCTGTCTATATATACCCTTTTAAATGTTGAAATAATAACACAGTTCTCAAAGTTATAAGTGTCATCTTCCCTTGTAGGTATGTAAACAGTTTGTACTTATTAATAACAGGTTGTTATTTTTTTCCTGTTTACCCTTTTATGCTTCTCTTGTGTCTGTATTAGAAGATGGAATTTTCTGTTGAGCTCCGGCTTTTCATGAGGAAGATATGGTAGTCCCTTATTTTGTACAATACCATCTCCTCCCCTGAAAAAAATTATGCTAAATTTTGCTGGGTATTTGATCCTTTGTCCTAATCCAAATTCCTTTGGCATATGGAATATCATATCCCATGCTCTCTGATCTTTTAATATACAAGTTTCAAGGTACTGCATTATCCTGACTGTGATTCCATGATATTTAAATTGCTTCTTTCTTGCTGCTTATAGTATTTTCTCTTTGACCTGATAATTTTGGAATTTTGTTCTGCAGAGAATAAGAGTGAGCTGAGATCTGGGTTTAAGATAAATTTAGGTGTGGATTTATTAAAATTTAATTGGTAGTGTCCATTGAATGCAAGAACACTTCTTTAAAAAGGCTAAAACCACAAAAACCACAATCAGGTAGAGGAGATAACAGAAGGCATGAGGTACAGAAGCAAAAACAGTGATTGGTTAGATTTACAGCTCAGGGCTAATTTGGGAATATGGCACAAGGGTGAAATCTTTCTGGGGGTCCCTCCTAGAAAAAGGCAGAGGACACAGGGTGGAGGGTCATAGTCAACTTTGCAGAGTAGGGTGGAGGGGTCATTGGGTAAGGAGGGGCCTGGAGTTCCCCAGAACAGGCCAGAGTTATATTCTGGGCAAAGGGTGTGGAGACCCTGCTTAGTCAGCAGAATAGATCAGGGTGGTCTCTACATAAGCTAGTGTTGCATCATACTATGCTGAAATTTGTATAGTATGCTGATTCAGGAAGAATGTATACCGATTCTGATTAAGGAAGGAGGGGCTCAGGGGTCTATGACTTGAGCAATCCCCAGCACTATGTCTTAAGCTGTTTCAAGCTATTACATGATAGAGGCAAAGACAGAAATATAAAGGGGCTTAATGATGGACCACAAATCAGATGGTGGGTAGTAACCAGGGATTTGGGTTTGGGTACAACAATTTGACTACAATATCTCATGAAATTTTTAATTTGGGATATTTTTCAGGAGCTGATTGAGGATTCCTTAGATGACTATTTTACCTTCTGGTTCTAGGATTTCAGAGCAGTTTTTCTTGATAATTTCCTGAAAGATCCTGTTTTCAGGTAAACCAATAATTTTAAAATTATTTCCCCTAAATCATTTTTCAGATCAGTTGTTTTACTAGTGAGGTATGTTATGTTTTCTTCTACTGTTTTCATCCTTTTGTTTCTGTTTGATTTATTCTTGCTATGTTATGGAATCATTAGCTTCCACTTGCGAAAATTTAGTTTTTAATGAATTGTTTACTTTTATTTGATTTTGTACATCTTCTTACATTTGGTTCATTTTACTCTTTAAGGTTTTCTTTTTCAGTGAATTTTTATGCCTCCTTTTTCATTTGACCAGTTCTATATCTTAAGTTTTTTTTAGTGTACTTTCCCCTCATTTGACCAACTGTATTTTTTAAGGACTTGCTTTCTACAGTTGGTTTTCCCCCAAAACTAGTGACTCTCACTTGCATGCCTCTCATTTCTTTACCCCATTTTTCTTTTATCTCTCTTATTTGACTTGTAAAATACTTTTTGAGTTCTTTGAAGAAGGCTTTTGGGATTTGCGGCCAGTTAACATTGCCCTTTGAAGTTTTTCATGTGGGTATATTGACAATGTTGTCTTCTGAATTTGTGCCCTGATGTTCCCTGTCCCCATAATAATAATCTATGATGATTGTCCATTTTTAATATTTGCTCTTGTTTGCCTATTTGTTGGCTTTTAAAGTTGAACCCCTCTTGCTGGAGCACAGGGGGCACTGACCCAGTCTTCTTTTTCAGGCAGCCTAAAACCTGATCATTGGTTTTGTATGCTAGGGCCTCAGTTGCTGGCAATGAGAGGCTACAAGGGTCTGGAAGATTATCTGGTGGCAAGCTGGGGTCAGTAATAATGTTCCGTTTTGGGGGGTAGGGTGTGGAGACTTCTGTCACAGTGGAACTGTGCCTCTTGAAGTTGTGCTTCCTGGAGTTGTCCTGATGCACTGGGAAATTTGGCTGCTAGAGAACACTTGTGCATATAGTAGTTTCATGAGATGGGATTTTCTGGTTGCCTTACCTGTGCTAATGCACTTGGAGGTTCCTGTGGGTGCCTGTCTTCTTCACCACCCTGGAGATCATAATTTCCACTTGTTATGCTGAGGTGAGTCTTGCCACTGACTTACTGGAACACCTCTTGTCCCTATACAGCCAGCACCCCCTCCTCCAGAGTGAGAGTGGCCTTTCCCAACAACACTCCAAGTTTCCTGGTCTACAAGACTGCTGCACCCCATTTTTCCACTGACTTGGCTGTTTGAGGACTTTTCTTGGCATTATATTTTCTGGGCTTTCAGAGGTCAACCAGTAATGGCGACAGCAACCTATTTCTTACTCTGCCATCTTGTCTCTCTGAAGAGGAAGATAAAGGTACTTTCACTTTTTATGGAGCAATTTGTTGATAAATGAAGTCTCAGAGCTCTTATACAGATAGATATTAAAATATTTTTTCTGATCAAAATGCCACAGGAATTGTTCTCTTTTGAATGTGAAAAGCTATTTTATGTGACCTATGGATGAGACAAATGCAATTTATTTGGTTGCAGATAGAAGCTTAGAATTTGTTTATTAACCATAAGCTAAGGTATGGTTACTCACAGTGAAGATTCAGAACTGAACCCAGAATGAAAATAGATAAGGGAGAGAGAAGTAAAAAGACAGACTTTGGAACTACATAGCCTAGCTTGAAAATAGAAGGGATAGATACTGAAGTGGCTGTTGTGGACCAGTCTATAGCTGGGTAGAGGAATAGCTTGGAATCAAAGAATCAGAGGATTCTTCCAATAGATCCTTTATTTTGGATTCAGTGCTATGGTAAAGAATGTATTTGTCAAACCTAATGTGTGTCAGCTCAGTAGAAGAATATGTTCAATGTAGAATATCTATTTTATAGGACCAGTAATAGACCATTATTGAGAAAAAATAGGGAAAATGAAGTTCACGTTTGCAGAGAATTGGGGTTTGTATCAATCATGCTCTCCATGGTAGGGGTGGTGTGTGTTTGTGTGTGTGTGTGTGTGTGTGTATACATATTGTTGCCGTGTTTAATTTAATATGTGAATACCTATGACATAATTTCTTTTGTCTTATTGCTTAATGGTTACATTTGGTATCTGAAAGTGTTATTAAATTGAGTGACTGGTTTCACATAAATGGAAGCATATAAATAAGAATTTAAGAATTGGAATGGTTAGTAGGGGAATATATTCTGCCCCAAACAGGGTTACCTCTATAAACTCAGACAATCTGAATACCCAGACCTGTCATTATGAGATCAGGCTGGAAAGGATGAGGCAGACCAGAGAGAGAGAGAAAGAGAGAGAGTGAAAGTAATTGCTTCATGTTACAGACATTTATGGGTACCTCATACACCCACAATCAAAATATAGTTAAAATCAAAGGACACCCCATTGAGAGAAATTGTGGGATAATGAATGGAATAATAGATTTGAAGTCAGGAGTACTTGGATTCACATTCTGTCTCAAAAGTTGTTAGCTATGGGATTAAGGACAGTTAATTTAATCTCTAGGAGAATTATGTATCTCCCTAAGACTTATCAATCAAGTCATATATGGATTTTAATTGTTCAGTGGAAGGAGTTTATGGTCATTTATAGTTTTATGAGTTCATATTTTTGCACTTCTCCCTACTATTCTTGTTTATGCTCTCCATCTCAATTGAATTAACTTTTGCTGTGGAAAATAAGTTATTTATCAATTTATATCTTTGAATTAGGTTGTTTGAAGTGGATACAGAAGTCATATAATAAGTCCTCTAGCTAAAATACCACATTCATTTTATTAAATCCAGAAAAAAAGATTTTCATTGCATCCTTTTCCCCTGTACCTTTCAAAAATACTATCCTTGTCTTCTTGCATGAAATGACATTAAAGATAAAGCAAGATATTTATTTATTGGCATCTTCTTCTGTCTTCTTCATGGGCACTAGCCAAAATAGCATTTAAAGTCATTAGAAATTTCTTATCTGGAAAAGTAGTTTTTATTTTTTTCTTGGCTTTGTCCCAACATTACTAAATTAAAAAGAACACAAGAAATTTACTGTGTAAAAACATAATCTAGGTATGTTTCAAATTTTACGTTAATAAACCAATAAAAAGGATAGTAGATAACATTTATGGAATCTGTTACATATTCTCTTCCCTTATTCTTCCATACAGACTGTGAAAAAAATTTTTCTCAATAACTAAATTGGCCACTTTATTAAATTTACAGTGTTAAAATACTCAAAAATGAAACAATCCTGACTCAATATTTCGCTAGAACTGTGATGTAAGAAATTCATCCGTTTCTTTAAAATATGCATATTTTTCACTGTAATCCATATCTGTCCATCATGTTCAGTTAATTCTTATGTATTTCAAAATGTTCAACAAAATGAGTCCATTAAACTTGTTGCTGGACATTCATGAGTTTTCCAAATAGCATAAGGATACAAGTAGGGCAAGTGATCTGTGCTTCATTTGCTTTTCACTCTTGCCAGATTAACCCATCTGCTTAATTACACATTTCTCTGAAGACAACCAACAACCGGTTCTGATAGATAATTCCTTGCTATAGTGTATTGTAACTTGCTCAGATTCACCACATTTGATTCTGGTCCTGAATAATATTCAGTTTGCAATATTGCCTAAAATATATGTCATATATAAAATCATGTATATATCACATATTTGCTTAGTTCTTCACAATGTTGTTCAAAGGGAATAAAAGCATAAGCTACAACAACTACATATATATACACACACGCATATATCACATGTACATCAACATAGGCATATTTGTTTAGACTTATATTTGTGTAGTCACTTATATATGTATGTATATATATGTGTATATATATACATAATTTGGTGTGTATGAACACATTCCTATGCTTGTATCTCCGAAAGTAACATGTGTGTGGATAAACAGATAAGAGAGATGCATAAATTTGTAAGTATTCATATACTGAGAGACAATTCTAGAGAAATGATACCTACTGCTGTATTTGGCTTATTCAGTAATGATAGAATAAGAGTTCTGTGTTATCTAATAATCTATATAATCCATACATTCATATATATGTGTATGCATACATTTATATATGTATGTATATTTTAGTTCAGGCATCAAGTTTTATTCATCCACTTGATTTTTCCTCTCTGAACACTTAAACTGAAGTGAATACAATTCACATGAAACCCAAAAATCTAATCCTTCTAACCACATAACTCAGGAATCATGATATGATTCATGAGTCACCACTGGCACTGCAAAACGTTACTTTTGTTAAGTAATTTTTTTTCTCTTTAGATTGAATGGTCTTTATGTCATTAAATAAAGGATGGCCAAAAGAAAGCATAGGTTTATGCAATTGCCTAGTAAATTAAAAGTTTGTTAAGAAGTGATTCAGAAAATTTGAGATGAAAAAAAGAATCACTAAGAATTACTTGCTATAGCTTTGGCTGTTAGGACAGTACCATTTCACCAGGGATTTTGTCTCTTGGAACATGCTTAAAAATTTTTTTTTTGGGGGGGGGGCTTTGTAATCTATTGATATATTCATTTATTCTGTAATTAATGAAAAATAACATTACATTCATTTTGTTCTTTAAGTTAAATCATATATTGAACTTATGGTACAAGTTTAAACTTATAATAGTAAAAACATACATATATTTCTATAGATTCTTTTTCCCCAAAATACTTGATTTTTTTCTTTTTTTGTTGTTTTTGGAGGGCAATTGGGGGTAAGTGACTTCCTCAAAGTCACACAGCTAGTAATTGTGTCAAGTGTCTGAGGCTGGATTTGAACTCATGGCCTCCTGACTTCAGGGTCAGTGGTCTATTCACTGAGCCACCTAGTCACCTTTTATGCTTAAAAATTGTTGAAGCCCTTTGAATAAACCTTGAGACTCAGGGTCTTATTAATGGGTTCGATGATAATCCACTTATAAGTTACTTACTATTAAATAAATTAGAATACATGGAATGAATTCTTGGACTTCAATTTGGCTTTCCCAGGGCTTTTGCATGGATAGAATGGAAATCAACTTTTATATTAAGCATAGGTCATATTCAGAGATCATAGAAATAGGACTGAAACAGCAACCTTATTCCCTGTCTTAGAATTATGGACTTGTGGAACTAGAGATGTCATTAGAAATTGTGTTATTCTAATTTTGACTTATAATGATAATAGCATTTATTTAATTTCTATTATGGGCCATTTATTATTATTGTTCTTGTTGTTCAGTTGTACCTGACTCTTTGTCTGAAAGTCCATTTGGACTTTCTTGGCAAAGATACTGTTATGGTTTGCCATTGCCTTCTCCAGCTTTTCACAGATGAGGAAAATGAGGTAAACATAGTTAAGTGGCTTGCCCAGAGTCACATAACTAGTAAATTTCTAAGTCTGGGTTTGTACTCAAGTCACTCGGATTCCAGGTCCATTGCTCTATCCACTGTATCACCTAGTTGCCTAAACGTATTGCTATTATTTGTCAAGCAACATGAAAGATACAAATGTGAATTAGAAAAGATGAGTGCTTATATGAAGCCAACAATCTGATAGGGAAATCATATTTACAAAATTCAAAGCAAATAGACACACACATAAAGGTGTACATGTTTGTATATGCATACTTATGTATATGTGTATATATACATACGTGCATATATCTGTACATACATATATATATATATACACATATGTAGATATTGATTTGTGGGGTGTGTGTGTGTGTCTGTGTGTGTGTGTGTGTGTGTGTGTGTGTGTGTGTGTGTAGTATGGGTATATTCAGGGAAGACTACTACCTCTACTGTGAGGGCCACCAAGCCCCTTTTCAGGTCTTCTGTCTACTTTTAGTGACCATGTGATCCACTTGTCTCTCTAAGAAGCTGTAGCATGCACAGTGACTGAAACCATTTTGACAGACAGTCTAAATAGGCTTCAGACCTGTTGGTAACCTAGACAGTGACTACCCAAAGCATTTTACAATTTCTCCAGGATGAATGCATGAATAAGGACAATTTATTACAATGACATGAAGGCAGCTGAGGCAGTCTCTCTTGAGAGTTTAGAGCTTGTGTAGTGCAACTGCAAGAACCCTAGCATAGTCAGGATGGCTACTAGCACAGGTTCTTTGATCTTCTTTTTAAAAGGAAGGCACATTTAAAAGGGGTTAGCAATATTACTTTAATCAAACATATATATCATTCACTTCATTCAGGGAAAAAGGTCAGGACCCTGAACTTCAAAAAATGCAAACAGAAATTACAAGCAGAAAAAAATACAGACAGAAAGAAGAACACAATTCAACAGACAAACAGATGGGACTCCTAGCTGTCTGACCATTAAATACATACATAGTCAATTACCAGAGAGAGAAGCACTAATGCCTAGGTTTTCAAAGCTGGAGGCACTCAAGGGCTACCCAAAGACTCTTCTGGCCAAATTACACAACCCTTCCCATAATTGAGCCCCAAAGCAAAGCCTCACCCTAGGATATCTATCTATCTATCTATCTATCTATCTATCTATCTATCTATCTATCTATCTATCTATCTCTAGCCCTCTCTCTCTCTCTGTCTCTCTCTTTCTGTCTATATCTATAGCTATAGCTTTATCAATATTGATGAATCATGATGATGTCAAAGAAAAAATTTTAAGAAGACCTGGAGACCTTTGTCATCAGTGTGCCAAAAGAGGAAATGCTTATAATTCTGGGTGCCTTTAATGTTAGAGTTGGCTCAGACTATCAGACATGGCAGGGGGTCCTTGGAAGGAATGGAGATGGAAACAGAAATAGTAATGGTCATGTATTACTAAGGACATGAGCATCTCATATGCTTTTTTTTCCCAATGCTGTCTTCCATTTACTTAAAAACAAACTTTATGAATGCACCCTCAAGGTAATTACTGACACTTGGAAGACTATGTGCTTATAAGGAGAAGAGGCAGGCAGGGTGGAAGAATAATGAAGTCAATGTGTGATGCAGAATGTTGGGATGATCATAGACTTATCCTCTCCAAGCTAAATATTTACATTCAATAAAATCAGAGGCCCAAAGGCAAAATGACTTTCAGAAAAATTAATATTAAGAGATTAGAGCACTTCTCTGAGTGGAAACAATTTATTGGTAACTTGGAGGCAAAGTTGAATCAATACAATGTTTACAACAATGGGGCAGAAAAGGAGTAGGCAGCTTTTAAAGATTTGGTGTACAGCGCTGCATTTGTTTATCTGGGTCAGAATACTCAAGATGGTTTCATCAAACATCAAGATTGATTTGATGAAAATGATGGTGAAATTTTGAAGCTAACAAAGCACATGGAAGCAAAGTTCTACTATAGCTAGATAGTCAAGTTAATTGACTGGCAAAATGAGCAGGCAAAGGAAGCAAACCAAGCTCAGCAATCCAACTTTAGGTTCTTTTTATGGAGACAAAAAGGATCAAAGCATAGAATGGGAAGAAGACAACACAGTCAGATATCCTGTACCAAAAGCTGCCAAGAAAAATGTAACCAATTTCAGGCCACAGAGGAGCTTAAGAAGGATTTTGAAAACAAAATAAGAGAAGTGGAGGACAAATTGGCAAGAGAAATGAGAATAAAGCAGGAAAATCATGAAAAGAGGGTCAACAATCTGACTGATGAAAATAACACCTTAAAAATACTCAAATGGCAAAAGAAGCCAAAAAGCCAACGAGGAGAAGAATGTCTTTAAAAAGTTGAATTTGCAGGGGGGGTGGAGTCATGATGGTAGTGTAGAAGCAGCAAAACATTGTAGCTCTCACCTTAACCACCTCAAATACCTATAAAATATGACTCTAAAAAACTTTAAAGCTCCAGAAGTCACAAAAATGAGAGAATCAAAGCTCCTGCTGAAGGCAGCCTGGCAGGCAAATGGGAAAGGGTTCATTGCAGCATGCTGGGAGCACAGACCAGCACCACATGAACCCATGGCTGGAGCTCTATGGCTGGCAGGACAAGCTGCAGCTGGAGCATGAATCACTGGCAGCTGTGGCATTTTCCAGAACTGCCAATCGGTAAGAAACACGGACTAAGTGAAAGGTCAGTGGAACTCAGAAAAATTTGGGGGAGAGAATCTGGTCAACTGCCTGAGAGCTACGAGTGGCTGAAGTGGTGGCCCTGTAAACACCTCCACATGGCTTCTTCAGAAGCTCCCAGACTGCAGATTGTAGGGGATACAAGCAATCATTCAGAGGCTAAGTACCCTTTCCCTTAACTATCTGGATCAGATAGTGGTCTTGGGTGGTAGTCCTGAGGTACATTTTCAGTGAAACAAAGCTGGTGAGGGGCTACAGAAATGGTGGCTTCCTAATAGCTCCAGCAGCTGCAAAAACTCAAACAATTTGGGACAGATCTCTCCCCTCTAAAAGCAGAGTTCTACTGAACCTAAATGTCAAGTAATTGACTGGCAACATGAGTAGGCAAAGGAGAGCAAACCAAACAATGCAACTTTAGATTCCTTTTTTGTGGACAAAAAGGAACAAAGCATGGAACAGGAGGAAGACAACACAGTCAGAACTCCAGCACCAAAAGCTTCCAAGAAAAATGTAGACTGGTTACAAGTCATACAGCAGCTTAAGAAGGATTTTGAAAATCATATAAGAGAAATGGAGGAAAAATGGAAAGAGAAATTAGAATGTTGCAAGAAAATCATGGAAAAAGAGTTAACAACCTGAATAAAAAATAACACCTTAAAAATAGATTAAATCAAATGGCATAAGAGGCCCAAAAAGCCAATGAGGAAAAGAATGCATTAAAAAGTTGAATTTGCCAGATGGAAAAAGAATCTCAAAAGCTGACTGAAAGGAATAATTCCTTCAATATTAGTGTGGAGCAAATGAAAGCAAATGGCTTTATGAGAAATCAAGATACTATTAAACAGATCCCAAAAAATGAAAAATAGAAACCAACATGAAATATCTCCTTGTAAAAAACCACTGACCTGGAAAATATATCCAGGAGAGACAATTTAACAATTATTGGACTACCCAAAAGCCATGATCAAAAAACGAATGTAGAAAATTCTCAAAGAAAACTTCCCATATATTTTAGAACCAGAGGGCAAAATAGAACTTGAACGAATTCACTGATCACCTCTTTTAAAAAGATCCCCTAGAAGAAAGAAAACCCCTAGGGATGTTATAGCCAGCTTCCAGAGTTCCTAGATTAAGGAGAAAATTTTATAAGCTGCCAAGAAGAAATAATTTGAATACTGTGGAAACATAATGAGGATAACCCAGTATCCAGCAGCTTCTACATTAAGGGACTGAAGGGCCTGGAATATGATATTCTGGAGATCAAGGGAGATAGGATTAAAAACAAGAGTCACCTACCAAGCAAAGCTGAGTATAATGTTCCAGGGGAATACATGGTCATTCAATGAGGTTCAGGACTTCCAAGCATTCTTGAGGAAAAAAACAGAACCAAATAGAAAATCTGGCATTCAAATACAAGAAGCATGAGAAGGTAAATGTGGAA
>CM053594.1:163353280-163369121 GCA_028646575.1 Pseudocheirus occidentalis | reverse complement strand
TTATTTATGTAAAAGCAGAAGTATTTGGTGAGCAATTTAATTTTTAAATGTAAAAATTATAGATTGGAGCATTGTACTCTCTACATCTTATACATCACAGTGTAGAGGTGACTTTAGCATGTCAAATGTTCTAGCCAATCTTATGACATTCCAACATCTGTAATGTCTTGCACAGGCCCAGTAACAAATTATATTTCTGCTAATTAAGGACTAGCCTATATGAAAACTAATGTAGGAAATGCTTATTTCTAGAAATACAGTCACCAATAATGAAAGCTTTTGGTTACTACATCTCCCAAGTAGTGATAATTAGCACACAAAGGGCTAATCAGTTTCTACATTGTTATAGGATATAACTATTTCAAATGACAGACTCTCAGAATCTCAGGACTAGAAGATCTTCTAGAACTTAGAGACCATCCAGTCCAAACTATATTTGAACAAGAATTACCTTGACCCAAAAAGTAATTATCAAGTCTTTCTTTTAAGATCTTGAGTGAGGTTAAGGTAAACATATCCCTTCTCATCACATTACATTTCTGGATGGCTCTGATTATAAAGAAGTTTTATTTGTTCTTTTACTTGAGATGAAGACATTTTTTTCTTACAAAACTTCACATCAGTTATCTAAGTTCTGGGACATAAAAATCCCACTTCCACAGAGCAGCATTTTATATCCTTGAAACCAGTTATTATGTTTCTGCTAAGACTTTCCTTCAGGTTAAACAACTCCACTTTTGCAGTCTGTATATGTTTGGCACTTTCAAAAGTCCCTTGACCCCTCTTGGATTTTCTTTTATAGATTCTACCAAGCTCATACATTTCTTACTTAAAATTTGTGACTTCAAAGTGGACACAACACTGCTGATGCAGTCAAATGACAGTAGTCCACCAGGGTTAACATTTTCCTTATGCTGGAAACTATATATTTCAATGCAACCGTATCTTTATTTGTTTTTCTCCAGGATATCATTGGGATCTTACCAAAATACCTTGCTAAAATAAACCTCATCTATAGCATTTGTAGATCTACTTGTCTGGTAACCTGGCAAAAAAACAATAAACAGTTTATTTTGCAACAATATATTTTAAGCCACATTTTAGAATTAGGTATTTTATCTTTATTCATTTGAAAATTTTTATTTTAATTTGTATTATTAAAAGTTTTTCATGATACTTTTAAAGCTCTCACTAAAGCAAATTTTAAAAATATACTAATACCCTCCCAAAATGTTGGTTTTCTATGCAAAATGGCTATACTGAGCTAGTATAGGAGGAAAAGATAAATTAAATTCAAAGTAAAGCATTTAAACAAGAAAAAGAAAATACCATGAAATATCTCATGTAAATTCCCAAGACACTACCTGAAACTTTTCCATAAAAAAGAAAAATATTTGAAATTTTAGGGGGCAGAATATTTGGGATGTCTTACCTTGTCTGCTCTCTGGTTTATCATTGCACTGTTTATTACTATTTTAAAATGAAAGAGAAAGAAATGTAACTTTAAATGATAATTTCTGCATGCATGTATAAATGAAAGTTTTAGAAAAGTGGAGGCTAAAGCCAGAGAAGGATTTAGGATAAACTGGAAATTTCCTTTGTTTTCATCCCAACTACTAATAGACTCTTTAAGTTTTAACAAATCAGTTGCGGTACTTGAATAAATTTTTAGAAGGTGTGCTATAGTGGAAGGCATGCTAGATTTGGACTCAGAGGACCTAATTTCAAATCCTCATTCTGCCACTTATCTTTTTCCTTTGAATAAATGTATTTTAAATAAAAAGTATTGAAATCATAATTACAAGTCACCCAAGAAAATCTGTCTCATCATAAAATAATAATACATAATCAAATATAAATGGCCAAGTGCTCAGAGGATATAGGGAAGAAGCTCAGAGAAGACAAAAACCACATCATATTGTACTGGGACTAGTCAGAAATTATTTCAAAAGATACTGAATTTTGAACAAGTCCTTGAAATGGTACATATAGATGACTAAAGAAAAGGATATTGTCATATCTAAGAAAGGAAATGGAGATAATTACTACCCTTAAATTTGGGTTTATTTGTTTCTCCAATTTTATCGTATCCTTGACTATTAAAAGAATAAAAATGACATAAAAGAATAATTCTTTTAATTTCAAATTAAATAATGGAAGAGTTAAATAATTGAGTATTATGTATCAACAATATGTAATGAATGTTAAAGTAACTGAGTAGGTAGTAAATTTTAGCAATATTCCCTGTGATATTTCAACCCCTACTTTTTGAGTCTAAATAGACAAATAAGATTAGTAGATTAAGCACTTGAAAATTGTAATAGAAGAAATAAAATGAAATTAAACACTTCATTGCATTCTCTATACTTTTGTACTCATGCTAGCTAATTCTGCATTCTATTGTGGCCTTCTAGGAGTTATTAGATAATATACAACCAACAAAAAAACCCACTTAACACATGAAGACTGGGCAAAGCTAAAATAACATTTTATTATTGTTATCTTTGAATGAATGGGTTCTTTTTATAAATAAGGGGAAAATACCAGTATGGCCAAAAAAATCTAACCAAGTTGATCTTGTAACATGTCATTTGCATGGGTAAATGTCATTCCTCATTGAGAAATGTGCTTTTCAATGTTCAAGATTATTGAATCATCTCTCCAGTTGAAGATATTGAAGGACAATGGAGAAAATAATGTAATCCAGAAATTGCTTTTCTCCACTTTCGTAAATGAAATCAAATGTAAATGTACATGCAAATGTGATATTGAGCATATTTTCTTTCAGTGTTTGGGGGATTATTCTTATAGAGATCCTTATAAGTCAAATAAAACCAGTTTTCAAATGACTCATACTATTAGTAGTTGGGATGAAAACAAAGGAAATTTCCAGTTTATCCTAAATCCTTCTCTGGCTTTAGCCTTCACTTCTCTAAAACTTTCATTTATACATGCATGCAGAAATTATCATTTAAAGTTACATTTCTTTCTCTTTCATTTTAAAATAGTAATAAACAGTGCAATGATAAACCAGTGAGCAGACAAGGTAAGACATCCCAAACATTCTGCCCCCTAAAATTTCAAATATTTTTCTTTTTTATGGAAAAGTTTCAGGTAGTGTCTTGGGAATTTACATGAGATATTTCATGGTATTTTTTTTCTTGTTTAAATGCTTTACTTTGAATTTAATTTATCTTTTCCTCCTATACTAGCTCAGTATAGCCATTTTGCATAGAAAACCAACATTTTGGGAGGGTATTAGTATATTTTTAAAATTTGCTTTAGTGAGAGCTTTAAAAGTATCATGAAAAACTTTTAATAATACAAATTAAAATAAAAGTTTTCACTTTTTTCTTCCCTTTTCCTCTCTTCTATGCAATTTATTCCAATTACTATGGAATTGCCTCAGATTCTCTATTTGGCATTAAAAAGGGAAAACTAAGGTATAGACATAGAATCCTGCTCAATAATTTAACCCACTTCAATTTTAGCTATTATTTTAAACAAGCCATCAGTAATAAATTACTGGGCAGGTCATTTAATTATGATGCTCCCTCCAGAAGCCTAGTAAATATGTATACGGAGTCTATGACCAATATCAAGTATTTTAATGTGATACTGGTTAAAAAATATTTTAACTAAAATATTTTAAGCCATATTAATAAAAATAAATACAGTACCATTTTCTTCAAGAATGTTTTCCAGGATTACACCTCAAATTGTTTTTAAGAAGAAAAAATAGAGTAATCTTTCTGCTTTCAGGAGTGATTAAAAAATATTTTGTCCTCATTAGCCAGTTTGCTAATGAGTTGTGATACAGTTTGCAGGGTTACAGAAAAGGGAAGTACAACAAAATACACATTACCTTAAAACTGTAGGAATCTTTCTAGCATTGGCCCTTTGGTGATTTGGTGGGTACCTTCAATTGTTTCATTATGTCCGGGGCATCCTCATTCCATAAGTTATAATTGCATTGTTATACAGAAATGGTAATTATTGGAGATGTTCAAGTTATAACATCAGAAAAACCAGGTTTTCTATACCAAAATATAATATAAACATTCAATATTTTATTCCTTAATAGAATTTTATTTTTCCAACTACATGTAAAGATATTTTTCAGCATTAATTTCTTTTTCAATATTTTGAGTTCCAAATAATTTTTCTCCATTCCTTCCTCCACTCCTCCCTCTGTAAGACAGCAAGGAACCCAATATAAGTTTATATATAGATATAGATGTATACACATATCTATATCTATCTAATATATATACACACACATATATATACATACACACACATATATAAGTATATATATATATATACATGTATATATATGTGTGTGTGTGTATCTGCAATCCTGTTAAATATATTTCCATATTGTTCATGTTGTAAATGAAGAATCAGAACATAAGGGAAAAACCACAAGGAAAAAATACTGAAATTAGTATGCTTCATTCTGCATTTGGATTCCAAAGGGCTTTCTCCAGATGTGATTAGCATTTTTCCTCATGAATCTTTTAGAATTGTTGTGCATCATTGTATTGTTGGGAACAGCTAAGTCTGCCATAGTTAATCAATGCACAATGTTGCTACTCTTGTGTAGAATGTTTTCCTGATTCTGTTCATTTCATTTATCATCAGTTCATAAAAGTTTTTCCAGGTTCTTCTGAAATCCATCTACTCACCATTTCTTATAGAACGGTAGTATTCCGTTGCATTCAAATACAACAACTTGTTCAACCATTACACAATTTATGGGCATCTCCTTAATTTCCAATTTTTTGCCACCACAAAAGCTATAGTTATTTTTAGGTATGTGACTCCTTTTCTCTTTTTACATGATCTTTTTGTGATACAGACCTAATAGTGGTATTCCTGGATCAAAGGGTAAGCCCAGTGTGTTTGCTCTTTGGGCATAGCTCCTAATTGCTCTTTAATTCCTTATCTTCTACACACAATACACCTTGCTTCCTCCCCTTTCATTTTAATAGACATAAGCTTATGTCAGCCAGACTTTTCAGTCTAAGGCCTTTGATAAAAGCTATGGAAATATATCTCATGTAGGGATTCAGTACCATTTTTGTTGCTTTTGTTGTTATCAATAAGCCCTAACAAGAATAGACTAGGAGAAAACATCAACACAGAATTAACACTGACTGAAAATAGACTCATATTTGGCATATTGCACCATTATAACACTCAGAATAAAGCATCTGCCAAAAGTTCATTGTTCAGGGCATTGTTTAAAATTCATTTGTTTCTAAAATAGTATGTATCTATATTTGTGGCTCATTCAGTCCTGCACAATTCTGAATACGAACATTCAGCAACTATTTTAAAATACATTCAGTATTCTCCTAATGTGGCAACTTTTCAATAAATAGTGTTTTATATCTCTTAATCTTTAGTACATTTTCAAGTACAACTTGTAATTTCACAAAGGAAGAAAAGCACAAGTCGAGAGAGAGAGAGAGAGAGAGAGAGAGAGAGAGAGAGAGAGAGAGAGAGAGAGAGAGAGAGAGAGAGAGAATATGTCATTATCATTGCATGCCAGTCAGAGGGGAAAGCTGTAATAAGGGGTTTTGATTGTTAAACAATGGTATTCCTTAAATGACTGACAAATAGGTAGAACATTAGACATGGGCACTGAATGTCCTAGGTTCCAGTTCTTGCTATACCCTTAACCAGTTCTATGAATTTGGTCAATTTATGTAACTCCACTAGGTTTTGCTTCACTTTTTTTGCCCGAAATGATCTCTAAGAGTACTGTTAGCAATAAGCATTCTTTGATTCTAGGGAGTTGTACTTGAGATGTAATGATCTTCCTCTTTTATATCTTTTCTTTAACCAGATATAAACTTTTGATAGTTTGAAAGTTAATAAACTCTAATTTGTGGTTAACTACACGAAATTGCCATGACTTAGTGTTTTATAATAGAAATTTCTAAATGAAACATATTTGAAAATTTATCATTTCCAATTTTTCTTGACCCTGTCCTTGGCAGCATCTGGTTTTGGTGGAAGAGATTTGTGCATTTATCACAGAAAAATGTGTTTTGGTGATAACTAATAGAACAAATTATTTTTGTATGTGACCTTGACATTAGGTGCATGAGCAATTGAAACTTTAATTAGTAGTAGATCAGATGCATAAATTGCATGCCACCAACTAAAATTTAAATATTGATAATATTTTAATTTAAGTAAAATCATCCAACATGGCACTGGACTAATTCAATTCATTCTAGAAACTAAATTGTGACTACTTGGCTTTGAGAAATAGAATTATCATTTTATTCCAGAACATAAGAAATTCTAACTTAACAAGGCCCCTTATTTTGGAAAGAACATGAATATTCACTCCTAAAACTTAAAAAAAGGGAGGAAAGAATCTAGCATTGTTTTCCAATTGTATTACATCTAATATGAACCTTTAACATAATTCATGATAATTAATAAAGAACAACCATTATTAAACATGATTCTCCTGTTTTATATAATTTTAAGCAAGTATATTCTTAATTGACCCATTATTCTTTGTTTCTTCTTATATCAAACTTTATCTCATATATTATGTAGAAAATATGAATTGGAACAATTGTTTAATTGATTCATTTTAGTATGTCTCTTCTCATTTTTGTTCCTCTCTGATGTTTGCTAATCTTTTTTGTCATGTCCCTGTACTCCTGTTTTGGCAGTGATGGCCAGAATAGCAAATACATTCCTATCCTTCTCTCAGTCACTTTATTTCTTCCCTGACAAGGAGTTCTGGCACCAAAACTAACATTTTCTGTTACTTAAACACATTAAACAAAATCTGCTGTTGCACACTTAGATGAAAATCAATATAAAGAAAAATAAACATCTTCATTGGATTAGCAATGTACTCAAACAATTAATATTATCTTGTGAATAATTTAACCCATCCCACTTCAGCTCTTATTTTAAGCAGACAATTCTCAATCCAAGTCTTGTTTCATTCTATGAAGAAAATGCAGAAAGAACAACCTACTTTTTGACTCTTTTTTTATATTAGGCATAAAACTCATGCTGCTCTTGAAAGTATTCATTCTATTTGAAAGAAATCCTTTTTCAAGTGACTTCATAATAAAACATATTTATCTGTATATATGTCTATTTAAATAAATGCGGTCTCAATTTATTGGAATAATCTAAAGTAAATTGGTTTAATTTACACAAAGTTTAGTCATTATCAAGTGAAGTTATTATAGAATATGGAGCATAATTACACACATGTGTATACACATATATATCAGACTAATAACATAATACACAAATTTCTAGCACATTCATTTAGCTATACACATAGGCATCTAGGTGGCTCAGTTGATAGAGAACTGGGCCTGGAGTCAGAAAGACCTGAGTTCAAATCTGATTTTAGATCTTATTGTGTTACTCTTGGCAAGCCATTTAACTTTTGTTTGCCTTAATCAATTGAAGAAAGAAATTGTAAATCACTCCAGTAGCTTTGCCAAGTGAACCGCTTGGACAGTATTGGTGTGATATAGTCTTCAGGGTCCCAAAGCATTTCACATGAATGAACAACAATAACAATTCTCCCTATGTTCTTACTTTAACCACTTTTCATTTTCTTCTGAGTTTGTATTTATGAGAAATTTGAAAACAGCATGCTAACTATGTCAGAATTGCTTGAATGATAATTCAATTCAACAGACATTAATTAACCCTATTTAACATACTGTGACCCTTTCTGGGAGCTAGCACTGTCCTAGATTCTTTGGCCTTCCTTAGTAAAGGGGATCCCAACTCTTCTCATGTTTCCATCCTGGTTCTGGAATTCTTATGTGGTAAATGCACTCTAATAAGTATATTTAAGCATTAGAGAGAAACCAATGAGTTTCCCAATTTCCTGATGGTTTTCTGGCACTCCTTCCACTGTTGTTAGCTTATCCAATTGACTTTGGCAAGCATCTTCCCATAGACTTGTGTTTTTCTAACACCTGTGACATGAGTCTCATGAATCTAGGATTTTTCAACATTAATAACAAAGCTTTTTGGCACATTGTTCTAATAAAGGAAATTCTTTAAAAATGGAGTGTAGATTTATGAAGCATAAAAAAATAAGGAATACACTGATTACTTTGGGGACATTTTCTCTCTCAGAAAACATGTAAATCATTGTTCAACCCAAAGGGAATTAGGTCAATCAGAAAGCAACTTGGCATGAGGAACTTATAATAATTTCATAAGCATTTATATAGTGCTTTAGAGTTGGGAGAGCTCTTTAAAATATCTCACTTGATTCTTGAAGCAACACTGATAGTTAAGTATTATTATAATATTCATTTATACAGATGAGGAAACTTAGGCAAATAGAGGTTAAATGATTTACCCAGGGTCACACAACTCTTGGTACATGGAATGATCTCACAGAAACAACCTTCTAGTGCTGAGTAAAAAAAACAAACAAACTGAAAAATAAGAAGACAAACACTGACCATTTTCCCTGTTAAGATGGAGACAGAGAATGAGAGACAAAGAGAAAAAGAGACAGAGATTGAGAAAGAGAGAGACAGACAAACACATCCTCCTCTATGGTCAATAATAAGCCTGTCTGCCTTCTTCAAGATCCTATTAGAGGACAAGTGATCTCTGAGTCCCCCTACCTTTACTTCAGTTTATGCTTGACTAAGTGGCTAGCTATGAGTATTGTAGCCATATATTTTATTTGATTACAAAATACACAAATATAATTAACCACTTCTACTTATCTGGTAAGACATATATTAGGAGTGGTTTTATGCTTTCATATCTGGATTCTCACTAATCTTTGCAAATATTTGTTTCTACTTAAGCAAGATTGCCAAGCTGTGACAAAATTAATTATTGAGTCCTCCCCCACAAACTACCTTATATTTAGCTGTTATATTTATCTATATACATTATCCTTAATATATGCTGACATATACATAGATGTGTTTACATAAAGGCATACATGCACCAAATATAGGTGAGTATAACCCTATTGTGTCACCTTGCTCCTTGTAAGTGAGGATGTTTGATTCATTGTATGTGTTTGCCCAGTGCATTAGCATAGCATCTAGCTATGTAAGCACATAGTAAGGACTTAATGATAAGAACATGCAGATTTATTGATTGGTCAATTGTCATCTTTCAAAAATAAACAAAAGAACTGACTCGAAGGAAAAGTCAAAGACCCCGTAGACATATTTTATGGTTTATTAGGTTATTCAATGAAAATTACAAACTGGCATTCCATAATTTTGTTGGGCCTAGATTTATTGAGTGCTTTTTGATTTTGAGTATAATTTTGTTCAACATTTTCAATTCATAGAGTACATCTTCCTACTTACCAAGATGTCACCTAATGTCCTTCCTGGAGAAACTTTCTTTTTCCTTTCAAGATAGAGCAAAAAAAAAAAAAAGACTAGGAACACCTTACTATATACTACCTTTATGAAGTCCCACTAATCCCACCAACTCCTTCAAGATAGACATCTAACTAAGATTTATGTGTTTTTTATTAGGACCTCAGTAATATGCCAATTTAGACTGTGCCCTAAAAACTTTGGGGGTTTTTTTGTTGTTGTTGTTTTAAAACTTATAAGGACTTACTGGATATAGTCTATGTGTTCAAGAAAAAAAAGTATCTACTTAACTTAAATTTCTTTAAAATGGATTCTTGCCTTTTTGCTTTGCATAATGAAAGAGAGATGAATGTCTCTGGAAATAATGTGGATCCAAATATAACGAATTTACATTCCAGATTTTTGAAACTATCTGAAAATCACATTCATAAAAAAAAAGCTTCTGCAAATGATAGATGCCTCTCCCTCATGATAAACCCCACCCAGTGAGAACTTGCAAGGGGAACTTGATGCCAAAATATGAGGAAAAATCACTGAAAGCTTTGTCAAGAAGACAAACTTGCTTGAAATCTGAAGTCATATGTATTAGTTCACAGAAGACAAAAGTAAAAATTCATATGAAAGAAAGAATTTTTAAAATAACATACCATCCAGTCTTCTTGCTATGAGTGATTCTTAGACAAGAGATGATTAGGAAAGCATCAAGTACATCTAGATTCAGATTTTTTTTTCTTTATTTATTACCTTTGTTAAATTATATTCAAAACAACATATACCCTAAATATTAAAGAAAATGCCAGGAAAAACTGTAAGAGAACCACAAAATATTCTTTTCATTTCTATCTGTAATAGGTTAATTCTGAAGCAAATAATTGATAGAGGGAATTGCAAAAGATAAAATAATTAGGATTACATGAAATTAAAATGGTTTTGCACGAACAAAATGAATCTAGGATAAGAAGATAAGATCATTGACTCTGGTTGGGGGAAGGAATTGAATCATAAATTGCTTTGGGGAGTTTGATATCCAAAATTTATGATGAAATTACTGAAATATACAAGTATATGTCTAAAAGTCATCTTGCACCAATAACTGTTCAAAAGATATGAGCAAAGTTCTTAAACAAGACTTGAAAACCATTAAAATTTGAAAGAATCATCAAAATTACTAATAAGAGAAATTCAAAACAGAATAATCCTGAAGTCTCACCTCAAGCCTAGAAAATTGCCAATAGAAATGGAGGGTTTGGGATATTGGAGGCTTGTGAAAAGACTGGCATACTAAGTAATTTTTGATAAAGCAGCAGATTTGCATAACCATTCTTGGAAGTTTTTGCAATCATGCAAATAAAAGGACCAAAATGAACACATGTTGGACAAGATTCCTCTGGTACACATGTGCTCCAAAGATGTCATTGTAAAAATGAAAGTCTTCACATACACCAACATATATGTAACAATATTTATTATTATGGTAGTAAAGAAAATAAGTATAAACATGTCTTTATATAAGACAGTCTAATACTAAAATAGTCTTTATATCAGATTAATTAAACAGTGGTTCATGAATGTAATGGAATATGACTCCTTTGTAAGAAATTATCCTCATGATGAATACAGGGAAGGATTAAAATATTTATAAAAATTGATTCAAAGAGAAACAAGTAGGATCAGGAAAATAATATATACAATATACAATGTGTCCATAATGAAAATGTAGAGGATTACAACTAGAAAACAAGCAAAACTGAATGCCACAATTTTGTAATGACAAAGCTGGGAACCAAAAGAAGACTATGATAAGACACCTCCCTCTACTCATTTGCAAAGCTGTAGAGGAAATGTTCTGTTGCTGTGGAAAATGCCATATAATATCAGACTTGTTCAGTGTCAATTTATTTGGCTGACTTCTTTTCTTTTCTTTCACTTAAAATAAAAAGCAACTTTGTTTTAATGAATATATAGCTAAGAAAGAAGAGGTCTATGGATGCAGGAGAAATATAGGTCATATTAAAATGACTCAAAACCATTTTTAACAAAGAAAAATTCAGTATTTTCTGTCCAATTTTCCAGCCTTCTTATATATGTAGAAATGTTTTCTTTACGTGGAGACCTTCAAGGATGATATGAGTGACTTCTAGGTGTTACCTGTAACTCAAATATCCATTGCCAAAATTAACTTATATACTGTTGAAAACCTCTGTGATTCTTTATTTTTTTTTTGCTTTTTTTTGGAGGGCAGTTGGGGTTAAGTGAGTTGCCCAAGGTCACATGGCTAGTTTTTTGTGTTAAGTGTCTGAGGCCGGATTTGAACTCAGGTACTCCTGACTCCAGGGCCGGTGCTCTATTCACTGCACCACCTCACCGCCCCAAACCTCTGTGATTCTTAGTACTTTCTGCTTTCTTTTCTGCTGCTTCCACTACTGTCATTGTAGATATAGATGTAGGCTCCTGGGATTTCAGTACATTTTATCTTTTTATTTATTTATTTATCATTTTATCTATTTCTGTCATTTATTATCTTATTAAATGGAAATACTTTAATATTATGCTATTTAAATTATTTTTTCTCCACAATTTTCCAGAATTTAGACTTCTAAATTAACAAAAGGCCAAACTGCTTCTTTGAAAATTAAATTATCCACAAGATTATAATCAATTCAGAATTTTTAGGTAAATGCATATGCATTATATTCAAATTCATTGAAAAATTGGAAGGATAGAATTTCGGGAAGATGGCAAAGTAGATCAGTAAATTCCAAGCTCTTGGGATTTCCTCCCATGAAAGAGATAAAACAGCAATTTAGGGCAAGAAAAGTGCAGGCAAAAATAAATAACAAAAAGGACACAACAAGGGTCTTCCTGGGAAAATTTGAGAAGATCAGAAGAAAAATCCCAGGAGAAAGTTTTGTCCCTGTGGAGAATAAACACCTCTAGACTAGGATCTGCTTTGCAAGCACTGAGGATAATTGGCTTGAGAGGCTATCTTGACACCAGCCACAGGAACTTTTATCCTGAGAATAGTGAGGGGTCTTGGGAGTCTGAGCCATGGAATATCAAGGAAGCCTCTACCAACAAGGGATGTCAGATCTAGCTGTGCCATGGAGAGTGAAAGGGGAAAGAAGAAACCAGCACATTCCCAGTGAGTGCAGAAACAGTGGGGCACAATGCCCCTGGTTATGGGAACAGAGAGAAGTTTGGAGGCTAGGTTTTGGTTCCAGGCTAGAGAGGAATTGAAGATGTGGGATGAAGCACTATTTCCCATACCCCAGGTCTAGAGGTAATTAGAAAAATTAAGCTATTACAACAACAAAAAAAGCATGGGCAAAGGAGAAGGAATTCAAACACAGGAATCTATTATGGGAACAGAGAAAACCAGGATTCATCTTCTGAGGAGGATCTTATAGTAAAGAATTCCCCTCCCCTTTACCCCACAGGGTAAAGTTAAATGGTGACCTGGAGAAAAAGAATTCATAGACCATCTTAAAAAGGATTTTAAAAATCAAAGAACAGAGATGAAGGAAAAACTATAAAAATAAGAATAATTCAAGAAAAACAAGAAGATTATGATAGGAAAGTCAGCCAATAAGAAAAAGAGACCCCAAATTTGAAGGAATAAAATGACACCTTGAAAATCAGAACTGGACAAGTTGAAGTCACTAAAATTATAAGACAGTCCTCTATTTCATTGAATATCCATATTTTCTTCTGAACTATTATACTTAGTTTTGCTGGGTCTGTGATTCTTGGCCTTAATCCTAGCTTCTCTGACCTCCAGAATATCATATTCCAAGCCCTTTGATCCTTTAGGGTAGAAGCTGCTAGATCTTGTGTTATCCCGATTGGGTTTCCACAATAATCAAATTGTTTCTTCCTGACTGCTTATAATATTTTCTCCTCGGGAACTTTGGAATTTTGCTATGATGTGACTATTTAGTATTTTTGTTGAAAGTTTTTGATGCAGGAGCTTTAACTTTGTTGTCTTCTTCTGGTTCCATGTTTTGATCCTCTCTGTTCCCACAAAAGGACTCAATGGCCCATGCTTCCTCTGTTTGCTCATCTTGCCAGTCAATTACTCCACTTCTGAGCTCTTTATCATACTAAAATTCTGCTTCAAGAGTGGAGAGATCTGTGTCTCAAATTGCTGAGGTTTTGCCAGCTCTTGTCAGAGCTATGAGAAGGTATCTCTCTCTACAGCCACCCCAAGTTCAGGCATTCCTTACTCCAAGACCACCGCCCATGCCTGTGACTCAAATCTAAGTAGGTCAAAACAAGAGCAATTACCCTCTGAATGGTCATTTGGCTAGGAGCTCTGGAAGGCAGCCACAAGGCAGTACTTGCAGCCACTTTGCTGCTGCACCTTCTGCCTCCCTGGGGCAGGGACTAGATGATGATTTTCTCTCACCAGTTCCAATAGACTTCCCTACTGACCTTTTACTTGCAATAGATCCTTCCTGTCAGTCTGCCAAGGTTCTTTCAGTGGGAGATTTGTTTCTTGCTATAATTTTGTGGGTTTTCTTTAGATTACTTTTTTTATGGGTTTTGGAGGTGGTTCAAGCAAGAGTTCAAGCAAGTTTCTGCTTTCACATGACCCTCGTGACTCCACCCAAGTAAAATTATAAGAGATCAAGAAATAATCAAAAATATGAATAATGAAAATCAGAAGATAAATTGAAACATTTTAAAGACAATCAATAGATCTGGAGAATAGAGCAAGAAGAGAAAACAAAAAATTAATCTGACTAAGTGAAAGCAATGAACAAAAAAGAAATGAATCTCGATATAGTAATACAAGAAATAATTAAATAAAATTGTACTGATGTATTAGAACAAAGGGGAAACTAGAAATAGAAAAAATCCATGAAGTAACAATTAAAAGAGATCTCATAAGAGAAACTCATAAGAATATTATATTCTAATTCCAAAAACCAACAATGTAAGGTCAAAATATTAAAAGCAAAATGATTTAAATATGAGGATGCTACAATTATAATCACACAAGGCCTAGAAGTGTAGACATTATTTTTTTCCTTTTTTAAAATTTGTTTTCTTGTTTACATCATTCATTTTCATGACGTTTTTGAATTACAAATTTTCTCCCCACCTTTCCCTTGCCCCAACCCTAAAACACCAACCCACAGTAAAGCCCATCCCCTGCTCCCATCTCTTGCATTCTGGTAGGGCAGGGAGTGTCTCCCTATCCAGGGGCCTGTATATCTTAATTCCTAGTTGCAGGCCTTGCAGAAATTTAAATTCTAGATTCTTTCAATTCCTCCCTTGTCCCCCACCCCCACTGGAAGGACAAGCAATTCAATACAGGCTGTGGATGTGTGATTATGCAGGACATCTTCATAGTGGACATATTGTGACAGTGATCATCTGTCTCTCCTTCCTATCCCTGCCCCCCTTGTTCTGTTCTCTACCCTGTCGCTGTCCCTTTACTGAAGTGTGTGCTTCCAGCATCCCTCCCCCAGACACTACCCTCCCCTTTGTCATCCCACCTCTCATCCCCATACCCCCTACTCACCTGTGTGGCATGATGCCCAGTTTAGAGTTTATGTCATTTCTTCCCTAAGCCAAATTCAATGAGAGTAATTGAAAGTAAAGTAACAGTTATCCCTTGCCTCTTCTACATGGGAAAATTAACCCCACTTTGTCTCTCCCTGTCTCCTCAAATTTTAGTGCTCTCCAATCTCCAAATTTTGCCTTTTAAAGTATCATCCTTTCATATTCAATTCTTCCTATACCCTCTATATAACCATATACACTCATGCTCAGATATGTATTCCTATGCATATATAGCCACCTATATGGACATATGTGTAAGTATCCATTCATACATGTATGTATATATATGCACACATTTGTATTCCCTTCACCTATCCTCATGCTAAGAAAAGTTTCATATGTTACTATTACCGTTTTTCCATATTGGCATGTAAATAACGCAAATTTGACATGTTCCTTATGATTTCTTTCCAATGTTAACCTTCTCATGCTTCTTGTGTTTAATTGTCAAATTTTCTTTTCAGTTCTGGTTTTTTCAGCAAGAATGCTTGAAAGTACTCCATCTCACTGAATGACCATATTTTCCCCTGGAACAATATGCTCAATTTTGCTGGGTAGTTGATTCTTGGTTTTAATCCCAGCTCCCTTAATCTTCAAAATATCATATTTCAGGCTCTGCAGTCCCTCATCGTAGAAGCTGCCAGATTCTGGGTTATCCTGATAGTGCTTCTGAAGTATTCAAATGGTTTTCTCTTGGAAGCCTGTAAAATTTTCTCCTTTAACTGGGTATTCTGGAACCTGGCAATAACATTTCTAGGAGTTTTCTTTTGGGGATCTTTTTGAAGAGGTGATTGGTGAATTCTTTCAAGTTCTATTTTGACCTCTGATTCTAAAACATCAGGGAAATTTTCTTTGAGGATTTCTTCAAGGATGCTTTCTAAGTTCTTTTTTTGGTCATG
>CM053594.1:163334394-163352780 GCA_028646575.1 Pseudocheirus occidentalis | reverse complement strand
TTTTTTTTTACTCTTTTTGTATCCTTAGCACTTAGAACAATACTTGGTATATAACATGTATTTTTTGTTGTTCAGCTGTTTTAGTCATGTCTTATTTTTCATGACCCCATGTGGGGTTTCCTTGGCAAAGATACTGGTGAAATGGTTTGTAATTTCCTCCCCCAGTTCATTTACAGATGTGGAAAATGAGGCAAACTGGATTGAGTGACTTGCCCAGTTTCACACTTTTACTAAGTTTCTGAGGCTGGCTTTTGAACTCAAATGCTCTTGATACCAGGGCTTGCACTCTATCCACTTCTCCACCTAACAGCCCAGTAGGTGTTTACTAAATGTTAATTGACAGACTGTTTGAATCACATTTACAAATAGATTTAACATTTTCAAGTCCCAAAAGATAAAAGATCCTCAACTCTCTGCCAAAACAATTATTCTTTCCCTCACCCAAGGAAAAAACAAAACAAAAACAAACCAAAACCCAATCCAACCAAACAAACAAAACAAAACAACAATCTCACAACAAAAGGATACTCACTTTATCTAATCACTCAAGCATTGTCTTAACTTTCCTTATGATTAGGACATCACTGTTCTCTGGACTCTCCTGCTATTTCCTTTTCATCATTCGGAAATGTCCATATCTCTTGCATCTTTCCCTTTTCTTTTCATTCCTATATCACTTATTCTCTTCATTCCCATATCACATTCCTATATCCTATATCACATAGGTCCTTCTTATCTTTCACCAGGACTATTACATGAGGTTGCAAATGGTCTTTCTGCTTCTTGTCTCCTCTCTCTCCAAACCATCCATCACACATCTGCTACAGTGGTATTTCTTTAGTATTGTTTTTCTTGTATCTTCCTAGTCATTTTCCTACCATACCACTCTGAGACAGCTGGTGTTGACTCCACATCCTTCTCTGAGTCATGCTGTCCTGCTTGGTGAGTATCTACATGGCCCATTTTATGCAGCTTCCCCCAGAACCCTGATCATGCTCGACTCAAGCAAAACCACTTTCCTACCAGGCCAAACAAACTTCTCCCCAGATATCTTCCTGTGACGTCACTTAGTTCTAAACTTCTGTCATATTTTCTTTACATCTCTGAACCCAGTAATCAAATCAACACTACTATTGCTTCAAGACAGGACCTATCAATCAACTCCTTTAAGGAAATTCATAACTTGGGTGGATTTTTAGACAAAAGCATCCTTTTCCAGCTACCACAAAGCATTACTAATAGTCCATATGTGTTACCTTTCCCTGTTGGAATGTAATCCCTCTCATCCTATTAAACTCTAATTAGCCTAGTACCTACCATGTAGTCACAAGGCTACGATGCTATATAGCTATATGTTATGTAGCATAGTACAAGTGTTTAATTCCATTTAGTTAATTTTATTTGTGGTCTTTTAGGAGGGGGGAAGGTAGGACAATTGGTGTTAAGTGACTTGCCCAAGGTCACACAGCTAATATGTGTCTGAGGCCAGATTTGAACTCAGGTCCTCCTGACTCAAGGGCTGGTGCTCTGCTCCACCTGTGCCACCTAGATATCCCTAGTTCATTTTATATCAATTTGTATACATATCTTCCTATACTTCCTTGATGTCTTTATAGTTTTCACAAGATAAGAGGATCTGAGAACTTAGACTCTGTAATGACTACGCTAACACGTTATGTAAATTGGAATTTCTCTTCTTTACAAGGGAGTAGAACAATGGAGTTAAACAATAACTAAGCAATTAGAAGAATTTTGGAGGTTCATAGTCACCTGACATACCAGTGACCCTTTGTGAGTGAACTCTGGTTGAATTTAGATGCCTATTACTGCCAGAAGCCACAGAAACAGTTCCCCTTGACCAGTTCAAAGAGAACATGGAGCAACAGCTGCAGACTGGAGATCTTGCTCAGGACTTTCTTAACATCCTTCTCCCTAGATTATTGTGTCTGCAGACACCTTCCTTAAGCCCTACTCCCAGCAGAAAAGCCTCCTGAAACCATTAATGTGTTGTCCATTTTCATATCCCATTTGAGAAGCTGAGAACTAACTATCTGTCTCTGTCTCTTCCTTTTAAGTTCTTCTCAGACAATAAACACTTTTGTTACCTAAGATGAGATTCTGAGTCATTTCAGGGTCCGTTCTGGGCCCTGGTTGTCGTATTTCCTTTATCTGATCATATATTTAAAAATCTAAGGGACCTTAGAGATCATTGAATCCAACTCCTTTACAATGAGAAAAGAGGCTCCAAAAGGTTAAGTGTCTTGAACAAAATCACAAAGTGACAGAATCTAGATTGGAAACCAGGTCCTCTGACATTAAATTCCAAATCTCATTCTCATTGTATTATACTATGCTGCTTCCCTATTGTTTTTTCTGTCAGTAATACTCCATTCATGTACTATAATTTGCTCAGTCATCTACTTTGTTTTCAGATCTTTGCTACCAATAAAAAATCAAATAAACCAACAAGAAATATGCTGCTATAAATATTCTGGGGCTGCTTTTTATATCTTTGCATATCTCTTCTTCAAGCCTGTCTCTTCTTTCTCTGTCCCTCATTTACATTGATTTGTTAAGTCCCAGGAGGAAAGACCATTTCATGATGAAAGTATTATATACTCTGAGGCTTAACTTTCAAATCTGTATCTCATGAGCCTCAACTAGTATATTTACTTTTTTTTTTTTGCTTTTTGGAGGGCAGTTGGGGTTAAGTGACTTGCCCAAGGTCACACGGCTATTTGTGTGTGTGTGTGTGTGTGTGTGTGTGTGTGTGTGTGTGTTAAGTGTCTGAGGCCGGATTTGAATTCAGGTACTTCTGACTCCAGGGCTGGTGCTCTATTCACTGCACCACCTAGCCGCCCCTAGTATATTTGCTTTTAATAGTCAGCCATTAGGCACAATTAGCTCAATGCAATTTACTGAAATGACATTGCAAAAACAATTTAATAAAAAAATTTTCCCCACGAACTTGTGACACATCTCCTAAAATAAATACAGAGTAACCAGGAATTGTAGGCACCACTTAGAGTACACTTTTGAGGAAATATCTTGGTTTTATATATTTCTATTCTGTGTGTGTAAGATGTCATATCGAGATATTCTTATTGCTTCTTGTTACATAAACATTTTTCTAATGATCATTTGGCTCCAAATTCAGGTAGACAGTTTAAGTAAATCTTGTGGTACCTGTAATAAATGTCCTATATATTAGCAGTTTAAATTCAAATATAATATAATAAAAAAGGAAAAAAAAATTGAAATTTACTTTTGAAAATTTTGCTTACAGGGCAGCTAGGTGGTACAGTGAATAGAGCACTGGCCATGGAGTCAAGAAGACCTGAGTTCAAATCAAGTTTCAGACACTTGACACACTTACAAGATGTGTGACTTTGGCCAAGTCACTTAACCTCAAGTGCCCTCTAAAAAGCCAAAAAAATTTTTTTTTGCTTAAAAGCACAGAATTACATAATGGTTAATTTGAAAAAGATCTCAGAGATTCTTTAGTATAATATGTACTTCAAGTGTGAATATGTTCTATGATTTAGAGTAACAGAGCATGTAAAGATTGAGACAATTTTCAAATCATTGCTCATTTTAATTTCAAAGGAATATCAATACTCTAATCTACTGCCAAAGTAATTTTCTCTAAGGCCTGATCCTACCATTCATGTCCTCTATAAATCAAATATAGTTGTTTCCTATAACCTCTACAATTAAATATTCACTTTACTTTTAAAGTTCTATATGACTTGCCCCCTACCTATCTTTGCAGGAACCCTGGATATGACTAATACCTCCTTCATCTGAAATGTGTGAATCAACCAAACTGGCCTTCATTATGTTCTTCATGCAAAACATTTCCTGTCTCCAAGACTTTATCCTGTCAGTCTTCCATGCCTGAAATACATTCCATTGCTTCCTTCTAGTCAGAGAGTCCCTCTCTTCCCTTAAGACCTAGTTTAAGCACTATCTAAAGGATGAAACTTCAATTAACAACCTCCCTCCTCCCTTAACTACCTGTGTCCTTTCTACCAATCGGATTGTAACTTTTAAAATAATTAATAATTTTATTTATTTTCTTGTTTACATCATTTCCATGAGATTTTGAGTTACAAATTTTCTCCCCATCTTTCCCCTACCCATAACCCCAAAACAACGATCCCACTGTAAAGCCCCTTGACCAATCTGTTCTCTTTTATGTCCTCCTCCAATGCCCCTCTAACTTTCTGGTAGGGCAGGGTGGGTCTCCCTACCCCAGTGCCTGAATATCTTAATTACCAGTTGCATGTAGTTAATAATAATAATAATAATAATTTCACACACACACCTATGTATATTAACATTTGATTGTAGAACTTCTAGATTCTTTCAGTTCCTACCTTCTCACCCACCCCCACTGGAAGGACAAGCAATTCAATACATGCTGTACATGTGTAATTATGCAGGACATCTCAACAGTGGATAAATTGTGAGAAACTGATTGTATGTCACTCCTTCCTATCCTGACTCCCCTTCTATTCTCTACCCTGTCCCTGTCCTTTTACTGAAGTGTGTCCTTCCAGTAGCCCTACCTTAACCCTGCCCTCCCCTCTGTCATCCCACCTCTCATTCCCATGCCCCCTACTCTCCTGTGTGGCAAGATACCCAATTTAGAGTTCACGTCATTCCTTTTCTAAGCCAAATGCAATGAGAGTAAATGAAAGTAAAATTGTAACAGTTATCCCTTGCCTCTTCTATATGGGATGATTAACCCCATTTTGTCTCTCCCTGTCTCCTTTGATTCTAGTCCTCTCCTACCTCAGAATTTCACCTTTTAAATTATCATCCCTTCCTATTAAATTGATCCTATACCCTCTATGTACACATATACACACATACTCAGATATGTATTCATACGCATATATACACTCCTATATACACATATGTGTAAGTACACATATGTATATATTTGTATTCCCTTCACCTATCCTCATACTGAGAAAAGTTTCATAAGTTACTATTATCATTTTTTCCATATTGACATGTAAATAGTTCAACTTTGATAAATTCCTAATGATTTCTTTTCCCTGTTTATCTTCTCATGCTTCTTGCGTTTGAATGTCAAATTTTCTGTTCCATTCTGGTTTTTTACCAAGAATGCTTGAAAGTCCTCCACCTCACTGAATGACCATATTTTCCCCTGGAATAATATGCTCAGTTTTGCTGGGTAGGTGATTCTTGGTTTTAATCATATCTCCCTTGATCTCTGGAATATAATATTTCAGGCCCTTTGATCCCTCAGTGTAGAAGCTGCCAGATCATAGATTATCCTAATTGTGTTTCCACAGTATGCAAATTGCTTTCTCTTGGTAGCCTGTAATATTTTCTCCTTGATGAGGGGATTTTGGAACCTGGTTATAACATTTCTAGGAGTTTTCTTTTGGGGATCTTTTTCAAGAGGTGATTGGTGAATTCTTTCAAGTTCTATTTTGCCCTCTGGTTCTAGAATATCAGGGCAATTTTCCTTGATTTCTTGAAGGATGCTTTCTAAGTTCTTTTTTCATCATGGCGTCCAGGTAGTACAGTAATTTTTAAATTGTCTCCTGGACCTATTTACCAGGTTAGTGGTCTTTATCAAAGAGATATTTCACATTGCCATCTATTTTTTCATTTGTTTGTATTTGTTTAATACATTTGTTTGAAATACATTTCAGTTGTTTAATAGTATCTTGATTTCTCATAAAGTCATTTGCTTCCATTTGCTCCACGCTAATTCTGAAGGAATTATTCTCTTCAGAATGCTTTTGAGATTCTTTTTCCATCTGGAAAATTCTACTTTTTAAGGCATTCCACTCCTCATTGGCTTCTTGGGCCTCTTTTGCCGTTTGAGTTAATTTGTTCTTTAAGGTATTATCTTCTTCAGACAGGTTGTTGACTCTCTTTTCATGATTTTCTTGCATCATTCTCCTTTCTCTTCCCAATTTTTCCTCCACTTTTCTTATTTGGTTTTCAAAGTCCTTTTTAAATCGATCTATGGCTTGTAGGAAATCTTTATGTTTCTTGGAAGCATTTGGTGTGGAAGTTCTGACTGTGCTCCCATTCCATGCTTTGATCCTTTTTGTCCCCAAAAAAGGATTCTAGAGTTAGGTTATTGTTCTTACTCTGCTTCCTTTTCCTACTCATATTGGTCTATCAATTAATTGCTTGATTTTTTAGCTCTGTGGAACTCTGCTTCCAGGGGGGGAAAGCTCTGTCCCAAATACCTGGGGCTTTCATAGCTGCCAGAGCTATTATGGGGGTGTGCAGCTCCCACCAGCTTTTGCTTGTTGAAAGTACACCCCAGGACCACCATACAAGAACACAATCCCAATCCAGGATGCTCAATGTGACAGCACTTGACCTCTGAGCATTTAGTTGACCCACCTGCAGTCTGAAGGCCAGGAACTCTGAACCAGCCAGGTGGAGGCAGCTGTCACTTGCAGCCATTTCTGCTGCTTCCTTGCCCTGGGGGCAGTTTTGCTGGCCCACTTTTCTCCCCCAAATTTAGCTGAATCCCACTGACCTTTCTCTTGGTCCTTATTTCTCCTGGCTTGATAAATCTGGAAATTGCCAGAGGTGCTGCCAATCTGCATTCCTGAAGACTCCAGATGAGGCTCCTCCTGACCACCTTGGGGCCAGGCCATGGTTTCAGACTGGGCTGGTTTTGGATCCCAGCCTGCTATAATGTTCCCCACCTGCTGAGCTGTCTTCAGGAAGAGATGTGTTTTCTGTATTTTTTTAGTTTTGGAGACCTAAAAGTTTTCATATTTTATGGATGTGGGAGCTGGAAAACTTGCTGCTTCCATGCCGCCATCTTGGCTCTGCCCCCCTGCCTTGTAATCAATTAACAATATATTTATGCATATTTGTTTTATATTTATGAAAAGGGAAGGTAATGTAAGCATTTAATATGACATTTAATCTGTGCCAGGTACAGTACTAAGTGTTTTACAAATATTATCACATTCCATCTTCAAAACAACCCAGTCCAATGCAGTTCAAACTCCTTGAAAAAGTTGTCTACGCTAGCTGCCTCAGCTTCTTTATTCCTTTGCAAATTGCCTTGAGACTTCATCATTCAACTGAAAATGCTCTCTTCAAAGTTGCAAAGACTATGTCTTAAGTCTCAATCTAATATATATCTATCTTGTTTCTCCTCTTGTACTTGTTTCACATTGCCATCATCTCTTAAATACTTCAGAGTGAATTTCCTGTTTAAACTCACCATATTCAAAACTTCATTAATTAGCTTTTCTCCTTAAATCCTTCCATTCTAATCTTTCCTTATTTCTGCCAAAAGCAGCAACATCTTTCTAATCCTAAAACATCCAAACCCTAAGCATTATCTTGGACTTAATATTCTCTCATATCCCATATATGTAGTCATTTGCCAAATCTGAAATGTCTACAGCCCCAATATCTCTTTCATCTTATCCTTTTTCTCCCCTCATAAAGCTACCACCATAGGTTTCTAGGGCCTCATGCTTCTTCACAGATTATTGCAAATCCTAATAATTTCTCTCTCTGTTATTATCCCCATTTAACAGTTGAAAATACTGAAGTAAATAAAGGTTAAATGATTTACCCAGAGAAATATAAGCTAGCAAGTGCCTGAAGATGGGTTTGAACTCAGGTTTTCTTGATTCCAGACCCAGTTCTCTATCCATCCACCGCACTATCTAGTTGCCTCTCTCTTCCTGTCCCTCTCCCTGTCCCTCTCTTCCTCCCTCCCTCCTCCCCTCTCTCCCTCTCTCCCTCTCTCTCTCTCTCTCTCTTTCTCTCTCTGTGTGTCTCTCTCTCCATATGTGTGTGTACAAATACATACACAGACATAAACATGCATGTATATGTGTATGCACACATACATACACACATGTATTTGTCTCTCCATTTGATCTCTCTTTCTATAAGTAAAGTTTATTACATTCTTTGTACTTGTTTTCCCAGTGGCCTGGAATGTAGTTGGCACTTAATTGGTTTTCCAACTGAATGAAAGGAATCTCTATTATAGCATACACAACAAGTCTTCCAATCTAATAAGGAGGAACCAAATATTTCTCAAAGCAGACACATTCCTTTTTGAGCAGCTAAATGTTAGAAGTATTTTTCTTGATATCTAGACCACCAAACCTTTGTTTCTTTCCTCTGGGATCAAATTAAAAACCTCTAATCTGTCTTTCACATAACAACCCTTCAAACACTTGAAGACAGCTATCATGTTCCACCTGAGTCTCCTGTTCTCCAAGTCAAATAGCCCTAATTCCTCAAAATAATTGCGTACACTGATATTTAGAATCTGATTTCCATATACGTACATACACACACACACACATACACACACACACATATATATGTATATACTATTATCTCAATTCAGTGGAAATAACACTAGCTATAGAGTCAGAGGAGTTGCTTCATGTTTCACATCTGCTGCATTCTATTTGTGTAGCTTTGGTCAAGTTACAACTTATTTGTTCTTGAATTCTCATCTGAAAACTGAATGCATTAGACTAGATGGCCTCTGAGATATCTTACAGTTTTGGAATTATGATGCTATAATCCTTCTTAAACTATTCCATACCACATGTTTATTTAAATTTTTTTTTTACTTTGGGCCAAAAGAATATAAAACAGGAAAGAAATAGATACCTCACCATATAGAGTTTTAATATAGAATTCTGAAGTCATTTATATTTATTTCCTCATCTTCAATTCAATCAAAGTGACCTAGCATACTTGGCAAGAGAAGAGTATGAAACTAGAGGAGAAAAAAAATCTTGTTCTTTTCCCAGAGCAAGCTATAGAACAAACTGGCCTTCAACTAATTTGGAGGAAAACCATCTTCTTGCCAGAGAAGATTATATATTAAGTTATAAAGAAATAAATATAAGGTTCAAACAGGTAAATTTTCTCTTTTGTAAAGCCAAATGATGACAATATTATAAAACATTTTAAAATGTTTGATAATTGTATGAAGCCATGTCCATAGCTCAGATTATAGGAGAAAAAAATGGAGAAAAGAATTGAAATTAATCAATCAACATTTGTTAAACACTATGTGCCAGACAATGAGCTAAGTGAAGAGAAAAATAAACTATAAAGGAAAAAGAAGTCTACCTTCAAGATGATTACTTTCCAAATCATGGAAATACACATGCATGTGTATGTATTATGAGGTTTATGTGTCTGCACACATATATTACATGTACATATACACATTCTTTATATAGTCTCTCTTTATGCACACACACACATATTTTCTGTCTCTTTGTGTATCTCTGTCACTGTCCCTGACTTTCTCCCCAATGTTCTATATTTACCTTATATTTGCATAGACACAATGTAAATATAAAGGAGATCTCCTGAAAGAAGGGGCATAAACATTTAGTCAATGCGTACTTTGTACCAGGCACAATTGTTGTAATTATATCTTTTGGAGAAAATGATAATTGAGTTTAATATTAAGGAATTCTTAGAGCCAGAAGCTGGGAGTGAGAGCATTCAAGGAATGAGAAAGAGCAAGAGCAAATACACCAAGAGGGGAAGATGAAATGAGGTGTATGAGGAAAAGTAAGTAGACCATTGTGACTGAATATTAGAGTGCATGGAAACTAGTACAATGTAAGAAACCTGATAAGGCAGGAGGGGGCCAGTTCTTGAGCAGCTTTAAATTCCAAAAGAGAATTTTATATTTGATTTTGAGAATAATAGGTAGTCACTTGTGTTTAGTGAGTAGGAGATGATGTGATCAGGAGAGGAAAACAATTTTCTTACTTATATGAAGGATGGATTGCAGTATTATGAAATTTGAGGCAGATACACCAAGTATGTTATTTCAATGATAGTCAATGTTAGAGGCAATCAAGAGAGTGGCTGACTAGGATGATGTCTATGTGACTGAAAAAGCAGGGAATTTCATGAACAATGTTGTGGAGAGAAAAACCATAAGATTTGGGAACTCACTGGATATATGGCAAGAAAGACAGCTCTGAGATATAGGAATACAGATAAACATGGAAGGAGAGCCACAGAATGCCAGAAAGTAGACACAGTAAGATAGAGGGAAGCTTTTTTTTCTTTGCTGTTTGTTTTTTAAGGATGGGGAAAACTAGGTATACCAATTTAATTTACATTCCTCCTCTTATTAATTTTACACTCTGTAATTCCTCCAAACAAGAAATAATATTAATTTATTCACATCTTCAGGATTCTATTTATTTTTTATTTGCAAAGAGATTTGAAAGAAACATTGTACAAATACCTTGACATTAAACATTAGTCAAGTTGTAAAGAAGAGTTATAACCAATGGTGTAAACAATGAGAAACAAGGAACAAAACAAAACAAAACACAAAAGAGAGAAAACAAGTAGTGTGCTTCAATCTCCATTAAGGTTCTGTAGTTCTTTTCTCTGAATGTGGATATCTCTTTCCATCATTAATCGTTTGGAGCTGTCTTATAACCATGCATTGCTGGGAGGAGCCCAGTCTATCAAAGTTACTTGTCACAGATATGATGTATCTATGATTGTGTACAAAGTTCTCCTGTTTACACTCTCCTAGCTCAACATCAGTTTATATGTCTCTCCAGTTTATTATAAAGTCCATCTTTTCCTTGTTTCTTGGAACTCAAGAGATTGTGGAATTAAATTTTGTAAACTAAAAGTAAATAAATAAATTTTAAAGAGAAATACTGTAAAAGAGAATTACAAAAATAGTTTATTGCTTGTTCTTCATGTTCTTGTTTTTATTCTACATAGTTATTCATAAGATCATCAATGAATTACTTATGGGAATGTGAAACATAAAGCAATTAGACATTGGTGGACAAATATACTTAACATAAATATTCTACATTATGAATTATCATTTCTCTAATGCTAATTTCTTTGAGTTTACATCTACTTATTAGGTAGTACTTTTTGTCTCCAAGATAAAATGATATTACCTTTTCATCATTATTTAATAACAATTATAATTTTCATTGAAACATGCACAAAATGTCATTTGTTTATATTTACAAAATACTAGTTATAATGCTATTTTCAAAAAAAAAGTGATCTTTTAAAAGTTAATAGGGACAATGTATATCCTAAAACATGTGAGCAAATAAAATATAAGATATTTAATCCAAGTACATTTATTAATATCACCCACATTAATATTTCAGTGAATAACCTGCAACATTTAATTAGTTTAGTTGAAGAAGAATTAAAGGAGTTTTTAGTATGCTAATTCATTAACAACTTTTAATAATGACATGCTCCCAGATGACTTACCTCAAGCTTTATTAGTGCTTTTGATAATTAAATTAAAACCAAGCAACAATAAGCTCACATAAAATTTAGCAATGCAAAAAAATGATTAATCATGTTAGCATCATACTTTATTCAAAATACTTAACCTGGGTTTTTTCTTTCAGTAGGAAATGAATTATTTTTTTTTACTCCTGTATAGTGGCTTGCCTAAAAAAATGTTCTTAAATTATAACTGATGAAGGAAAAGCTCTAATATTAAATCTGAGAAAATGTGTAATGAAATTATATCTGGGGATAATTTTGGAATTTCATAATTTAAACATTGGAGACAATACAATAGGCACAATACATTTCTTCTAAGTATTATAAAACTCTGACTCAGACAATTAATTCTAGAGTGCACAGCACGTCAGTAGAAATTGAAGTTAAAAAATAAGCCAAATTAAAAATAAAACTTGCATTCATTCATAGACCACGAAATTGTTATAATTATGGCTGGAACAAATGACCATTACATTTGGTAGAAGCCAAAATGAAAACTGTAACACCTTAATCATAGCACATCACTACCTTTTTCCCCCAGCATCTTTGGTGAATAAAACTATTGACAGGATATCCTTCTACACACTGAGGTCAAGTTGGATATTTATCTTGTTCCATGCATAACCCTGAATTATGTTTCTCTTTTTATCCCATACACTATGAAGGAGCCATGTGAAAAAATGTGTCTTAACTACTCTGCTTCATTCATTCATCTTTTAAAAAATTTAAGAGCTTACTTTATCCTGTATTTTTTCTTTCCTTTTTTTCATAGCTCATGTCACTCACATCTATAATTTAGAAAACAATGAAGGTGGGGGTGTATGTTAGAATATAGTATTAATGTTCAAGGTGTATAGAAATTCTGGAGCAAAAATGACATGAAGTAGTTATGTGGTCACTGCCTAGAGTTGTGTTTTGGGTTTTGGCCTAGAACTGTGATTTCATCAGTATATCACTACTCTTGGGTTTCTAGGTTTAAAGAATTTCCTGGAGGTATTGAGAAGCTAAATGACTAGCATAGGGTCACACAACCATATGTAGAAGAATGTGGGATTGCATCCTGGTTTCCCCAAATTCCAAGCTATCCAGCTTGGATAGAAATCCTTCTATCCATTGTATCATTTCAAAGAGTTTCTCATCAACACTCCAGTATTTTGAATTATAGCTTAGACAATATAACTATTTCTAAGGTCCAAACTTAAAAGGCTGTATTAAACTATTTTAAAGTCAATACAATTACTTCTTTAAGATAAAATTATTGAACATGAAATCTAATTTCTAATTCAATATTCTCTCGACTGAATCTGTGATTACCAAGTTCAAATTAAATCAATAAACCTTCATTAAACATTTACTGTATCTAAGTCATGGTACTTCTCTGCCACATATTGGCAAAAAGCAAAAAAAAGTCTCTGCACTTGAGGAATTAATAATTTAATTGAGTGTATGCATATTTTTGTGTGGAGAAAAAATGAGTGAGTAGTGTTGGCATAACTGCAACACAAATAATTATGATACAAGGTACAAAGTAAGAAAGGGAAAAGAAAGGTTTACACAAAGTGCCATAAAGAAGGAAGAAGGCAGGTGAAGCCAAGATGGCTGAGAGAAACCAGAAAGTTGTCTGAACTCTCCCCAGTTTCCCTCAGAAACAATGTTAAATCAAGACCCTAAAGTTTGGGGTGTGACAGAAGTGGAGTTGAGCATTCAGAATTGACAGAATCTACAAAAGTACAGAGTGAAGCATTTTTTGGCTTAAGATAACTCATAAGGACTTCAGGAAAGGTCTGTCTCACTTGGGTAAAAGGCCACACAACTCATCACAGATGTGTCTAAGCAAGCCAGTGAGAGGCTCTTAACCACAGCACAGATCAGCACTCAATGCCCTGTGATCCTGGCTCAGCAGGCCAGTGGTAAGAGCAGGTCTGCACTGAGGCCTCTAACCCCAGCACAGAAAGCAAACCATCAGCCCCAGGTGCCAGGAAATAAAAGGTATGACTGTGTCAGGCTACCCCAGTGCAGTGAGCAAGTTACCAGCCCCTGAGGGTCCACGCACAAAACTTGTGAGCAGAACCCTGGCCTCCAGCACAAGAAGCAGGGGACAATGAATGACCCTTGTGGTGCAGGAGGACAGTTCGGCTTCAAAAACCATGAAATATGGCTGGCTAGGTGGCTCTGTGAATGGAGCTTCAGCCCTGGAGTCAGGAGAACCTGAGTTCAATTCCACCCTCAGACACTTAACACTTACCAGCCATGTGACCTTGGGCAAGTCACTTAACCCCAATTGCCCTGCCTTCCCCCTCCAAAAAAAATAAAAAACAAATGAACAAAAAATAAAAAGAAAACATAAAATAGGCACAAAAAATTAGCAAGAAGCAAAACGAATTTAAAAATCAAGTAAGAGAGATAAAACAAAAACTGCAAAAAGAAATGAAAAGTATGTAAGAGTCAACAGCTTAAAAAGGAAGGACAAAAATTGACTGAAGAAAGCACTTCTTTAAAAAATAAAACTAGCCAAATGGGGAAAAAAATCCACAGAAGAAAACATCTGCTTAAAAAGTAGAATTAGCCGAATGGAAAGGGAGATACAAAAATTAACTGAAGAAAACCATTTGGTAGGCAAATTAAAACTACAACTAAGAGTTATTTTGACTAAATGTATGCCAATTAATCTGACAATCTAAGTGAAATGGATGAATGTTTATGAAAATATAAATTGCCTTCCACTTAAATAACCATTAATTACAATCCTGTATGAACTATTTGGAAAAAGAATTTAAAGAGACCTACAAAATTCTTTTTATGACACAAATACGGTTTTAATGCCTAAACCAGGAAGAACCAACACATAGAAAAATATTATGGACCAATTTTTCTCAGGAATATCGATATAACAATTTTTAAATTGAATATTACAAAAGAGATCATGGCAATTTATGACCAGGATAACATACTATGCTCAGGTGAGATTTATAACAGGAATGTAGGACTGGTTCTGTATTAGGGAAACTATCAGCATAATCCACCACATCAATGACAAAACTAATAGAAATCCAATGATTATTTTAAAAGATGCAGAAAATGTTTTTGACAAAAGGTAGTACCCATTCATACTAAAAACTACTAGAAAGCATAATAATAATTGGAATTTTCTTTAAAATGGTCAGTAGTATCTGTCTAAAATAATCAGCAAGCATTATATATATCTTGGAGATAGATAAGCTTTAAACATTCCCAGTAAGATTAGGGGTGAAACAAGGGTATGCATTATTTTCACTGTTATTCAATATTATACTGGAGCTGTTGATAATAAAAATAAATTAAAGGAATTAGAATATATGATGAGGAATCAAAGCTATCACTTTGAAGATGATATGATGCTATACTTAGAGAACTGTAGAGAGTCAACTAAAACACTAATGAAATAATTAACAACTTTGCCAAAATTGTAAAATATAAAATAAACCCAAGTGAATCATTGGCACGTCTTGATGTTACTTAGAAAGTTTAGCAGCAAGAGATAGAAAGAAAAATTCCATTTGATAAAATTGTAGACAATCTAAAATATTTGGCAGTATGCCTGTCAAGACAAACCCAGGGAATATATGAACATGATTACAAAAGATTTTTCACACAAATAAAGTCAAATCTAAACAATAAAAAAACTATCAGTTACTCATGGATAGGTCTAACTTATTTAATAAAAATGACAATTCTATATAAATTAATTTACTTATTCTGTGCCATGCCAAACTAGCAAAATTTTACAGAGCTAGAAAAAAGTAACAAAATCAGTCTGGGAGAACAAAAGGTCAAGACTATCAAGGTGGTTAAGGAAAAGAAATGCTAAGTTGGCCTAGCCATATCATATCTAAAAATGTATTATAAAGCAGCACTCATCAAAAGGATTTGTTAGGGGCAGCTAGGTAGCACAGCAAATAGAGCACCAGCCCTGGAATCAGGAGAACCTGAGTTCAAATCCAGCTTCAGACACTTAACACTTACAAGCTCTGCGAACTTAGCCAAGTCACTCAACCCCAATTCCCTATCTCCTCTCCAAAAAAAGTAGTTGTTACTGGCTAAGAAATACGGTGGTGGTTCACTGCAAAAGGTTTCCTACACAATACACAATAGTAAACCATCATAGTAATCTACTGTTTTATAAACCCAAAGGCTCTAACTTCTAGGATAAGAGCTTATTATTTGACTAAAATGCTGGGGAAACTGGGAAATTACATGAAGAAACTAGACATAGACTAACATCTTACACCATATACCAAAATAAGGTCAAAACAGGTACATGTTTTAGAAATAAATGGTAAAACCATGAGAAAATTAGGAGAGCAAGGAATATTTTACCTATCAGGTCTTTGGAAAAGGGAAGAGTTTATGATAAAAGATAGAGAACATTATGAAATATAAAGTGCATAGTTTTGTTTACATTAAATTTAAAAAGCCTTTGCCCAAAATCAATGCAACGAGGATTAGAAGGAAAGCAGAAAGCTGAGAAACATTTTTTACTGCCAGTGTTTCTGATAAAGGTCACATTTTGAAAATTCAGGGAGAACTATGTCAACTTTAAAGAATGACAGTCATTCCCCAATTGATAAATGGTCAAAGGGATATGAACAGTTTTTACATAAAGAAATCAAAGTTATCCACAATCATAGAAAAAAATTCTATAAATTACTGTTGATTAGAGAAAGACAAATTAAAACAAGTCTGAGGTACCACCTACACCTCTCAGACTGGGTAATATTACACAAGAAAATGATAAGTGTTGGAGAATATTTGAGGAAATTGAAACTCTAATACCTAGTTGGTGTAGTTGTAAATTGATCCAAGAATTCTGGAGTGCAATTTGGTACCATCCCCAAAGGCAATCATACTGCACACACCCTTTGATCCAACAATACCATTACTAGGCCTGTATCCTGAAGAGATAATTAAAAATGAAATGGGACCCAAAAGTACAAAATATTTATAACAGCTCTTTTTGCAGTAGTAAAGAATTGAAATTGAGTAAACGCCCATCCGTTGGTGAATGACTGAACAAATTGTGATATATTAATGTAATGGAATACTACTTTGCTATAAAAAATTATGAATTAAGCAAATTTCAGAAAAACCTGGAAAGATTTTCATGAACTGATGTTAAGTGAAGTTAGCAGAATGGAAAAATCATTATACAACGTAGCAACTACATTGTACAGTTGACTAACTTCAATAGACTTGACTCTTCTCAACAATGCAATGATCTAAAACAATTGTAAAAGACTCATGATGTAAAAACATTGCCTATTTCTAGGGAAAGAACTTTGGATTCTGAATACACATCAAAATATACTATTTTTACTTTTTTTCTTTCTTGTGGTATTCCCCTTTTGATTCTTTTTTAAAACATGACTCATGTGGAAATATTTTTAACGTGATTGAACATTCCCATCTTGGGGTGGAAGAAAACGTTTGGAAGTAAAAGTCTTATAAATGCAAATGTTGAAAACTAATAAGTAAAAAACAAACATTAAAAAAGAAGGAAGGGTCAGTGATTATGTTTTGCTATGTAAAGTAAGAATAGATAACAGCAGTGATAAGCTAAAACAAAGAATGCTTTCTACAATGTGTATTCTAGGCCTATCAGATAACTTGACATAATTTATAGAATCAAGACAGGAGAACCAATGTAAAAAAAAAAAAGCTCACAGTCCACTTTGACTAGAATGTTGAATGTTTTATGGTTAATAGAATGTAACAAGGCTGGAAATCCAAGATTGAATGAAGCTGAACAAGGCATGAGATGGCAGGCCAAGGATTTTGTATTTCATCCTACAGACTATATAGACCCATTGGAGTTTTCTAAGCAAAGATGTGTCCTCATGATCAGGCTTTTGTATAATGGAATATCAATTTAGCAGCTGACTTTATGGTAGATGTAAATTAAAGGAAGGAGACAGGAGACAGAGAAATTAGCTGAGACCATTATAATTGTTGAAATAAGAGGTAACAATGGTCTTAACTTGGTGATAGATGTATAAATGGAGAAGAGAAGAGAACTGTGGTGATAGAAATAGTACTACTTAAAACTGTCAATCATTAATAAACCATTTATTCACAATCTATGTGCTGATTGGCAACACACAGTTATGGCCTTATTATGGTAGAGTTTAGCCCATCAGGCCTTCACTATTCAACAGCCCATCTTCTTATAATGGTAATCAATTTGTTGGATATTTAGGGCTAAGTGGATAGGATACTTAGGGCTAAGTAGATCATATACTTAGGGTTAAGTAGATCCTAGTAACTTAGGGCTAAGTATAGAACTCTGTCCATTGGTGAAAAGGTGTGAATTCTACTGTTGATGTGGAAAAATGCTATTGGCTGAGACACTCCCCTGTTGACGTGGGAGAAGGCCAGTGCCTATAAGGAATAATTTTATATAGTCAAGACAGATTTTGGATTTGGTTCCTCAGTGAAACTGACTGAAGATATGAACAGGATGGGACTTTGTTTGTTGGTGGCCTGGCTGATCCTTGAGTTCCAGGCAAAAGAAGTCCTGAAGGGTTTGAGGTGTGCTGAACCTTGTGAACTTCAGTGTGTGCCGGGGATTGCCCTGAGGACTGGACAAGGACCTGGGAACTGTTCATCTCTGAGGACTGGACAAGAGCCTGGAAGCTTTCAGCTCCTGAATCTGAGTGATTGTCTGGCAGATTCAGGAGGGAACTGGGACCAGGGAAGAGGATCCAGGTAATCATAGAGACCACCCAGAGTCAAAATGAAGAAAAGGCTTCCCCTTGGACGAAACTGATGTTTGCAGAGGACAAGGACCTGGGAACTGTTCATCTCTGAGGACTGAACAAGAGCCTGCCAGCTTTCAGCTCCTGAATCTAGGAGATTGTTTGACAGACTCAGGAGGGAGCTGGGACCAGGGAAGTGGATCCAGGGAATCAGAGAGACTACCCAGAGTCAAAATGAAGAAAAGGCCTCCCCTTGGACTAAACTGAGGTTTGTTGGAAATCAAGGTGTGGAAGGTTTGTATGGTTGTCTAAGAACTTTATTTGGAAACTAAACTTAAT
>CM053594.1:163307032-163333894 GCA_028646575.1 Pseudocheirus occidentalis | reverse complement strand
TACACATATGTCTATATAGGAGGGTACATAGGCATATGAATATATATGCGAGTGCAGGTATTTATGTGTATGTAGACAGAGGGCACAGGATCAATTGAATAGGAAGGGATGAAATTTTAAAAGGTGTAATTAAGAGATGGGAGAGGAATAGAATGAGAAGACACAGGGAGAGACAGAATGGGGTTAATCATCTCATATAGGAGAGGCAAGAGATAACTGCTACAATGGAGGGGAAGAACAGGAAGGCAAAAGGGAATGGGTCACCCTTACTCTCATTGAATTTTCCTTAGGGAAGGAATGACATACACTCTAAAGTGGGTATCTTGCACTACAGGATAGTAGAGGGAATGGAGAATAGACAGGGGAAAATGGAGGGGAGGGAAGGGTTGGAAGAAAGGGAAGTTAGAAGCACACATTTCAATAAAGGGACAGGGACAGGGTAGAGAACAAAACAAGGTATTGGGGGTGGGATAGGAAGGAGAGAAATACAGTCAGTGTTACACAATATGTTCATTGTGGAAATATTCTGCATAACTACTCATGTAAGTCCTGTATTGAATTATCAGACTTTCTAGTGGGTGTGGGTGACAAAGGAGAAATGGAAAGAATCCAGAATTTGAAGTTCTAAAATGTAATTATATATGTGTGTGTATGTATGAATATATATACATATACATATACATATTATTATTATTATTATTATTATTATTATTATTATTATTATTATTATTATTTACATGCAACTGGGAAATAAGATGTACAGGCACTGGGATAGGGAGAGTCATCTTGCCCTACTGTAAAGTCAGAGGAGTGATGGGGTTGGATATAGGAGAGAGCAGATTGGGGGAGGGGGTATACAGTAGGATCGCTATTTTGGGGTGGTGGGTAGAGGAAAGATGGGGAGAAAATTTGTAACTCAAAATCTTGTGAAAATCAATGATGTAAACCAAAAAATAAAAAATAATAAACGAAAAAAGAAGAATTCTGGGCCTTGTCACATGTAGCACTGTTTGCTCTCAGACTTTAAGGCATTTCCATATGCTCTACAGCTAAACTCTTTAAATACACTTTGCTTTCCTTGTTCCTATTAGAATGTAAATTTCTTGAAAACAAAGATTACATGTCTTTTTTCTGTTTGTAACCCCAGTTCTTAGGATGGTGCTTGATATATAGTAGGTGTTTAATAAAAATGTTTTTATTCATTCACAGAGTACTTAATCAGATGTTGGAAGTATGGCAGGATGAGGTCTGGCAAAAAATAATAAAAGAAATGGAAGACAATTCATTTGCCCTAGGACAAGTGCTAATGTTTGATGACATCACACTTATATAGAAATCAGACTTCAGGGATTGAAAACCATTAAGAACACATCTCCATGTAAAAATAAACAAAATAAAGCTGTGCATAATTCAATAAAAGGAAAGAGAAACTTTCAAAAGTTCATGTATTATAATTCATAGGAGAAGGTAAGCTTAAATCTTAACACGGACAAGATCATGTAAAATGAAAGAAGATACATTACCATTACTTGCAAGTGACAAGTGTCAGTGGTGAAGGGAACAGTAGGCCTGGTAAGTCTGGACTGTTTTGTCAGAGGGACTCTCAGTTTAGTATTCCCTGAAGGGGTCATTGAATTTAAGCGCAGTGTAGTACAATCACTTTCTGAGAGCTATGCCTTGGTTTGGCCTAGTCCAAGCTGGACTTCCTGCTATTCTCTGAATTTGACAATCCAGGAATTTACACAACCTGTCCCACCCACCAGATCTTCGCTCCTTCCTTCCACAGATCCCTTCTAGTCTCTCCAGAGAACAGAATAATATCTGGCATTTACTGTAGTATTTTACACGTAGTAGAAACTCAATAAACAATTGTTGTTGAGGGTATTTTGAAAGGTAACACACCTACATGATATCTTAAGATTATTCCAAATAATGTAGTAAAAAGCACAATTTAGCAAACTGTCTGATCTTTTATAAAGGGATCTTTTTTAATTAGAAATTTTATTGTCATGCATTTACAACAACAAAAGGTTTTGTTTGCTTTTTTGTCTGTTTGGCATAAATTAAAAGAATTCAAATGGATGAGAAGTATAGTTCCTTTAGTAAGTCCATTGCTTGGTTAGAACTTACAGTGTTTCTTCCTGACACAAGCCTTTTGATTGGCTACTAATGAGTCAGGGACTTCACATGGTTTATCCTCAGAACTCTTTTCCAGCTCTATGATAATAGAACATGAAGAATTTAAGACCAAAGATATTGTAACATTTGTTCCTTTGGACTTCAGCTGTGGATTACTAAAATATATCACATTGACATCTTCATGACTTATTTGCTTTGATTACTGTAATTTCTTCTTCAAAATATACTGAAAAACAATTATTCTTTTCTAGCTACTGTCATTTTTCTTCAGCATATCACTAGAGAAGCCACAAAAATAGCAATACAGCTTTGAGTTTAAGTTCCCAGTTGCCATTTGCTTCAAGCTATGTTTGTCTGTTTTTAAATGAATTACATCTAAAAACATAGTTCTAGCTCACCAAGTTCCACTGAATTTGTCTGAAAAGAATGAGGCAGATGTCAGTAGAAAATTAGATTTAGTGCAGGTCACTATGGCCTTCAAAGATAAGGAGCTTATAGGTATTGGATGTAAATTACATAAGACAAATAGAAAATTGAAGTTTAGAGATTTGAGCAATTGATAGGCACAACAAGTATTATTTTTGAAGACATAAGCAAATGTAAAAACTATTAAAAATTAAATGAGTAACCTCAAGTCTACTCAGTCTTGGGAATTTTAGGATAATAAGAATATTTTAAGAGTGTGACAGAAAGTGAAGAGAAAATAATTGTTGCTAGCTTGCCCCATCACTCTTTTCTTCCCCCTAATATAGACAGAAACTATACCTGTGATTTCATTTGATAAAGTCCTTCTTGAACTGGAAGGGGGGACACAGAGACAGAGAGAGAGAAAAAGAGAGAGGTGGGGGGAGAGAAGAGGGGGAAGAGTGAGAGAGAGATGGGGTGGGAGAGAGAGAGAGAAAGAGGAAGAGAGAGAGAGAGAAAGAGAGAGAGAGAGAAGAAATACGCAGTTGAGAACATAGAGACTAGGTGAGTTGCCTAAGGTCATATATTTACCAGTATGGATCAGAAGGGATCCTTGAATTCAGTTCCTTACTCAGCCTGTTCTCTACTGGGTACAATATAACTGACTCCATTATAATAATATTCATTCCTCTACTCTTCCTCCAGAACTCATTATATAAACTATGATAGAACTGGAGGATTATTACAGATAAAATGATTACTCAGGCATTGAGACAATATTAATTGACAAAAATTTAAGGACAACCTTTTATCAGACATTAAACACACCATATCCAATCTACAAGGGATGAAAAAAACTTTTAAAAATGTAGAGAATTATCGGAACAAAACAAAATTATGTCAAAAAAGAATGAGGTACATCTCCATTTTTCTGTCTCTAACTGAAGTTGGTTGACAATGATTTCAGTGAGTCTACAGATAATAAGGTTTTATTCAACTTCAAAAGCAGTCATTTAATACACCCATGCCTCAGTAGTAAAAATATTAAATATAAAATAAAAGTAATAATAATTTCTGGATACTAATTTTTTCAAGGACAATATCTAACTGAATTCTACATCAAAAAAAGAGAACAAGAAAATAATACTAATATTCATACAGAAGTTAAATGATTACAAAGCACTTTATAATGTCATTTGAGACTGACAACAAACTTGTGAGGTAGAGAGTATAAAAATTTTTATATTCAGTTTATGAATGAGGAAGTAGATTATCTAAGAGGCTAAATGACCAACCCATGATTTGTAGACCAGGTTACATGGCCTCACTGAATCATGCTATCTCAGATGCATATAAAATGGTCTATGAAAGAATCCATTTTGATTTCCAGCTTTCTTATAGAAATGACATTCCTTTTGTCATTTACAGATACAATTCAAGAAATAATAGTGGCTATGTGGAAAAAAAGTATCTAGAGAACTTATAAAAGATGTAATATCTTCAAAGATCCTTGATTTGCTAAGTATTCCAGGGCTGCAGACCAGTTTCTTCATGCTTTAGAACAGGGGCTCTTCACCTGGAGTCTATAGACACCCAAGGTTTCTGAGGATAAAATTCATGGGGACCATAAACTAGAAGTGGAAAATATATATCTTAATTTTCCTTAAACTCTGCCTGAGTTGTAGGAAACAAACATTATTGTGAGAAGAGCTCCACAGGATTCAGCAGAGTGTCAAAGAGTTACATGACACACAGAAAAAGATTGAGAAACCCTATCTTAGAAGAATATCATTATGAATTAAAACTAATAAAATCTGTCCTCTGGTGGCCAGCCACCCTCTTTGTGATGAACCAATCTGAACACAGCTTGGCAGATCCTCAGTTGATGTAGTCAAAGTTATTGTTTAATTTGTATTTATGTCCTTTCACCTTTGGTACTACCTGCCAGAAGTTGTGCCCAGTGGCATAATCCTTGGGAATACAAGATCACATTCACATCAGAATGAAGCGTAAAACTCAGATTTTAGTGAAATCTGAATTTATAGAGAGGATGACCATTGAAAATATTATCTTACCTCATTTGCAATCTTCCATAAACTTCATGTGGTCATTATGTTTCTTACTTGAAACCACCTATTTGTCATCTTCTGTCTGGGAAGTTTGTTTTCACTTCTGCTGTTTTACGCCCTCGTGAAAAATAACCTGTTATTACTTGGAAAAGTAGATAAACTTTTATAGACTTCAATTTCCACATGTTTAAAATGATGGAACCAGATAGATAGTCTCCATTTTATGTCTCTAGATCTATAATCCTATGATTCCATGGCACTAGAACTGAATCTAGGTATCTAACATTTCTAGTAATTTAAAATTCTAACTCATTTCTCATGAACAGTAATGAAGCCATAGGCTCGGATTTTTAAAAAAAATCCTATTCTGTAAAATACCAGAAAATATATCATATTGGTCATCACCAACAAATTAATATGTATTGTCTATTCTGTCTTTCACATCATCAGTACAAATATTATGGTGTCAGCTACCAGACCCCATGACTGGGCAGTCTACTGAGTATGTGGAAATGTATACTTCTGATTCTCACCATGAAAATAGTTTCCTCATACTCTAGTTAAATGCACTAAATGCTACACTAAAAGGCCATAAAGCAGTGCAGCAATGAACTGATGATGCTGTAAACTGTTTATTAGTGTCATGACCACATTAGAATTCTTTTAAAGCTACAAGTCTGAGTAGTTTTATTACACTGTCCTAAGAAAAATCCTAAGAGATGAATATTTTGTGACCAGAGAGAAAATTTCTAAAAAATTTTCCAGAAAAAATAAAACCTAAGACTTGACCTTACCCTTATCCCATGCTTCAACAAGAAAACTGATATTGTGTTGGCTTTAGCAGAGAGTTTTGCTTCCAATTTTAAGTTTTGTGATATTTTCTGGAATTAGCGCTATGATAGGAACTGTTTTACCTAGGCTCTACCTTTGATCTCAGTAATTTGATGTTGATAAGGGATAGTTCATCCTACTTCCAAAAAATACTAAAAATGGCACTCTATATATAACATCTGAAACTCCATGATGATCATGTAGACAGAGCTGAGGAAAGCATTTTCAGATTCATACCCTTCATAAACCTCCTATAAACTGTAACTTCCATAACTCCCCGGTACTGTTCACACTCCATTAGAAATATCCTTCCTTTATAAACACATAATTATAAATAAGGTTAACTAATAGCTCAGGATCACTTGGTAAAGGAAATGTGAGAGATTCACATTGTGGTACTATATCCAAGTAAAAAGTGAGGGGCGAAACAGAAGAAATGGTGGTTTCTTAGCTACACCTAGCCTATGACAAGTGGCTAATAATAACACTTTCTTCCATTTTTGTTGTAACAATCTCCTATAGGTCACAGATAACAATCCCTCTTCTTGTTTCCTCAGCCTGTAGGATTACTGCTAAACTTTCCAAAGTAAAGGGTTCAATCCCTAGAGCAATCATCACGTCAAAACTACAGTTCACACTCTGGCCAGGTGCATGTGATTAGCAAAATCACCCTGTCTAAAAACCTCAAAGGAAGAAATGTGTGCCAAACTTTAATGTCTAAGACTGAATCAAAGAGATAAGGAGAAAGTAACATTGGACAAAAAAATCTTCAGGGAATAACATTAGAAAACAAATACATAAAACTCCTACTTACCCTCCTTCTCTTAGTCAACTCCTTCAGACTGGTGTAATAGCAAGAACCCTAGCATCCCCAGGATGACAGCTACCACAAGTTCTTTTATCTGTTTTTTTCTAAAGCAAAGCAACTCAAAAGGAGTTAACAATCTTAGTTTAATCAAGCATACATCATTTACATAGTTCAGAGGGAAAAGTCAGCACTCTGAACTTCAGAGAAAATACAAATAGAAGTTACAAGCAGACAAAAAATACAGACAGAGAAAATAACACAATTCAACAATCCAACAGACAGGGGGCTTCTAACCTTCTGACCATCACATACCTACATAGTTAGTTACCAGAGAAAGAAGCACCAACATCTGAGTTTTTCAAAGCTGGGGGGCTCAAGAGCTACCCAGAATCTCATCTGGCCAAATCACACAACTCTTCCCGTGAGGCCCAAAGCAAAATCTCATGTGAGGGTATATGTAGTCTTCTCCAGGGTCAGAAGACAACACAACCTTCATGACCCACTGCCTAATTACAAAATAGCAAAAGGTGTGTTGAAAAATAAACTTCTCCTAAGCAAGCTTCTCTTGTTGGGGCCCATTAAGGGTCAAGGAAAATCTTCAAATTCCCTAGGCCTATTAAGGGACAGGGAACATCTTCAAATTCCCTCACCATTACACCTGGACATAGCCAAAGCAAGCAAACTTACAAATCTTATGTTTCAGGGTCCAGCTGAATCCCAATGGAAGTAACTTAGTCTTAACCACTCTTCCCAAGTCCCAAATGAGGTGAAAAAATGTTGATGCTGTCCAAATAATTAAAGTGAGTGCAACTATAGGGCGAGAAGGAAGGTTGAAAGATACAGTAACTTAGAAATGGCTTAAGTAAAAGGGTCTTTCTCAGACCAAGAATGAAAAATAATTTGAAACTGATGTGGGGTCAGCTCTCTTCCCACAGAATTTACTTCGGTTATGGCTCCCTTTCAAATCCAGAGTCTCCAGCTCAAGGAGGCTGAGAATCTCCAGCCTTTCAAATCTAAACAGGAGGAGTTGCAAAGCAATAGAGAAGGGACAAAGAGTGAAGGCTGGAGCCATAGACAAGTACTAGGAATGTAAGGAAAAAAAAAACCTGAAAGACAAAATTTCTGAGAGAGAAGATAAATATGAGCCTCATTCCCAAATAGACACAAATCAGTCATTAAATTTATAAAGACAGAAAAAAAAGAGCACAAATTCAAAGAGAACAATACATAGAGTAATTACTGTACCCTAGAAAATGAACTCACAATGAAAACTCACAATGAAAAAAGATAATTTTTTTAGGTTCTCTACAGGTCATGAAAAAGAGTAAGAATTTCCAGAATGGTTGAAAGGAGAAATTAACCTTTAAAATAAGGTGTTAGGATAGAAATTAGCTTTAAAATCAGAGCTCACAAAGCAGAATTAATGAAGACTAATAGCTAAGTAGAAAACATGCAGTACATGATAGAGAATTTCTCCAAAATTAGGGAGTCTATGGAAAAGAAATTATTAGATTTGGGATGTAAAGATAAACAAGCAGAAGAAAATGGAGGGGGAAAGAATGAAAGGACAACAGTTTTGAAGGAATGGATGAATTCTCCACAGGCCAAAACAAAAGAACTTGAAGAAAGAATACATAACAGATAATTTTAAAATACTGGGCATTTTAGCAAAATATGATCAATTTTAAAAACATGCTGCAAGTAAATTTAAAATATACTGCAAAATATGATAATTTTTTAAAAATATGCTGCAAGAGAACTGCCAAGAATATGTTAATACAATCAAGAAAACACTGATCAAATTCAGTTTTCTACCAGGAAAAGAAAAAAAATCCACACTAAAAAGTCAGAGATATTTTTTACTTATGGTTTATCATTTCAGTGTCATATGACATTTTTTCAAGACGTTTGACAAAAGTAACTTATATTTGGATAGCCTAGGATTATTCTATAACTACCAAAAAAATCAAAGAAAGGACTAGGATATTCCAAAAGCAAAAGAATTTAGTTTACAACTAAAATGAACAGAGTATAAGAATCAATGAAAAGGAACATTCAGTAACACAAAGGCCTTTAAAGTATTTCTGCCAAAACTAAAACAAAAATTAAGTAGAACATATGACTCACAAAAGCTACAAATGAGGAGGGCTGAATAGGAAAAATAACTAAAATTACTAAGAAAAGACTAAGCAATTAATAAAAATTATCTCATGTTTCTAGAATAGGCTGGATTTTTGTTGTTGTTGTTGTTGTTGTCATCTTTAATTTGGGTTGGGGGTAGAAAAAGAGCAAAGCAGAAAAAGACAAAAGAAAAGGCTCTAAGAAGCTCAACATTTAAAGAATTAGAAGAGAAGTCACCGTTAAATTGTTATTCAATTGATATCTTTCTGCAATAGATGCAATACACTGGGAAGCTGTTTTAGTGGAGGGAGTGAAGGGAAAAGAGAAATGGCAGATTAGAGATACACTACTATTCAGACTGGAAATGAGTAGAAGAATTATTCAATCAGTCAACCAGTATTTAAAAGCTTATAATGTGCCTGAAATTTCACTAAATGCTGAGGAAATGAAGAGAGGCAAATACATAGTCCCTGGCTTCAAATAACTCTCTAATGGAGAAGACCAAAAAAATGGATTCAGATCTGAACTGATACTAACTGTGTGATACTTGGAGTTATTTATCCTCTCTGGCTCTCAGTTTCTTAATCTGTAATTTGAGAGAGTTCAACTCAATGGTTCCTAAGAAACATTCCTTCCAGCTCTAAATTTATGATTTTTTTCAACAATAAAAATAAAACTTAACTCTGTGTAATTATCATAAACCATCTTGTCCCTCAAGTAAAATTGATAAATGTAGTTCCCTCCTTTCATTTGAGAGGTGAGGGGAAATGAGTGTGGAATGTCACTTGCTAGCAGATTCAAGCAGTGCGTGAAATGAATTTTTTTCCTTTGTTATTAGAAAAAAAAATCATTGGATAGGGAAGTGGGAAGATGTGTAGTAAAAACAATGAAAAAAATCACATTATGGATTTTTAAAATTGTTGTTAAAATTCTCTGGATATTATCTAAGTAACTATCTTATTGAACCCTTTTCCAAAACTAAGCTGTTGCAAGCATGGAATTTCAAGTATTTCTGAAGCATAAAATTAAGGAAATGTAAACATAGCACACATTGTATCACTAGTTAACTCCCTCTTAGTCCTTATACCTGGGGAAAGACAGAAATAGTACATTGGAGAAACCCAAACAATATGAACATGAACCTTCCAAGCCCCAATGATTCACCTGGAAGATATATGTTGGGAGTGTGAGAGTCAAGCTTTGAACACTGACTCTACTATTTGTGAGTTGTTTGAGTCTGATGATGTCATCTAACCTCACTGTTCCAGGATTTTCTTCTATAAAATAGAGATGTGGGGAGGTGATTGGGTTGGTTAGATTATCTCTAAATTCCATTTCACGTCTATATCTATGATACTTTGTCATTCTGCAGACAACCAAGATGTAAATATTATTTTGTCTAACCCAGGTGTTCATCAGAAACCAGTTATCAGGTTTTCTTCTCCTTAAAAAGTCCACTTAATCCTGTTTTAAGAAATGTATCTAGAATGGTCACAAAATGACTTGCAATATATTTAATCCATTTCTGGTCTTTTCAAAGATCTTCTGTAATCATGGCATCAACAGTAAACAAAGTACATTGGAGCCAGAATATAAATGCCATTAAATACAAGGAGAAATTTCTATTTTATTCTGAAGTGAAAGGAGTAATGAAGATTTTTGAAAAAACAGAGTGATATAATCTCTATGGTGGAAAGACTGTGAGAGCAGACCCAAGAATAAGGAAGATATGAATTCAAGTTCTGAACTTTAAGAAGTCATTTAATCTATCAATGCAAGTAAGCAACTCTCTAAGATTATTAATGACAGATATATCATTGATGTACATAGGTAGATGATATTTACTAATTTACTTCTTACTACAATGAAATCCCTAGTCCAGGTCCCTGAGGCTAAGGATGGATCAAAATAATGGAAGACTAGCAGTATGAATACAGGCAAGAAGAGGTGGAAGACAATTACAATAACCAGGTGAATTATGATATACATCTGAATTACTGTAGGCATAATGAGGGAAAGAAAGAAGAAGATAGATTAAAGAACTAGTTCAAAGCTAGAATCTTCAAGACTTCATAACCAATTGGATGTGTGAGGTAAGGAAAACAGGAGAATGTAAGATAATAAGTTGGTAGAGATCAAAGTGAGGTGGTGTCATCTGCAAAATAAAAGTCCAGGAGAAGGGGAAGTTTGGCTGAGAAAGATGATTAATTTCATTTTTAATATATTGATTTTTGGGGGTTTGCAGAAAACAACCAGGAAGTAGTTGAAAATATAAACTAATTACTGACTTTTCAGGAAGAAAAATATGATTACAAATATACTAACAACAATACATTGTTAAAGAAGTTTGTTAATTAACAGGCAAAAAAGTTCACATTAAAATAGTAATTAATATATTGTGCAAAATTACCAAAATTATTCATAGCATTACCCACATTATATCCATGTGAGCTATCCCTATTCTGCTACATTTTTTCCAATTCTTTGTGAGCACCCCTCATTTTCTCTATAAACCTCACTACTCCTCAAATTTCTAACAAAACAAATCTCTTGAGTGCCAATATTTTCTCAAAATCAGCTCTAGTGCACTTTGCTAGGTTTTACCCATATTAAAAAATAGAGAATTATCCTTTAAAAAGGGTGCAAATTAATGAAATTCAGAAGACTAACAATCTACATATTACTTTGGGGAAAATTTTAGGTTTTAAAAAAAACATATGCCAAGGAATCATTTGACATTAAAAAAAATGTTCTACTCGTGCACCAACTATATGAATTCAAAAAGAAGAAGCAATTGGAGTATGTTTTGTCTCTGTACCAAAGGAGTATATGAACTATTCCTTAGAGTAGTGGCAAATAGCTTAATTCATATAGCGCCTACTATGTGCCAGGAACTGTATTAAGTAATTTTTTATAAACATTATCTTAATTGTTCCCCACAACAACCTTGAGAGTTAGTTGTTTTTACATTCCCCATTTGACAGATAAGAAAACTGAGGCAAAGAGGTTAAGTGACTTGCCCAGGGTCATACAACTGGTAAATTAATAAGGTTGGATTTTAATTGATTGATGGTTTCTCAACTATAATCCCAGTGCTTTCTATCCATTATGATACCTAGCTGCCTCTGAAGAGAAAAGGAAAAGTCTTAGTTACGAGGTCTTGGTAACAAGAAAGAAAACTCTTAGCGAGTTTCCCCTGGCAATTTTGGCAAAGCTATAATTTCCAAAAAGATGTTACCAGAAAAAGGAAATAACAAATGTGTCTGTTCTTCTTTCTCCCCTTTCATACATGTTTTTTTTGAGGCAATGTCTTCATTAAACTACCATCCTCCTTCCTTACCCCAGATCACTACCAGTTTCTGACCTAGAGATTCTTGTTCACCAAAGATTAGAACTCTTCTGGGTTAAAAGTCCATTCCTTTCCAATTCCATAAAATTTTGATTTTTTTCCTAGGGAAAAGGGATGCAAGGTTTTCTTTCTCCTATTAGTTGATCTCTCCTTTCTTAAAGTTTGTTCTTTATTTAGGATTTATTTCTGTATTTAGGAAGATATGAATTCAAGTCCTGATCTTTAAGAAAGAAGTCTTTTAATTTCTCAGTGCAAGTAGGCAGTTCCCTGGTGGTTCAGAAATGAGACTGCACCTCCCTCATTGTAGGGCAGGTGTATGGTTACTTTGGAAAAACATTTTGTAACTCAACAGGCAAGCCTAATGGGAAAACCCTGCTTTTTACAAAAATAAGATTGTTTCTCCAAACTAGAGGTACTGCCTAAGTGGTTCCATTATGTGGCCTAATTCATCCCAGTCAGTAAATTAACAGCATTTATTAAGCACCATACTAAGTATTAGGAATACAATGCCAAGAATGAAATAATACCTACCCTCAAGTAACTTACATTTTATGGCATGTAATTATTCAAGCAGAGATTGAATGACTCTCTATCAGAGATACTATAGAGTATTCCCTACAAAAGGCAGGCCAGTATGCACTTTGGATGCTACAAGGAATAAACATTCATTTATTTTTGATCATATTGGCTATTCAATAGATAGATTAAAACAGTAAGAGTCTACTTATTCTAGAAAGATCACTCCTGTTTCAATAGGAATCAAAGAGGACTGAGTGCTCAAACTGTTGAAATTAAGTTTTAATCCAAACTACTCCTAACAAATTTTTCAGGGTATTCACAAAGTAACCCTAAAAATTTATTATCTGGGTATGAGATGTTTCAAGACCTATTGGTCAGATATAAGGACTGTTGATCCTGAAAATTTGAAGGCAACCATATATAATACATTAACCTGACAACTTTTACTAAAACTTTCTTTCTTCTGTAAAGGCAGATAGATAGTGCTGAGTTGAGTTTGGAGTCAGGAAGACCTAAATTTAAACCTAGTCTCAGACACTTACTATTTGTATAACCCCAGGCAAGTCACTTAAGCTGTTTTCCTCAGTTTCTTCATCATTAGAGTAGTTTCAGTTTTTCATCATCTGTTCAGATGACTAGTATTTAGCCCTGGAGCCCCTGGGCTGTTTCAAAGAAATACAGCACAATGATTTGAATAGGCTCTTGAAAAGCGCTTATTAATTGACTTATTTGCCTGAATTGCATTTTTAACTGATAGGTCCACTGTGGCTCTGGAGGCACAGTAAGCAGTAACTCTGTTCCTATTTGTTCCATTTACAAAGGTTCATATGGAAGCTTGTTGAAATTTGGCACAAGATCTTGGAAAATCATTTCACTTAATTTTTTTTCCTGTCATACTAAATGGCCATGTATTATAGTAGCAACTGACATATTTCACATCCCACATGCTGTTCTGCTCCTTATTCAAATGGAGAGTACCATGAGGAATTTTTTTACCCCTGCCCCTTCCTTCTTGCGTCTGTCATTCCTGTTACAAGATTAATTTGAGAGATAAATATATTCTAATTACTTATATTAGAAACTTTGGTTTCTCATGCCAAGTTCTGAAAATTAGAGTTATATTTACCTAGAATTTTCCTAAGACATATCTCTAATTTCTTCACTCTCTGGAGTGACTTAGCATTCTGGTTGTGACAAAGGAACAATAGAAATTATAATTATAGACATCTTCAGTACCAGGAGAATTCTTAACTATGGAATATGAAGATAAAATCTGTTGGATTGGGAAAACACCTTTACAAAGCATTTTCACATTCACAATTCATTATATCTTTACAACAGTTCTATGAAGTATATTAGGGTAAGTACAATCACTATTGTGCAGATTAGGAAACTGAGGTTTTAAGAAGGTAAATAATTTGTTGACATGTTATATGAGGCAAAGAAAAGTGTTATTTGTCATGGAAAAAGCAGACTATTCAAAGTGGCTTTCAGATGTAGTAGAAGTAAGGGTCAGCTAGGTGACACAGTGAACAGAGCACTGGCCTTTTAATCAGGAGGATATGAATTCAAATGAGACCTCAGACACTTAACACTTAGTAGCTGTGTGACCTTGGGCAACTCAACCCCAATTACCTGCTTTTCCCCTCCAAAAAGAAAAAAAAAACATAGTAGAAATCAAAAATGTCTCATGCATTATGTAGATATTTATGAACATTATTGAGTTTGTCAACTCCTACCTAATTAACCCAATGCTTTGCATGATCCTACTATGTGGTCTCTACAGCATCTCTGTTATGCCTGATCCAAAAGGAAATTTATTATCATGCACTTCACAAGGCGGTGGCAAAGATCAACTGAGATAATATATTTAAAGTACTTTGTAAACCTTAAGGCACTTTTAGCTATTATTTAATTAACAACTAACTGAGATAAAACAGTTAACTAATACCTTCTAGCCATAGTTGTTCCCTGTATATACAATTTGTTTAGTAAATGTCTGCTCATCATTTATGCATCATACCTTTCTTAGAACCTGAGTCCCAGGAGGGATCTTATTCATATTATATAAAATGAGATACCTTTGACAGGTAGTGATTTCTTATTTCTGGAGTTCTTCATATAGAGGCTTGTTGACTGCCATCCGTGAATGTAAGCATGACTTTTGATATTCAACAAATCTACTCCAATAAGTGTTACTCTTTCAGAAACTGAAGCCCTGAGTGTGAGCCCCAGTGCTTATTAGTGGCATAACAAGACCTTGCTTTAAGGAGAGATTTTTATGAATTTCTTCCTTATCTTTGCTTCTCAGAATCCCTTGTTTCAAAAATTGACTTAAGCACTATCTTCTATCAGAGGGTTTTCCTGATCCTCATCTTGCTGCTAGTGTATACCCTTGCCCTCATCACTGGTATCTATTGTGTATATACTTAATTGCAGCAAGATTTTGGAATCATTGTGTTAGAGCAAGACCACGTACTCCTTCAATAGTCCTAGGGCTACCTCTGAGGGATCAGGATAGTCTTTCACTGATGCTGTCAAAGTCCCAATTCTGGTGTCTTACCACCACCTGGCTAGTGATTTCCTGAACTGGTGTGTGTGTGTGTGTGTGTGTGTGTGTGTGCACGTGCACATATCTCTGTGTGTGTTATTTGTTATAAGAAATTACTCTTTGGCAGGGGGCAGGAGGATACTTTGAAAAAATATCATTAATATAAAATAATAGATGTCAGTTTATTTCAAATGAGTAAAATTTTAAATAGATATTTTAAAAGCTATGAAAAAGTGGTCTCTGAAGTATCATTCAATGCTAGGAAAATGGTAATCTAGCAAGTAAAACTTGGAATTACTAAAAAAAATTAGTGTGAGTCAATGAGTAATTTTCTTTCAGGAAGCACAGTATGTGTTACCGGATCAGGACCATACTTCTTAGTGAGGAGGTTATATAAATGGTATTATTAGGTGACTCGGTATGTCTAAGTAGAGGAATATACTCCTGCTTGAATTGCTGCATACTTAACTAATATTTTTGCTTTAAGAAGAGCTATTAGCACTTTTAGATCTGACATTCTATATCATATTACTGATGCAAGAGACCCTCCATTAATGACCAATTCTTTAATTGTTACCTTAAATAAAAACATTGTCCACTGGGAATCTAGAATGATGGGATTCACATGGCAAAATTCTGGTGGATTTTGTTAACTCCTGGATTTCCCAGGAAATTGCAAACACTTCAAGATAGCACAAAAAACCTTGACATTAATTTATAGATGGAATTTGGTGTGTTGACAGATGATGTATGACTGGCTGGGCTTGCTGGACCTTCAATGAATAACATGGTAATTTACTGAACCTAACTGGACTTCAGCTCTATTTTTCATTCTCTGTCACTATTCAGTCTCAATCGCATCTAGCCACATTTGTCATGTGTAGTACATGGTGCTGTAAATAGATTAACCTTTTCAAGCCATTTCTGCCAGACTTTATCCAACTTTGAACAATGGATTACTAATTCTAAGTCCAACAGCATGTTATATTCTTCAGGAAATGCCTAGATAGCTTCATGAATTCATCTTAACTTCATAAGGTGCATGTGGAAACAGATATTCATGAGGTTATGATGAAGATTATGCATACATTGAGCTGTTTCTATTAAGCAGAAAATAAATAGTTCTATTACATTTTCCCTACTTATTAGACTATCATCACATATTGAAATATACAGACCAATACAACCATAGAGGAACAGAGGTCACCTCACTTCTTCGCTGAATTTTACATTCATCTGTTTATATTTTTTTCTTAGATTTTCACCTCTAGCATTCCTTGAAAAATTGCATTCTAATTCCAGCTTGTTTGATTTGGTCATCTTGAATGTTGATTCAGTGTGCTCATTAGACCAGATCTGTAGAAGAGCTTTTGATTTTTAAAATTATACTGAGTCATTTAGCTCTTTAAACATTTTCCCCCATTGCACTGTTTTTACAGGGTGAATAGGGTAGTGAAATCACCTTGACAGGAAGAAAAAATATAATAATATTTTTAAATACAATATTTTTCTCTAGTAACACATAAACTGAGTAAATATGATTGATTTCAACCTTGAATATATTTATGCTTGGAGTTCAGAAAAATCTCTGCAGTTCTTTAAAAATTAAAATTTGCTTATAAGCCCCTTGAAATCATGCAATAAAAACTTGGTAGACACTTAATCAATAAGAAAAAGATTCAGTTAATTTACCCTAAGACACTTATTGGCTTGCTTAATAGATGGTAATTCTAGGAGTGAAACTACTTCCAGTGAGAGATTGAGTATAATATTCAATACAATCAATACTTAAGGCTTTTTTTGGCGTGAACTGTAGTACTTGAGAACACTCCCATGCTTCTTCTCTGATTTTGTTAAGTAAGGCTCTTTATTTTCTACATCTTTTCAATTTCTTTTGTATATAGTATTTTATTTTTTCCAGTTACTTGGGTTTTTTTTGCATATAGTAGGTACTCAGTAAGTTTCTTAATTGACAATCATAGAGTACAAAATTAGTTTTTCAAAATGTTCTCTAAAGAGCCTTAAAGAGAGTTTTCAATATTCACTTTTTATAAGATTTTTGGTTCAAAATTTTTCTCCCTTCCCCATTCCCCAAAAGAACAAGGAATCTGCTACAGGTTATACATGCATATTTATGTTATGCTTATCTCCATATTAGGCAAGTGGTGCAAGAAGAAACTGAACAAAGGGGGAAAATCACAATAAAAAACAAAAAAGTGAAAATAGTGTACTTCAATCTGCATTCACACTCCATAGTTCTTTCTCTGGATATGGACAGCATTCTCCACCTTGAATCTTCTGAAATTATAGCTAAAATAATAGTTGATCATCACACAATGTTGCTATTACTATGTGCAATGTTTTCCTGGTTGTGCTCACTTCACTCAGCATCAGTTGATGTAAGTCTTTCCAGGTTTTTCTGAAATCTTCCTACTCATCAATTCTTATAGCATCACAGTATTCCATTACACTCAGATAACACAACTTCTTCATCCATTCCCCAATGGGCATCCCCTCATTTTCCAATTCTTTGTCACCACAGAAAGAGTTACTATAAATATTTTGTACAAGTTAGTCCTTTTTCGTTTTATTATCATTTTGAGATACAGACCTAGCAAAGGTATGTTGAATCAAAGGATACACACAGTTTTATTGTCCTTTTGACACTGTTCCATATTGTTATTCTGAATGGTTTGATCAGTTCACAACTCCAACAACAATGCATTAGTCTACCAATGCAATGGTAATTAATTTGAATTTGAAGATGCTCTTTTTGTATGGCAAGTAAGTAGGTACTTAGCATTTAATAATTAATCAAACCTTTGTGAAAGAAACAGAAGGTATGAATGCCTGTTCCTGACATAACAGGAAGGGATTGGCTGAAACAAGAAGTAGCTAATGTTGTATGTATATAAGGAAAAGCCCCAGAAAGGAAGGGTCAGAATTTCTTGGGACAACAATCTGGTTGCAGAAGCTATTCTGCTGGAAAGAGAGAGAGTTTCTCTCAGCATCATCTCGAGCCTGGGCTGCTACTCCTGGACTGAAAATTAAGAAGAGAAATGAGGGTTGAGAACTGACTAAGAATTTACTGAGAATTTGTGGTGAAAGAGCTTCTTCTGAAGAGGAAACCCAGGAGGCTGAAGAAGAGCCCAAAAGCCCAGGACTCCCCCCTTTCCTCAGGCTGGATAAGGTGATTCTGATTTTTCTAATGAGTTATAGAAGACTGAGGAAGCATGACAGGGATGCTAAGACTGTCTGTTTGTGGCTTGGTTGAGCCTTGAATTCCAGGGAACAGAAATTGTGAAGAATTTGAGATGGACTGGACCTTATGAATTTCAGTATGGAGCAGGACTTACAAGGAGAGCTGGACAAGGAACTGGGATCAGTCTGCCTTTGAATCCAGGTGACTATTTGGTAGATTCAGGTAGGAGTTGCGTGCCTCAAGTCAAGATGATAAAACCTCTCCATGGGTACTAAGGTAGTGATGAAATTGTAGTCTACTAGTGACCTAGGGGTGGAGGGTCTGTGTATTTTCTAATGATTATACTTAGTGGTTAATGATACTTAGTAATTGATTGCTGAATAGGTGAGTGATTGAGTTAACTTAGTGTGCCCCATGAGTGGAAGACTTTGACTGTTATACTCTGAGATGACTGATTGACTGAGTAAAGAGACAAAGCTCCTTAGGGATGACTGAATGTACTAAATGACTGTACTTTGCTGAAAACTATTGTGACCACTTTGGTGAAAACTATGTGGCCATTTTAATGATAAGCTGTTGTGAATACTATATTGTGATTTTATGTGATACGCTGTAATGTTGTGAATGCTGCACCTTGATTTTCTGTTAATGTTTTGCTTTGATTTGCTATGGAATAAATGGAGTGTTCACTATATTGTATAAACAGAACCTTAATGTTCACAATAGCATTCTTCTGGAAAGCTGCTCATGCATGGCATTACAACCAATTTTCCCACATCTCCAATATTTATCATTTTCCTTTTCTGTTATATTAGCAAATTTCATAGTTATGAGTTGGTATCTCAAAGTTATCTTAATTTGCATTTATCTAATTAATAGTGATTTGGAGAATTTTTTTCATATCACTATAGATAGCTTTAATTTCTTCATTTGAAAACTGCTTATTCATATCCTTTTAACCTTTCTCATTTGGGGAAAGTAAGGCTCTTTAGAGAAAATTTTTATGATTTGCAATTAAGAGACCTACTTACTGAGCACCTACTATATACAAAAAAATTGTTAGAGATTAGGGTAGTTATTTTACCATCTACAAATATCTCTTACTATACTCATTTTAAATTGTTCCAAAATTATGTCTCCCCATCAATGTTGCATTGAACTTTATAATAAGTCATGAATGTCTAGATAAAGCTGTCAGAAATCCTTCATGTTTGTATTCTTCCCCATATTCCTTATTTTTGTGTTCTAATAGGGGTATTTTGCTGAACTATAGAATATCATATTTTATATTACTGCATAGACGAGGAAAGGACATCTAATATTTATTTCTGGTCCTCCCCATTCCCTGACAGCTGTTTGTACATAGTGGGGGATAAATAAATATGAATGCAGAATGATTCTGGGGCAGTTTCTAAGCAAGTATAGGCTACAGTTAGTGGGACAAAAAGTGTTGAGGGAAGGAGATATCAAAAAGTGAGTTTTCATCCAAATACATTCTCCTCAGTATCATATTTCTACAAATCTAAAATAACTTGCTTACAATTATTTGAGTTAAGAGACTACTGAAATGAAGAATGGGCTGCTGATTAAGTGAGACTTGTTTTCAAACTTAAAAAAAGAGGATGCCCCTGGTTGATTTATATATTAATGGAAAAAAAAACTTTAAACAGACTGATTAACATCATTTCCTATTAAAATTCTCCTAATTTTGTCATTAAGTACGGAAGAGAAAAATTAATTTGAAAAATCCCTAATCAAATTACATCATTTCCATTATATCTTAGTTATGGCTACTGGTTTGTTTCTATTGTTTGCAGGATAGGGAGAGAGATGAGAGTTGAAGAGTTTAAATTACTATAAACTGTTATACTTTGCAACTTTGAAAGGATGTCATTAGAGAAATTTGTCCTAGGAAAAGATGATAGACTTCCACATGAATGGGGAAAAAAGTGCTCTATCAAGAGTTCATGCTAATGAAACACAGAATATTAAAAATTCTATTATACGCTCTTTCTTTTTCAGCCCTCTTTTCAGGGATTGTGATTCCATGTAGAATTATCCTTCAGGGGGATTTTTTTTTGATAATTAGTCTAATTCAATACTGGGCATTTTTAGAAGCATCAGAAAAAAAATGTTCAACTGCTTTCAAGACTGACATGAATCTTGTTACTTATGTTTTAGTCACTGAAAATAATTCACAAAAGTCAAGGTTCATAGTTTATAATTTTTTGATGAACATGTTTTGATGAGGGAACATTATTTTCTAATTATTGAAAAATGCATCAAAGTACAGAGCATTAAGACTATTTTAAAGCTTAGAATACCCCATTAAGGTCAGAAAATTGACATCTAACAATCAAGGAGAAATACCAGAAAAATTCCAATAAATATTTTGAGCAGAAGTATATAAAGTGATACATTTCGCATCCATGGAGAGGCTATTAAACAAAGATTTATAGCTTAAAATAATAAATTAAAGTAAGCATATCATATGAAATTTCATATCATATACTTGTGTGTATAATGTGTTAACCTAAATATAAATAACAAACATATAAACATTTTATTCAGAAAACCATGGTGAGTTTATCTTCTGTGGAGGTTGTATTGAACATAAAATGAACTGTGAGTATTCTTATTTGGAAGAATAATTTGTATTTATCCTGGACAACTGAGGGATTTTTTGTTTGTTTGTTTTATTTTGTTTATAAGGCTATACTATTGGTGTTGACAAAATACTTTTTGAGTCTAGAAACATATATAAGATCTTAAAGGTCAATATTTGAAGACTCCAAAAATGTTCAATTAGTATATAACTTTCACGTGTACCTTTTCAAAATGGAGCATTATTCCTAATGTAAATTTTCAGAAAAACTAGATGCAATGATATCACATAGCAGGGGAGAACCACTAGATTTGTTTTTAATTCTAGTCATACTACCAGCTAGCTAGATCGTATCGTGGATGAAGAGTAATGGGCCTAAAGTCAGGAAGACCTGAATTCAAATTTGGCCTAAATCACTTACCTTGAACAGTTCATTGAACCTCTGTGTGCCTCAGTTTCTGCAACTATAAAATTGGGATAATAATACCATCTGGCTCACATGGTTGCCATAGGATCATTGCTGCCTAATCCAACTCCTCACAATATATAGGTGCTAGTTATCATTGTTTTTATTACCAATTATCTGTGTGTCCTTGAGTTGACTCATTTAAACTTAGAATGTCTTTCCTCATCTTGAAAAAGATGAGGAAATCTCTTCTCATCTAAATCTTTAGATTTAGACCTGGTTCTTTACTGGTCCTTCTAGCTCTGCTACTTATTCTAAGAATCTCTTCTTTGGAAGAATTAGGGAGGTGCTGCATAAACTATGAGTGGGGCTGAGGATATAGTTATGTAATATTTTCTAAACACAGGGAGCTCCCTAAGTCCTTAACTACCTTTTTATAATGAGGATTTTGATATTTCAAGGCTAATTTCTTCAAAGGAATTCAGTCAACGGAAGAATTTATTAACTTCATTTCAGTTTCATTACTTCTTTTTCGAAATACCTACTTGTTATGGCATATCTCATTAGCTAATATCTTTTATCATCAAAATTACTACATCCATACTTTATTTGAAACACATGATAGGGGATTTTTGGTTGATTTTTTTAAAGTTGTATCATGCCAGTGTCATTTTTTTCATTGATTTCTAGAGGTACATAATGGAGAATGATTGAATATATATATTTGTGTATGTATATATATGTATATACACATATGTATTTGTATATATACATGTTCATACACACATATGTGTGTGTATATATATGTATGTATGTTTTGTACTTGCTACTGAAACTTATACACAAATGAACCTAAAGAGCAGTGTAGGGAGCCATTTAATTTAATTATTACTTGGAATATGTTGATGTTTCTTTGTATTTCAGTTATACCACATATATGAAATATATGAACAATCACTTCACTGGAACAAAGCATTTAGTCTCATCCATATAGGTGTTTCCTTTTACCTAGCAATTAACCTCACAAACCATTGATATCTTGTCATCTTGTGTGATTCTTGTTTATGTTTTTACATGAACCATCTATAAATCATTACCCAGTATAGTCCATCTTCTTCCTTGTCTTTTAACATGGAAAGACACAAATTCAAAAATCCTCCAGCTACCCTTATGTCACCTTTTGTTCTTTTTATATAACAGACCTATAAAGAGAAGTACAAGCTGCTTCCCAGAGGACTGGTGCTGTGAACATCTTTAAAGGTTCTAATTACACAGTACAGTGAACTCTCTATTAATTCAGTAACAAATTAATGCAAAATAGTCACAATGTTACAAATTAACAGCTTATCACTAAAGTGGCCACATAGTTTTCACCAAAGTGGTCACATAGTTTTAAGCAGAAGATCACAGTCATTTAGTAACACAATCATTTAGTAAGTCATTAATTCAATTATCCTTAAGGAGGCAAACCTCTTTAATTGACACAAAGTACAAAGGTCAAAGTTATCCACCCCTAGATCACATTGTCTTAATCTCTTCAATCAAAAAGTCCTATTTCTTCTTAATTGGAGAAGTCCTTAATTCAGTCATCTAAATACAAAGGTCAGAGTTCTCTGCCTCTAGATCACAGTAAGTCCTGATTTTCTCAGTTTGCATTAAGTACCCAAGGAAAGGTCTTTTTAATGTGACTGGAGGTAGGCTCTCAGTTTCCATGAATCCTCTTCCATGGTCCCAGCTCCTGCCTGAATCTATCCAACTGCCACCTGAGTTCAAAGGCAGACAGCTCTCAGTTCTTTGTCCCACTTCTTGTGTAGTTCCTGTTCCATATTGAAACTCACAGTGTCTGGTCCACCACAAGTCCTTCACAGTTCCTGTTTCTGAGAAGACAAAGCTTAACAAAGCCACAATAATATTTATATACATTGCTGGTATCTTCATAAATTTACTTTATGCCTGTGAAATCAATGTAGACCCAACAACAAGGTCTGAGGAATCAACACAAATCATCAGTGTCATCCCTGGACTTCTGAAATCATCAGCCAGACCCTCCTCCAGGATTTCTGTAAACATACAACAAGAAAATCCTCTTTCAGGGCTTCTGAACCAGCAGCAAGGGCTTCTGTAACAATAGCATCATCCTCTATTAGCAGATGAATCTGACAAAGCAACATCAAAACAGACAAAGTACCCACACCATAGCCATGCCTCCTCCCACTTCTCCTGACTTCTCATTTCTCAGTTCTTCTCAGTTCTCAGTTCAGTTCTGAGTTATCTTCTCTTTCTCCAGGAGTAGCACCCCAGCGTCCAAATGCTCATTCCCAGCAGTTCTGGCCTCTCTCAGCTTGGGGTTTTCCTTATATACGGTATTATCTCCTCCCTACTCTGCCTCTTCCTGTTACATCAACAAGTCCATCCCACTGTCAGATTCACAAGTTCTGGGTCTTAATACTTGGCATGATCATTAACTTGGAATAAGGTACTAAGAACCTGTTATATCCTTGTCACCAAATGTAACAACAATGCAATATTCACAATGCTCACAGTGGCTTTGAATATGCTGGTATAGTTGCAAATCACAAAATTTAACAGGCTCTTCACATGGAGGACAAAACTAAATCCTTTATTCAAATTCCAGAAAACCAAGTCCTAAAACCAGGTCAAAGTCATTGCAGTAACCACAAAGTTGGTACACATAATCAATGCAGCAAACACCCATATTCCAAACCCTTCCTAAACAAAACAGTCTCCCTCAGGCAAAGATCTTCTTCTCCTCACTCACTCCCTTAAGCAAGGATCATCCTCTCCTCACTCATGATAGCTGCTCAGCCTCCAGGTTGCTCTCTTCCAGCAGTTCTTGTACCTGGCAGTCCTCAGAAGAAGGTCTGGCTGGCTCTCAGAAGTTGTTCTGCCACAAGTTCTGTTCTCCAAATCTCTCTTCTCTCCAGCCTTGACCTCTCCTTACATATGGCATTATGTACTCTCTGCCCCACCCTTTCTTGTTAACAACAGCAAGTTCATCCAGCTGTGGGATTCACAAGCTCTGGGTCTTAATACTTGACACAATCATTAACTTGGAACAACGTGCTAAGTACCTGTTTGATTTTTGATTGCAAACATAGGGGTCAGGGAAGGCCTTCAAATTCCCATTACCATTACACAGAGGATATCTCCTTTTCTAATCAGGCATCTGCTAGACAGTATCTTTTATGTCACTTCTTGCCTATGAGCCTATATTGGTGTTTAGTTGCAAATGACACACCCACCGTGCATCTCTCCATTGTCTTGTGGTCTCCTGCCAGTCAGATTCCTAGAAGACTGCATTTTTCTGATTCATTGCCCTATCAGAAGAAGACTGATATTACAAATATAGCTTCTTTGGTTTGTTTCACACAAGAGCTAGGAATTGTTGAAAAGTGTTTTTCAAATTCCAAAATTCATTGCAATCTACTATCTTCTGATTGGTCTGTTCTGAATCCATATCATTATGTATCACAAGTTTCTGTCTCATATTGTATAATACAAATAAAAAGATTTAACATTTATATCGCACTTTAAAATTCATTAAATGCCTTACAAATAAATATTGCCTGATTTTATATCCATGACAACTCTGGGAGATAGGTGTAATTATCATCCACATTTTCCATATGAAGAAACTGAGGGAAAAGGCAGTCAACTGATTTGCCCAGGTTCACATAGCTGGTAAGTATCTGACACCTTTATTTAAGCTCTGGTCTTCTTGGCTCCAGATTCACAACACCATATACTAATAGATTAATTGATATGCTTTTCATTCAATATATGGCAATTTTTGGTCAAATGCAATATAGACCACTACCTCTTCAATTCTTAGTCCATTTGCTATGCATTTACAAGATATAATATATGAGCATATGTGTTTGCATAACTGTGTGTTTTGTATATATATTCACACATGCATGTGTGGATATCCATGTGAGTATAGATATGCATATAAATGCTAATTATATATTACATAGCATATGTATATATAATATTATCCAGTTTTATTATGTATAGATAACTAGATATATCTAATACAGCAAATAGATTCAGGTACTCAGATAAAGATATTGATGTTTACCAAATAGTCAGATGACAAAAAACTGTGAGAAACCAAAACAATTGATGAAAGTTCAAATATATTTTATTTTCATAACACTTTATGCTTAGTTTTTTTTTTGAATCAGCTGCAAGTATTTATTAGGAGGCAATAGGTTTTATAGTTTAATGTGGCTCAAGACTATAGTATGGAAGCAAAAAAGAAAAAAATGTAGAAAGGCATGGTACATGAGAATGAGTTACGTCCTAGGCAGATCTGGATAATGTAAAAAACTAAGTTCACATCTAGGTACAACATTTTAGGAAATAAATTGGTAAACTGAAGAACACCCACAGGAGAATAACCAAAATGGGTAAAGTCCATGAGTTCTTGTCTTATGGTAAAAATTTAAAGGTAATGCAAATGTTTAACTTAGCCAAGACTTGAAAGCAGGACAAATAATAATAATAATCATTTAAAAAATATTTTAATAAACCCTTTACTATTAGTTGAAAGACAGATTTAATTCCACTGACCAAAACAAGGATAAAAGTATGGAAAATGTAAAGAGGGAAATTAAAGGGGGATGTTAATAAATTTACAATTAGAGAAATCTCAAAGTAGGATGTGTTGTATCAATAATTAATGCATTTCCTATCTTTGGAGGTTCTCAGGAAAGCCAAGTTTTACCTTCCCACTCTGATCTTCTGGCATTGTGGAACTGGAGAATGAAAGGGAGCCTGCACTCTCAAAGGCCTTGACAGAATCTAAGACTCTTAGAAAAGTACAAGGAGTCTCTATATAAACTAAACCAGATATCTCTATATTCTTAGATGAAAGACAATATTACAAATATTTGTACCTTTGTTACTATAATTACATTTCTGCTTCTTACTGTATTTTACTGTGTACCAATTCAAGAGCCTATTAATGATATTCTACTTTTCTAAAGACATATTTAACTCCAGAAGTCTTCTACAGCAGAAAAGAAGAGTACATTGTATATCTCTGCATCAATAAAAGGATGAGGAATATTACAAAATCCATATATATCTCTACATGACCCATTTATGCTCCAGGAAATGTACTAGCATAGCCAGGGAAAAGCAGGGATACACAAACTTCCCCTGATCTAGACCCTTCCTAACCATCATCTGATGGATTCTTGCCCTGAGACCTTCTTTTTTCAAACCATGTTATTGCTGCTGCAGTTGCCATTCCATTTTTTAAAATTTATTTTATTGACTTGTTTGTTTACTTTTAGTTTACAATATTCAGTTCCAGACTCACTTGAGTTTCAGATTTTTCTCCCCTTCCTCTCCATCCCCCACCCCCACCATGGTGGCATACAATCATGTATAGGATCTGCCATCTCTTTCACATTGTACAATAGTCTGGTTGTATAGGTGTTATAGCCAATGGAGTGAACAGTGAGAAAAGAGAAACAAAAGCAAAAAAAAAAAATAGAAAAGAATGATAGCATGCATTGCTTCAGTCTCCTTTTAAACTCTGGTCTTTCTGGATCTTTCTCTGAATGTAGACATCTCCTTCCATTCTGAGACTTGTCGAGTTGTGTTTTAACTGTGCATTGCTAAGAAGAGTCCAGTTTTTCAAAGTTGGTCATCACACATATGATGTATCTGTGACTGTGTACAAATTTTTCCTGTTTCTGTTCTTCTCACTCAGCATCAATTCATATAAGCCTCTCCATGTAATTATGGAGTCAATCTCCTTCCCATTTCTATAGCACAATAATATTCCATCACATTCATATACCATAACTTCTTCAGCCATTCC
>CM053594.1:163290698-163306532 GCA_028646575.1 Pseudocheirus occidentalis | reverse complement strand
TCTTCCCAGTGGGAGTGGGTGACAGGGGAGGAATTGCAAGAATCTAGTATTTAAAGCTATACAATTAAATGCAACTGGGAAATAATACATACAGAGACAGGGGCAGGGAGGAGCTCCCTACCCTGCTGGAAAGCTAGAGAGGTGTTGGAGGAGGGCATAAAAGGGAACAGATTGTGGGAGGGGTCTTACAGTGTGATCAGTGTTCTGGGCTGGGGGGTAGGGACAAAAAGGGGAGAAAATTTGTAACTCAAAGCCTTGTGGAAATGAATGATGTAACCAAGAAAATAAATTAAAATTAAAAAAAAATTTTAGTACTTTAGAATTTTAGAACACACATCCAGCAGGGCTGATAAATTACTATGAATCAGCCTGAATACAAAGTCTCAGATAAGAATATCTTGCAAAATCTGTACAACTTTTTCCAATGACACTATTATTAATTATTATTATCTATTTTAAAATAAAATATACCCCATTAAAAAAAATAAAATGAATGGAAAATGGAGAGAAAAGATGAAAGCTACCATCTCCAGTTACATTATAACCTCATTGCTTATTTTTCTCCCTATTTATTCACTCATTTATTTATTTTTGCTCTTTTTTATATGCGTAGCACTTAGCACAGTGCCTGGAACATAGTAGATGTTTAATACACGCTTAATGACTGACTTCATTTTTCACTCCATGTATTTCATCATCAATTAAGTCCCTATCATGTGCAAGAGACCAAGTTGGGTGCTGATTTTGATACAGATTGGGGAAAAAAATCACAGTTTCTGCCTTCAAGGAAAGTGATTATGTTAAAGACTTAAATATATAATAAGATGAGGGTAAAGGTAAGACAGAAAGTTGTCTGGGACATTTTGAGGAAGGAAGAATTACTTTTGCTTGTCATATTTTTAAAAAAATGTATTTGACATTCAAGCAATTTTTATTGTTGTTCTGCTGTGTCTGACTCTTCCTGACCCTTCATGACATCAATATTGTCCATAGAGTTTTCTTTGCAAAGATACTGGAATGGTTTGCTATTCCTTCCTCCCATGGATTAAGGTAAAGAGCAGTTAAGTGACAGCGTTACACAGCTAATAAATATCTGAGAGGACATATTTGAATTTAGCTTTTCCTGATTCCAAGTGTAACACACTGTCCACTGAACAACCTAGCTGCTTCCATTCAGGTTATACAAAGGTAGATAGTCAGCGTCCCTGATCTTTAGCAGCTTAGATTTTATTAGAGGTAGTGAGATACATGCACAGATGGTTACAATTCAAATGAGATTAAGATTTAAGCATGAATTAAATGAACTAAGTGAGATCAGAGAAAGTTCATAACCTGCTGAGGGAATCAGTGTAAACTGCAAGGAAGAAGTTACTTTTGAGCTGGGCTGTAAAAAACTGTGGAGAGTTTCAATAGGTAGAGAAGGTGGAGATTAGAAAGCATGAGATATATTTGGAGGAAAAATAATAAAGTTAATTTTTTATTAGAATAATTAATTTATATATTTTCTATTCATTATGTAGGACTCTATTCATGAATTAAGTCATTGTTTATGTTGCATGCATATGTGTGCCTGGTAGTAGATGATATTTTTTATTTACTCTGTATAAAATAATTATATTCAAGTTGTTTATATTTTTTATGTTTTTGCTATACATAAATTCTTGGATAAAGAGAAGAACTTTAGGCAAACTAATTTTTTTTCCGGAAGTGAATCTGAATTATAGAGTCAAAGTAGAAAACTGAATTGTTCTTCCATTTACATAAACAAGATTATGTATATCTAATTGGAATATGCCCTCTAGACATTGATTTTAAAATCAAAATGGAAATTTTGAGTTTATGAGATTTCTATGACTAGTTTTATTAACTCATTTTTGAATTATTTAACTTCTTATCAGACTCTATTCATCTTTAACAAGAAGTAATCTGGAAGTTTAACTCTAATGTATTCTCTTTTCTCAATGACCATGGTATTTTTTTTTTCATTTAATTAAAAATAATTATTTGGTATTTTATTTCCTTCAATTACATGCAAGCAACAATTTTGAACATTTGTTTTTAAAACTTCAATCCAAAATTCTCTCCCTTCCTCCTTCTCCTCTCCCCCTCAGTGAGAAGGCAAGAAATTCAATATAGATTCTACTTGTTTAGTCATGCAAAACATATCCATAATATTTGTTTTATGAGAGAAAATACCTCTAGAAAGGTGAAGTTAAAAAAAAGTGTGCTTCAATCTATATTCAGACACCATCAGTTCTTTCTCTGGGGATGAATAGTATTTTTCATAAGTCCTTCAGAGTTGTCTTGGATCATTGTATTGCTGATAATAGCTAAGTTATCCATAGCTGATTATCTTGAAATATTGCTGTTACTTTGTATGCAGTACATTTCAATTTGCACCAGCCCATGCAGATCTTTCCAGGTTTTTTTTTCTGAGAACATCCTGTTCATCATTTATTATAGTATAGTTGTATTCCATTAAAATCACATACCATGACTTGTTTGGTCATTCTTTTATTGATGGACATCCCCTCTATTTCTAATTCTTTGCCCCCAGAAAAGAAGTGCTATAAATATTTGTATACATATAGGTCCTTTACCTTATTTTTTAATCTTTTTTTGGGATACAGACCTAATAGTGGTATTGCTAGGCTGAAGAGTATGCCTGGTTTTATAGAGCTTTGGGCATAGTTCAAAATTACAGAACTGTTGAATCAGTCCACAACTTCACCAACAATGTATTAATGTCTCATTTTTCTACATTGCCTCCAATATTGTTCATTTATCTTTTCTGTCCTATTAGAAAATTTAATAGTTATGAGGTAGTACCTCAGAATAATTTTAATTTGCATTTCTCCATCCAATAGTGAATTAGAATAATTTTTTCATGTGGATATAGATAGCTTTGATTACTTCATCTCAAATCTGATTATATCTTTTGACTATTTATCAGTTAGAGAATGGCTCTTAGTTTTACAAATTTGCCTCAGTTCTTTCTGTGTTTGAGAAATGAGACCTTTATCAGAGAAACTTGCTTTAATTTTTTTTCACAGTTACTGTATTGCTATGTTTTCCTTCATCCTTTTTCCCCACCTCCATTTATTCTGTTCTTTTTTCTTTCTGCCTGTCCCTCCTCAAAAAGTGTTTTGCTTCTGACTACCCCATCCCTGTATCTACCTTCCCTTCTATCACTGTCCCCCCATCCTTTTCCCTTCTTACTTTCTTTTAGGTAGTGGTTCTCAAATTTTAGCAGAACCTTCCTAATTCTGCAACCTTTTAATACAGTTCCTCATGTTGTGGTGACCCCCAACCATAAAATTGTTTTTGTTGCTACTTCATAACTGTAATTTTTGTACTGTTATGAATCTATTGGATTTGCAGGATGTATTTTCATTGCTATAAATTGAACATAACCCACAGGTTGAGAACTGCTACTTTAGGGTAAGAGATTTCTATGCCGAACTGTGTGTGTATTATTCTCTTTTTGAGCCAATTCGGGTAAGAGAAAGATAAATTCATGCTCCTCTCACCCGCCCCCATTTTCCCCTCCCCTGTAAAGATATTTAAAGGGGGTTGGGGGAGAACTCAGGTGGGTCCCTGCCTTTACTCTGCCATCTTGGCTCTGCCTCTCTAATGGATTTTTCAATGCACGACTATACAGAGTGTAATGGCTAACTATACGTAAACAGATTGAATTGCACATTAACTCAGTCTTCTAAGAACAGATAAAAAAGAGATGTCTAGTATAAAACTTAGAGAAATCCTAGAGAGTTGACAGAAATATATTGTTATTAAATGGCATTTATGTATTTTTTTATGTTAGGCAGCAAGAAAAAAATAAATTGAATTTTAAAATATAATTAAAATGGCACTTTTATTTTCATAACAGGAAAGACAATGTGGTGTAATGTGAAAACACCACTAGAAAAATATGGATTCTTATCCTGGTACTGGCACTAACTGGAAGTCCCCACACTACTTACTTAATATCTTTGGACTTCACTTGACTTATCTGTGGAGTGGAATGGGGTAGTATGTAAGTTGACTAGCATTTCAAAAATCTTTTAGGTTCTTAAAAATGGCTTAATTCTAATATAAATTTTATATAAATATTGTAAAATATTAACTTTCCACTTTGTTTTTTTAAAAGCACTGAACTGAGTTTTACATTGATTTTTGGTATTGCTATTGTGCCATTACACACTCTCTCTTTCTCTCTCTCTCTCTCTCTTTCTCTCTCTCTCTCTCTCTCTCTCTCTCTCTCTCTCTCTCTCTCTCACACACACACACACACACACACACACACAGCATTCTAGTAGTCTTGCTGTTCAAAGAAAGTTTGAATTGTACACTTCGGAGATTAACTTCCAACACTTAAATGGATGTAACAATAACTGATGTATATTTCATTGGAAGAAAGAATTTTTAAGTTCATTTTTCACAATGTAATTTTAAAATATGCACAGAGATATTCAATTTAATTTAAAAAATAATACTTATTGAGGACCTACTTTTTTTTAGGCAATAGGATAGATATGAAAATAAATAAAATAGAGCTTGTCATTATAGACTGTAGAGTCTAACTGGATGCTCAGCAAGTATATAATAACTTCAGCAAAAATCAGAATATAGTGTCAAGGAGAGTGCATTAGCATTCTGAGAAGATTGAAATCCACTAGGACTATATCTCTTGGCCATTAAGTCTAACTTAATCATTTTCTAGCTGAGAACTAGTGAGTTTATGCTACTGTTATAGAGTACTTAAGGAAAGTTTAATCTGGTACATTGTTATGGGAATCTGAAGATCTTCCCTGCCCCTAGGCCCTTTGATAGGCATAAATGGCTCTGAGAACCTTCCCTGATTTGAAAGTATATTCTGCCACCTAATAGGCTGAATGTGGTCACATGGAGCTTGTGGTGGGAGGTTTGTTCTTCAGGAATGCCCACACCTTATTACTTTGTGATTGGGCAGTGGGTCAAGAGGGCTGTGACAGTCTCGGATCCAGGAGAAGGCTATATATACACCTTGATGTGAGGTTTTGCTTTAGGGCTCACTTTGAGAAGACTTGTATGATTTGTCCAGATGAGACTCTGGGAAGCCCCCTCCCCCCATTTGAAAAACCCAGATGTTTGTGATTCCCTCTCTGGTAACTAAATAGGTATGCATGTAATGGTCAGACAGTTGGAAGCCCATCTGCTGATCTCTTTATTTGTCTGTTTGTAACTTCTGTTTATAACTTCTGTTTGTATTCTCCGAAGTTCAGGTGCTGACTTTTTCTCTGAGTTAGGTAGATGATATACGGTTGATTGATTAAAGTAAGACTGTTAACCCATTTTGAGTTGCTTTCTTTTAGAAAAGCAGATAGAAGAACCTGTGCTGGAAGCCATCCTGGGTATACTAGGGTGCTTGCTGTTAACACATATTTGATCTTAATTCTGGCAGGTATTTATGCACTCACTAAGATTGGAACATAGGAATTTGCACTCCAGAGCTAATCATCTTTCCACTATACCATATGCCAATGGAAAAATGGGGAATTTGGAGATAGAGGGGGGAAAGAGAGATCACAATTGTGATATACCTCTTTGGAAGACTAGGCTTTGCCTAGACAAGGGTGGCAAGTAATGGAGAAGAGGGAATCTCAAGAAGTAAAGTAACATTAGCAGAGGTATTAGAGAATTAAGATAACGTGGGGGTGCTGAAGCCACACTATTTAAGAAATCTCTTAAATTTTAATGTAAACATAGCACAAATCAGTATTTTCATATGTAATTGTAAAGATAGTAGCACACCTGGGATCTCTGCTAGCATTGATTCTTTAATCTGCTTTTCTTAAGGAAAGCAATTCAAAAGGAGTTAATCTTAGTTTAAACAAGACTATATCATTTACCTAGTTGAGGGGGAAAACTCAGCACCCTGAACTTGGAGAATATACAAACACAAGTTACAAACAGACAAACAATACAGACAAAGAAAATAACACAATTCAACAGATCAGCTGATAGGGTTTCTTGTTGTCTGACTTCTCCAGGCTCAGAGAACATCACAACCTTTGTGACCTGGTGCCTAATTATAAAGTAACAAAAGTTAGATCTTTCTGAAAAAAAGAACCTCCCCTAAGCAGGCTTTTCTTATTGGGCTCCAAGTGAGGCCCATTAGGGGACAGGGAAGAACTTCAAATTCCCTAGGCCTATTAAGCAGCAAAGAAGATTTTCAAATTCCCTTACCATTACATTTGGCCCCAAGACCTTTTATGTTCATTACATAGACAACTTATATCTGAATTGGCAATAACATCTCTTAGGTACAATATTATCCCCACAAAATAAATACATCACATTTGCAAGATACATATCATAATAACATTTCCAGAATGGCCACATGGCCTTAAACAAACACGAAGTACATAGCATTATATCAATCAAAAAAAGGTTCAAATTAAGTTCTATTGAGGGTGTGTACTTCCCCCAACACTGCCCCTGGAGGCTTCCTCCTGGCACTCTCAGGTGCAGGCACAAATGCTCGAAGTCCCAGTCTTCACTGCTTAACCTCCCAGTCCCAAGTCCCGAGGGGTAGCTCAGCAACAAAGACACCAGAGTGGGGTCCTTGGGGGCCCACAGCACTTTCCCCCACCCACCACAGACAACTCCATCCTCCCCCTGGATCCCAGATTGTCAAAGTGACACACAAGAAAGCAAATTCTGCACTCCTGCCTTGCTGTGTAGTCCTTATCTTGCTCTGGGACTAGATTCAAATCCACTTACCCTTATGCACATATACTTTAGGCCTTGGCTACTAAAATTAAAATAAGATTCAGAACCTTAAGGGGAAAAAAACCTATATACATACACATACTCTGTGTGTGTGTTAGTATGCTCAAGATATAATACAAACAAATATTATATATGTAATTATATAATTTTTGGACAATGTTGAGAAATAAACCTACAAAAGAGAAAATATGGAAAACAAGCTATATCAAGGAAAATGTTTATCTAAAATTGAAACATTATCTTCATGATGAAATAAAGTAAGAACTTAGCTAAAAAAAAGATTCCTGAGTCAAATATTCCATTTTATCTTACTCTCTGGTAGTAAGTTAATTCAGACCAATAGGAAAAAAAATGCTTAATGCATGGATGGAAATTTACAGAAGGGGAGAGATAAAATAAATTTCTATAGGACTCCAGTTCTGAGGGAATATATATTTCAAAATATCTAAAAGGAAATTTTTTTTTAATTTACAAGCCTATGAAATGGTAACTGATTCATAATGTTATTGCATAGGATAAAGAAAGTGAGATTTTACTATTCTTCAAGAATTCTTAAGAAAAGTTGTCTATCATTGGCTTTGAAGTAAGCATTATCTCAAAGGAAAAGAACTTTAGAGCTATATCTCTCCTTTAACAATCAGTCCAATCTCTACCTGAATTCAGAATGTTACAATTTTCATTGAGTCATAGTATAATGAGGCTCTCAGGAACGAAGAAAGAAAAGAAAGGAAGAAAGAAAAAAGAGGGAGGAATTTAGGAAGAAATAAAGAAGAAAGAAAAAAATGAAACAAACCTAACTGCAAATTAATGAGTTCATTTTGAAAAAAAATGTGTCCTGTTTTTTCTATAAAGAGCTTACCGTATTACTTGTTTTGAACTAAACAAATTAGCTGCAAATACTTTTCTTTAAAAAAAAAACACAATATTTGCAAAAGGCATTTACAAATACAAATTACCACAATAATTTAACTTCTTGTGAATTTCCAAATAAGGTATCCCATATGATAAATAATCCATTTTCACATATGTACAACTTCTATGCAACCTAGTTTTGTACCCTGGGGCAAAAAATACATCAAATCTGACCTAATTCAAATATTTCTCAACAGTGATACATTCCCATAAATTTCAATGAACAAAAATTCAATGAATTAAATATTATGTTGTAATATAGAACAATTAGTCACATTACTAAAGGAAGTACCCCAAGGCTGCAAATTGAAGCTAACTGTATTTGCATCTACTTCAAAATATTTCTGTATTTCAAAACAATTCCTTCTTGTCAGAGATAAGAATCACAGATTACCAGATGTGAAAGAATGGTGATGTCATATGATTCTACCTATAGTTGGAGAGGCATCTTCTGTCAAGCATGCCTGAGAAATGGTTATCCTACATCTATTTCAATATCTTCAGAAATTGGGAACTAATAATCTCTCTTGTTGCTTAATTTTTTTAACATTTGATATAATAATTTTTAATCACCTTTACTTGTTAATACTTCCCTTTCCCTTCTTCAGAGATAATAAAACATAAGCTTCTTGCAGACACGAAATTCAATATTTGTCTTTATATCCAAAAAATCTACTACAGTAACTTACACATATTAGGGACTTATATAAACATATGTTGAACTGAACTGTATTCAGATCATCACCTATTTAAGCTTTCTCTTCCTTTGCAATTTTTAACCATTTTTTTCTGCTGAAAAAATCTCTAGTGGCTACCCAGAACTCTTGCAGCCAGTCTCTTGTTTTGTTATTTTGCCTTTCCATTGAGGGGAAAGGAAATTTGAATCTATCTAAATATTTTATTTCCCTCTAAATTTTGGGATACCATCTATAGTGAACAAATTACATCATATACTAATGGCCAAATTTATTAGCCTGAAAATGAACCCCCTACAAAAGGAGAATTATTGGATCTTTAAGTATTTTCTTAAGCACTTTTACAACAGGTATCTTAGCAACCTGCCAGTGTTTACCATGGTGTCTGACATATGTGCTTAATGAATGTTTATTGACTTGACCTGACTTGATGAAAATGCTCAGTTTCTTTCCAGAGCCACCACTGGATTAGTTCTCAGAAGATGAAAATTAGTCAAGTTTCATCTTGTTTTCCTGAGAGAGGCTTTACAGATTGTGGCAGTTATCAAATCAAATATCTAGTTCCCTTGTACTGACTGTAATCCACACCATATGTTTTCCTTCCCTTCCAAGGCCTTCTGATGAGAGGACTTCTCTTCTTGCTTGCTGATTTATACTGTTTTGCTTCTTTGTGCCTACGGATTCTCTGGTTATTATGAGAAGTCAAATGAGGCAGACTCTATAGCAACTTGACGACATTTGGGTGCATGAGATACTGAGGCCATTTATATTTCTGAAAGCAGTATTCACGTAAAGTATTTATAGAGAGGATCTTTGGGGCCCTTTGCTTCTTTTGTAGAATAAACTGACCTGCATAAAAAGGGAAAACTTTTGATAAAAGATAGATCAAGGTTGCAACAGCCTCTGCTTTTTTTTCTTTCAATTTTACTGTTCTTATCCCTGAAGAAAATGAGAGAATGACTATCAATTTGAAGCAATATGTAAAGTAGATATTTATCCTTGTAAAGACGAAATTATGCATGGTGAATTATCTCAGGAAAGTTATTTAGTACTTTAGAAGATTATTTGGTAAAATATATTTTAGCACTGCCCAGAAGTCAGATAGACTGAGGTTTCCTATCCCTTATCTCTTACTCTTGATCTGTGTGTTGCCTGCTTCTTTTTTTCTGTTTGGAAGGGTCACTGATGATGCCTATTAGGCCACGTGTGTATCATTGTTTGTGACAGGGAACAGCCTATTAACACTAATTATAAGTGTTGTCCTTTGGGTCTCTGGTAAATTTTATTCTTTTGAGATTGTTGTGTTCCATAAGTCATAATTGTGTAGTAAAAACTGGATCACCATTAGCACAAAAATCAAAGGTTTTGTAGCACTGATAAGCCTTAGTTCACTGAAAATGTAATTTAATTTCTCAGATATGAAGGGAAGAAACATGGAGCAGCTTTAGGGAATGACTAATGGAAATTTAGCTGAAATGCTGGTTGTATGAAATGGACACAAATTTTGGAATGATAGATTAGTTGTGTGTAGTAGTAATAGTATTAGAAGGAGTACCATTACTAGTAGTCATCAGTACAAGGGAACTAGACATTTGATTTGATAACCATCACAGTCTGCACAGCCTGTCTCAGGAAAACAAGATGAAACTTGACGAATTTTCATCTTCTGAGAAGTAATCCAGTGGTGGCTCTAGAAAGAAATTAGGAGTTTTTATCAGTCAGGTCAAGTCAATAAGCATTTATTAAGCACATATGTCACACACTGTGATAAACACTGGAAAGTTGCTAAGATCCCTGTTGTAAAAGTACTTAAGAAAATATTTAAAGATCCTATGATTCTCCTATTGTAGGGGTTTCATTTTCAGGCTAATAAATTTGATTACTGCTAAATGCTGTAATTTGCTCACTATAGATGCTATCCCAAAATTTACTACTAGTACTAGTAATACTACCGGCAATATTGAATGCCACACTAAAGAATTTCAAGGTTTTTGGAGTACTTGAGAGAACCAGGGAAGTGTTATTTATTTATTTTTTCTGGCACAAGAGTAATGTGATTAGTTATGTGTTTTAGGAAGGTTAATCTGACTGACTTGTGCAAGCTAAATGGGAGAAACAGGAGACACACAGATTTGTTATAAGAATATTAAAGTGGTATAGAAAGTAGATAATGAGGATCTGAATTAGGGCATATAAAGAAAAGAAGGAATGTTATGGACAGATTATGATGAATGAATGATAATGTGGAAGATCAAAAAGAGGAAAAAATCTTAGCATAACTGATTTAAATATGAAGTCAATTAATCAGCAAAAATTCATTGAATATCTATTGTGTGCCAGGCCCTGGGCGTACACTGAAGAAAAAGTGAAAAGTCTCTTACCTTAAGGACCTTATGTTCTATTGAAGGAAACAAAATCTATTTATCTGTCTGACTGTTTGTCTCTATCCATATGCATATATATACGTGTGTGTGAATATATGTGTATATATATATATATATACACACATATATTCACTTATGTAATTATAAAAAAGAAGTAGAAAGTAAAGGAATGGTGAGAACTGGTTGCTGGAGTTGGGGTATCTAGATAGTTCTCTAAGTTTTAAAAGAAAACTTGGGATTCTAATAGGCAAATGATAATACAAAATTCATTCTGGACCTGGAGTAGACATCATGGAATTTAACCCTATGATACAAATCAGCAAACTGAGATCCAGAAAGGTTACCCAAAGGCATACAAGTTGCAAGTAAGAAGTTGTGATTCACCTCAGGTCCTCAGATGTCACATACAGAATATTTTTTATTGTATCTTATCAAAGGTAATTTCAGAACTTTAAGTCTGGGTTATTAGAAAAAATGGCTAAACTACTGAAAGGAATTGTAGTATAGGGAAAAGAGAATTAGATCGGGAGTAGGGGAGACATCAATTTAAATTTCATCTCCAATTGTGGACAAAGTATTTTACATCTTAAAACCATAATATCCTCATTTGTAAAATGGATATCTATAACTGTACTAGTGCCAATACCAGGTTGATGTGAATGTCAAATGAGATGTTTGCAAAGTCTTACAAATCTCAAAGGACTTTATCAATGACAGTTATTATACAGAAAGGGAAAATCAGAGAGGGAGAATTAAAGGACAAATAAGCTAAAAAATGCAGTCAAATCTCTTTAATATCATTGTTTTGGCAATGAGGATACTACATTCACAGCTAATAACTTGCTCATCTAAGACTAATGGTAAGTTTTTCAGCATTTTGAAAAAAAGAATTTTCCTTGCTTACTGCTTCTACCAATAGTCTCACGTTCTGCCAGGTGGCAGGATATTTTCAATTGTTTCTCTGCAGAAAATTCTAGCTGAGAAAATGGTGGTGAGGAGGTGTGGAAATTATTACTTTTTTCATCCCCACCTCAGAAATGTAGTATTATAAAAATTTTACACAAACTCTTTTTACTGTTACATTATGACACAGAAATTGTGTTCATTCCTTTCCAGTCTGTACTTGACTTTCTGGACTTTTACATGTCATAGAACTCTCTGTACCCTGAGAGGTCACTCTCTGTACCCTGAGAGGTCACTCTCCACCTAGACTTCACATATTGGTAGTACCCTCTGCCACTAGGAACTCTGCCTGTGACTGGTTGATTTCCTCCTCACTTTCATTTTAAAGAGGATCCTTCATTCCTCTATGGGCTGCACACTCAACTCTCTAGAATCTCTTAACCATGTCCCTGAGTAAAGTTCCTTCATCTTTGTGAAGAGGATGAGAATATATTCTGAAATGAAGTAGATATAAAAATAAATATCAATATATTTTTAAAAAGTCTTGAGTTAGTTGCATAATCAGAATTGCAAATGAAGATAACATACAGAGGCAAAACGAAAGAAAAATGATAAAGTGTTTCATATTTCTACTATTCTGGCAACACTTCATTATTTTTTTCTTAGCCCTCAGACCCAAGCTTCCAAAATGAAAAAAATAAAATTCTTTATACTTCTCTGTAAGATTCACTCGGTCCCTGGATAATGGCAACCAATTTCTACGTTTCTTAGATATGAATCTGTCTTTCAAAGCCAAAAAAATTAACAAAGTGGCAACCTCTTCTAATTTGACATAGCATTTAACAATTATTTTTAAATTTTCCTTTCTCCTTTTTTTTTGGTCTTTTTTTTTTTTTGGAGAAGAGAAGGCAGGGCAAATGTGGATAAGAGACTTGCCTAAAGTCACCCAGGTAGCAAATGTTAAGTATCTGAGGCCATATTTGAACTCAGGTCCTCTAGCAATCCCCTTTCCCTTCTCTTTTAATTTTATATGTTTTTATTTTTTTTAATCACAAAACAAAAAGTTACTTACAAACTGCAATCTTCTGAGCTTCCATAACTTAACAAAGTGTTTGGCATATAGCAAACACTTTATGAAAGTATTGTGACTAAGTTAGAAAATATGTATATATGTATATATATATATATACACACACACACACATATATAATTTGTTTAATATAACTATCATTAATTTTGAAACAAGATCACCTGAAGCATTTGTTATAAAACTAACTCCAAACTATGAAAATAATCAAACCAAACAAAATGATCATATGCATTGTAATTAGCCATACATGTAGAAGAGGGGATAGAAACCAGATTTCATCATAGAGGAAATGCTCTAGTGAGGTAACTTTTATCAATGCAGTTCAGCTCTTTCTTTGTCATTTATGATCCTAGAGAGTTGTCTAATGCCTTGAGGCCTGAAGTAATTTGCCCCAAGTTATATGACTATTCAGTTACAAAAGCTCTTTATAAAACTATCTTCAGTGCTCTATTCACCATACCATACTACCTTTTAACCTTCAATTCACCACCCCCAGTTTCATGTTAATCTCCAAATAAACTGGTATGAATGACCTAAGATATTTAAAGTCATCAAATCTATTTAGACAACTGATGTGATTCTTTACTTCTCTTTCTGTGTATTATTTATTGATCTTTTCATACTTAGGTAGATAAATTTTGATACATATTTTGTATATACTTAAAATACATTTCACAGCATATACTATATATATATGTATATGTTCGTGTGTGTGTGTGTATATATATATATATATACATATATATATATATAATTATAACAATAAAGATTGAAATTGTAAGTGTAAGGAACTTACAGAAAGGGAAATTATAGCTACCAATGCAAGTCAGCATCTTCTCTGCAAATTAATCATAAAGAATTGCCTAGACTTTAGGACTAATAACACTTGCAAGTTAAGTAAATTGCCTAGAGTCAGTTATTTGTCAGAGTTAAGGACTTAAGCATAAGTCTTCCTATCTTTTAAAAATATGTATTTACTTTTATTTTACAACATTCAGTTCCACAACTCTTGAGTTTCAAATTTCCCTACCTCCCTCTTCTCACTCCCTTCCCCCACCCCATAGCGGCATGGAATCAAATATAGGTTCTACAAATATCTTCATGTTGAACATTAGTCATGTTGTAAAGAAGGATTATAACCAATGGGTTATAACCAATGAGAAAGAAGAGAGAAAATAAAACAAAACAAAACATAGAGAGAGTAAATAGTTTGCTTCAGTCTGCAGATTCTGTAGTTCTTTCTCTGGATGTGGATATCCCTTTACATCATGAGTCTTTTGGAGTTGTCTTATAACCTCGCATGACTTAGAAGAGCCCAGTCTATCAAAATTAGTCATCATATGTATGACATGTCTGTAATTGTGTGCAAAGTTCTCCTGGTTCTGCTCTCTTCACTAAGCATCAATTTTCCTAAGTCTCTCCAAGTTATTATGAAGTCTGTCTGCTCCTCATTTCTTATCGCACAAGGTATTCCATTAGCTTCATATACCACAACATGTTTAGCCATTCCCCAGTTGATTGGCACCCCCTTGATTTCCAATTCTTTCCCACCACAAATAGAGGTGCTATAAATATCTTTGTACATGAGTCCTTTTTCCACTTCTGTGATTTCTTTGGGATAAAGGCCTAGAAATGATATTGCTTTGTGAAAGGGTATGAAGTTGTTTTATAGCCCTTTGGGTATAATTCCAGAATGATTGGATCAGTTCAACTCTACCAACAATACACTAGTGTTGCAATTTTTCCACATCCTCTCCAGCATTTATCATTTTCCTATTTTGTCATATTAGCCAATCTGACAGGTGAGATATGGTACCTCAAAGTTGTTTGATCTGCATTTCTGTAATCAATAGTGATTTACAGCATTTTTCCATATGCTTATAGATGTCTTTAATTTCTTCCTCTGAAAATGGTCTGTCCATATCCTTTGACCATTTATCAATTGGAGAATGACTTGTATTCTTATAGATTTGACTCAATTCTCTGTATGTTTTACAAATCAGCCCTTTATCAGAAACAGTGGTTTGTAAAAAGTCTTTCCCAATTTCCCACTTCTCTCTTAATCTTGGTTACATTAACTTTTTTTTGTACAAAACCTTTTCAATTTAATGTAATCAAAATTGTCCATTTCATATTTCATAATGTTTCCTAACTCTTGTTTGGTCATAAAATCTTCCCTTCTCCATGAATCTGACAGGTTAACTATTCCTTGCTCTCCTAGATTGCTTACTCTATCAGCCTTTATACCTAGATCATACACCCATTTAGACTTGATTTTGGTATACAGTGTAAGATATTGATCTATACCCAGTGTCTTGCATATTATTTTCCATTTTTTCCAGCAGTTTTTGTCAAATAATGAGTTCTTATCTCAAAAGCTGGGGTCTTTGGGTTTATCAAACAGTAGATTACTATAGTCATTGACTGCTGAGTCTTGTGTACCCAGTCTATTCCATTGATCCCCTACTCTATTCCTCAGGCAGTAATAGGTAGCTCTATGACTACTGCTTTATAATACAGATCAAAATATGGTTTGGCTAGGCCACCTTAACTACCACTTCTTTTCCCTAATTCACTTGATATTCTGGACCTTTTGTTCTTCCAGATGAATTTTGTTACTGTGTTTTCTAGCTTTATGAAATACTTTTTGGGTATATTGATTGGTATGACACTAAATATGCAAATTAATTTAGGCAAAATCATCATTATCATTATATCACTTTTTTTCAAAGAGAAAGTAAAGTTTATTGAAAGTTCAAGTTCACCATATAGGGTGCTAGGCCATTTCATGGTGCTCTCACAGAGCAAGTCTCTGCTAAGCTATTCTATTATGGTGCTATCACATTTATTATATTACTTGATCTAGCCAGGAGCAACTGATGTTTTCCAATGATTTTGATGTGACTTTATTTATATGAAAAAGTATTTTGTAATTGTGTTCATATAGGAACTGGGTTTTTTTTGACAGGTAGATTCCCAAATATTTTATAATGTCTACAGTAAACTTAAATAGAATTTCTCTTTCAATTTCTTCTTGGATTTCACTAATATATATATATATATATATATATATATA
>CM053594.1:163278199-163290598 GCA_028646575.1 Pseudocheirus occidentalis | reverse complement strand
CTTTTCCCAATCTGATTCATTCAATTTTTTTCTTCTCTTATTGCTACCACTAACATTACTAGTACTATATTGAATAAGAGGGGTGAAAATGGACACTCTTGTTTCACCCCTGTTCTTATTTCAAATGCTTCTATCTTATCCTCATTACATATTATGCTTGCTGATGATTTTAGATAGAAGCTACTTATTATTTTAAGGAAGATTCCATTTGTTCCTTTACTTTCCACCCAATAGGAAAGGGTGTTGTATTTTGTCAAAAGCCTTTTCTGAATCCACTGAGATAATCATATTGTTTCTCTTAGTTTTATTGTTTATATGATCAATTATACTGATAGTTTTCCTAATATTGAACCGTCTTTTCCTTCCTGGTATAAATCCTACATGATCAAAGTGTGTTATTATTGTGACAAGCTGCAATAGTGTTTTTGTTAATATTTTATTTAAAATGTTGCATCTTTATTCATGAGGGAAATTGGTCTATAATTTTCTTTTTTCATTTTGATTTTGATTTAGGTATCAGTACTATATTTGTGTCATAAAAATAATTTGGTAGGACTCCTTCTCCAATTTTTCCAAATAGTGTGTAGAGTATTGGAATCAATTGTTCTTTAAATGTTTGATAGAATTCACTACTAACTACTTCTGGGCCTGGAGATTTTTTTCCTAGGGAGAGCATTGATGGCTTCTTCAATTGCTTTTTATGAGATAGGGTTATTTACATATTTTCATTTCCTCTTAAGTTAATTCAGGCAACTTATATTTTTTGTAAATATTGTTCTATTTCAGTGATTGCTAAATATATGGGCATACAATTGGGTAAAATGATTCCAAATGACTGTTTTAATTTCCTCTTCAATAGAGGTAGATATTCCTTTTTTCCCCATTCAATTTTTTCCAGAGGTCTATCATATCTTCCTTCCTTCTCTGAAATTCTATTCACCTCCTTAAATTCTTTCTTGTTTACTTTGAGGTGAAATTTATCAAGTTCAGAGAGGCAGAGCTTGAGGTCCCCCCAGTGGTATAATTTTGCTATCTATTTCTTTCTCTAATACCCTTAATTTCTCCTCTAGGAATGCAGATGCTATACCATTCAGTGCATATATGTTTAGTAATGATATTGTTTCATTTTCAGTGGTGTCTTTTAACAGGATATAATTTCCTTCTTCTTCTCTTTTAATTAGATCTATTTTTGCTTTTGCTTTATCTGAGACAAGAAATGCTACCCCTGATATTTTCACTTTAGCTGAAGCATAATATATTTTACTCTTGCCTTTTACCTTTATCCTGTGTGTATCCCCCTGTTTCAAATGTGTTTCTTGTAAGCAGCATATTGTAGGATCATTGTTTTTAATCCATTCTGCTATCTGCATCCATTTTATGGGAGAGTTCATCCCCTACACATTCACAGTTATGATTACTATCTGGGTCTTTCCCTCCATACTATTCCCTCCCCTGTTTATGCTTTTATTTCTCCCTTCCCCTCCTTAAGAGTTTTCCTTTTGACTACCACCTTCCTCAGTATTCCCTCTCTATCAACCCCTCCTCCCCTTTTCTACCCTTTACCCTTACTACTTCTTTCTTCTCTTCTAACCAACCCCATTTTATTACCGTTTACCCCTCCTACTGCCTGTAGGGCATGATAGATTTTTATACTTAGTGTAGTATGTTATTTCCTCCTTGAACCAAGGTTGATGAGAATAAATCTCATATAGTACTCTTCTCCCTCTCATCTTTCCCTCTATTATGATAACTTCTATGTCTCTTCATGATAGAGTCCTACACTTAACTGATTATGTTATTCCCTCCTTTCACCAAAATCAATGAGGTCAAAGCTCATTTAATGTTTATATCCCTTCCTTCTTTACCTCTACTCTAATGTGTTTCTATGCCTCTTCATGTGGCATAATTTATCCTTTTTCTGTTTCTTCCTTATCTCTTCTCCCATTATAATCTCTTTGAACCCCTTAATAAGGTTTTTTTATCATCACTTTAGTTAATTTATACCCACATCCTCTATTTATCTATATCTCTTTTAAATGTCACAATACATATACAATTCTCAATAGTGACAGATATCAGCTTCCCATACAGAGAAGTAAACAGTTTGCTCTTATTAAATAACAAGCTGTGTGTGTGTGTGTGTGTGTGTGTGTGTTTTCCCTATTTACTTTGTATATTTCTCTTGATTCTTGTATTTGGAGACTGAATTTTCAATTGAGCTCCAGATTTTTCAACAGGAAGGTCTGGAAGTCCCATATTTCATTGAATTTCTATCTCTCTGTCTGAAAGATTATGCTTAGTTTTGCTGGACAGCTGGTCCTTGGTTGTAGCCTGAGCTCTTTTGCCTTACAAAATATCATGTTCCAGTCCTTTTGATCTTTCAGTGTAGAAGCTGCTAGGTCCTGTGTGATATTGACTGTAGTTTTGCAATATCTGAATTGTTTCTTTCTAACTGCTTGAAGTACATTCTCCTTTACCTGATAGTTCTTGAATTTGACAACAATATTCCTCAGAGTTTTCAATTTGAGATCTCTGTAAGGAAGTGTCTGGTAGATTCTTTCAATAAATGTTTTACCCTCTGGTTCTAGGACCTTAGGGCAGTTTTCCTTGATGATTTCTTGGAAGATATTGTCCAGTCTCTTTATTTCACCATGCATTTCTGGTAGACCAATAATTTTTAGAGTATTTATCCTGGATCTGTTCTCCAGGACAGTTATTTTTCCATTGAGATATTTTACATCTTTTTCAAAATTAATATTATTAATTTTTAAAATTTATTTTCTTGTTTAAACCATTCATTTCCACAAGATTTTGAGTTACAAATTTTCTTACCGTCTATCCCCTACACACAACCACAAAACAAAGCTCCCACTGTAAAGCCCGTCCCATGATCTACTCTCTTTTATGCCCTCCTCCAACACCCCTCTAACTTTCTGGTAGGGCAGGGAGGGTCTCCCTACCCCAGTCCCTGTGTATCTTAATTCCCAGTTGCATATGTAGAACTTTAACTTCTAGATTCTTTCAGTTCTTCCCTTTCCACCCAACCCCACTGGAAGGATAAGTAATTCAATACAAGCTGTACATGAATAATTTCACAGGACATTTCCACAGTGGCCATATTGTGAGAAACTGATTATATGTCACTCTTTGCTATCCCGATACCCCCCCACCCCTTGTTCTGTTCTCTACCCTGTCCCTGTCCCTTTACTGAAGTGTGTGCTTCCAGCAACCCTCCCCAAGATCCTGCCTACCCCTCTGTCATCCCCCCTCCCATCCCCATGCTGCCTACTCTCCTGTGTGGCATGATACCCAGTTTAGGGTTTATGTCGTTCCTTCCCTAAGCCAAATTCAATGAGAGTAATGAAAGTAAAGTTGTAACAGTAATCCCTTGCCTCTTCTATATGGGATGATTAACCCCATTTTGTCTTTCCCTGTCTCCTCTCATTCTAATCCTCTCCCACCTCAGAATTTCACCTTTTAAAGTATCATCCATTCATATTCAATTGATCCTGTACACTCTATGTACACATATACACACATGCTCAGATATGTATTCATATGCATATATAGCCTCCTATGTAGACATATGTGTAGGTATACATATACATACATACATACATACATACACACATACATTTGTATTCCCTTCACCTATCCTCATACTAAGAAAAGTTTCATAAGTTACTATTATCATTTTTCCGTATTGGCATGTAAACAATTCAACTTTGACAAGTTCCTTATGATTTTTTTCCTATGTTTACCTTCTCATGATTCTTGTGTTTGAGCGTCAGATTTTCTGTTCAGCTCAGTTTTTTTTCAGCAAGAATGCATGAAAGTCTTCTGCCTCACTGCATGACCATATTTTCCCCTGGAACATTATACTCAGTTTTGCTGGCTAGGTGATTCTTGGTTTTAATCCCAGATCCCTTGATCTCCAAAATATGTTCTAGGCCCTTCAATTCCTCAGTGTAGAAGCTGGCAGATCCTAAGTTATCTTAATTGTGTTTCCATGGTATTCAAATTGTTTTCTCTTGGCAGTCTGTAATATTTTCTCCTTGATAGGGGGATTCTGCAACCTGGCTGTAATATTTCTAGGAGTTTTCTTTTGGAGATCTTTTTCAAGAGGGGATTGGTGAATTCTTTTAAGTTCCATTTTGCCCTCTTATTCTAAAACATTAGGGAAATTTTCCTTGAGAATTTCTTGAAGGATGCTTTCCAAGTTCTTTTTTATCATGGCTCTCAGGTAACCAATAATTTTCAAATTGTCTCTCCTGGATATGTTTTCCAGGTCAGTAATTTTTTCAAGGAGATATTTCACATTGCTTTCCACTTTTTTCATTTGTTTGTAAGTATTTAATAGTATCTTGGTTTCTCATAAAGTCATTAGCTTCCACTTGCTCCACTCTAATTCTGAAGGAATTATTCTCCTCAGAATGCTTTTGAGGTTCTTTTTTCATCTGGCAAATTTCACTTTTTAAGGCATTCTTCTCTTCATTGGCTTTTTGGGCTTCTCTTGCCATTTGAATTAATTTGTTTTTTAAGATGCTATTTTTCTTCAGTCAGCTTGTTGCCTCTCTTTTCACAATTTTCTTGCATCATTCTCTTTTCTCTTTCCAATTTTTCCTCCACTTGTCTTATTTGATTTTCAAAGTCCTTTTTCAGTTGATCTATAGCTTCTAGGCATTTTTAAGTGTCTTGGAAACATTTGGTGTGGGAGTTCTGACTGTGTTGCCTTCCTCACATTCCATGCTTTGATCCTTTTTGTCCCCAGAAAAGGATTCTAGAGTTTTATTGCTGTTCTTACTTTGATTCCTTTTCCTTATGTTGGCCAGTCAATTAATAGCTTGATTTTTTTAGCTCTGTGGAACTCTGCTTCCACGGGGGAAAGCTCTGTTCCAAATTGCTATGGTTTTCACAGCTGCCAGAGTTATTGTGGTGGTGCTGCAGCCCCCAGAAGCTTTGAGTTGCTGAAAGCACACTGCAGGACCACCACCCAAGACCACAATCTGGATCTGGGCTGCTCAACACAAGAGCCCTTGGCCCTTATCAATTGTCTTGGCTCCCCTACAATCTGCAGGCCAGGAGCTCTTACACAGCCCTGTGGAAGCAGTTCCTGCTTGCAGCAGTTCCTGCTTGCAGCAGTTCCTGCACTTTCTGCTGCTTCCCTTCTCCTTTCCTGCCCTGGGGGCAGTTCAGCCAGACCTGCTTTTCTCCCTCAAATTTACCTTGAATTCCACTGAACTTTCTCTTACCCTTATTTCTCCTGTCTTGATAAATGTAGAAACTGCTCCAGGTGCCACAGGTCCACTCTCCTGTAGACTCCAGCTGCAGCTCCTCCCAACTGCCCTGGGGCCTAGCCAGGGTTTTGGGCTGAGCCGACTTTGGCTCCCACCTTGCTGAGATGAGCCCCCCTGCTGAGCTGCCATGTGGGAGCTGAGAAACTTTGCTGGTTCTATGCTGCCTTCTTGCCTCTGCCCCTACATCTTTTTTCTAATTTTTCATTCTTGAGTTTTTGTTTGTCTGACTCCTGATGCCTCAAAGAGTCATTAGCTTTTTTCTGATTGATCCTAATTTTTAGCAAATTTTTTTCCTCACTTAATTTTGAAGCTCCTTTTCCACATGTTCAGATTTCATTTTTAGGGATTTATTTCCTCCAGTTAAATTTTGAACCTCTTTTTCCATTTTCTGCCTTTTACTTTTTAAGGAACTGTTTCCTTTAGTGATTTTTTTATGCTATTTTTGCTATTGTAATTTTAAAAGAATTGGTCAATGTATGTTCTTCCTTTCTTATTTGGTTTTTTAAAGCTCTTCTTGTGCTCTTCCAAGAATGCATTTTTTGGGCTTGAGATTGATTCATATTCCCTTTCAAGGTTTCACCTGTGGGTGTAGAGGCAATTTTGTCTCCTTCTGAATTTGGTTCTTCATGCTCATAATAATAGGACTGTAAAGTCTTTTTCTTTGCAATCTGTTTTTCCCCATTTTGAGGCACAACCTTAGCCATTCCCTTCCTCTAGGACTCCCAAGCCTTGATTTGGTTCCACTATTTTAGTATTTTGCTATGGGACAATATTATCTAGGTTTTCAGGGTCAGAGGGGGGAATTAGAGCAACTGGGATTTACTCAGCCATATTGGTCCCTGAAAGTTCAGGTAGGTAATTTTTAAACTTCCAAACTGTGGGTTAATAGCTATTGTGGTTGCCATGGTCCTTGTGTTTGTCTCTTAACCAGCTCTGACAAATCCCCAGTCCTGTGATGATAGACCTAGGAATCACCCAAGAAATTGATGAATCAGCTGGCCTAGATTTGCTCCAGCTGTGTCTGCCTCCATGCACTGCATCCTCCTCCATACACATACAGCCATCCTCCACTGTACCTGTGTTGCCCAACTCTTCTTCTCTTTAAGATATATTCTATATGCACTATTCCAGGCTTTCTCCCCCAAACATAATCATATAGTATCAAAATGTCCTATAATATTACTCACTATATTAATAATTGATATTTAATTTATTAAAGAATATTCACATACCTCCATATTTAGTATATTTTTTGACCTCATCAGTTTGTGTATTCCATCTAACAATGGAAATAACTCATCTATACCTTTTCACATCATGTGAATCATAACTATGTATTTTCATAAATATTAAAAAGGGTGTGTGGTGTCCACCCAATAAGCAGAAGGTCTTAATCTGTAAGTCTTGACGTTGCAAAGATATCAATGAAGTATTCTTATATGAAGTAGAAGAGACATTTTAAATCATCTTTCTCTTATTTTTTTTAATATTCCATAATTAAATCACAGTAACAGACCAAAGTTAAAGCACAAATTTTATACCACAGTCACTTGCATGTTTCTTTTTCTTTAAAGTTATTAATCTCTTTTGAGTTTCCTAACAAGCACCACCACCATCACTTGATTTTCTCATGGTTCTCCAAGATACAGTACATTTTTTTGGTTTTGTTTTTTTCTTTTTTGGAAGGCAGTTGGGGTTAAGTGACTTGCCCAAGTTCACATGTCTAGTTTTGTGTTGTGTCTGAGACCAGATTTGAACTCAGGTCCTCCTAACTCCAGGGCTGGTGCTCTATTTGCTGTGCCACCCAGCCACCCTGATACAGAAAATTTTAATAGTATCCTCAGTCATTTCAATAGAATATTGCTGGTTGCATGATAACATTTACTAAGCAACAATAAGTACTATGTTGTAAATAATAAAAACATCGATTAATATTTAACAAACATGGTTGTTGAATTAGTGAGGTTCCAAATGATGATAGGAATTTGGAAAGAAGTGGGTTATGGAAAGCAATCACAAACATTATAGAACTAAATGACAGGTTGTTTTTTTTTTTTAATAGAGGAATGACCTGATGGAATGACATTACTAATGAGAGAAAAAGTGTAGTAGGTGGGAAGATATAAACTGCATAGACTCAGATAGCTATCTCATATATGTTGAATTCTCTGGGCTATGTGCGAGTACTTTATTTCATAGCAAATTTTAATTCTCCATGGTATAATAGGTGACTTCCATGCCACATTACCATGACAGAAAGCCAAACTAGCTATGAGAGGAAAAAATGGGCATAGAACCTATTTTATATATAAATCAACAGAAAGAGAATTAAATGAAATCTGGACTACTTAGAAAGTCTTATAATAAAGTCATCAGCTATCATGTTAAGGAGGCTATGATATATAGTGGGTATCAGAAAACCTGATTGTAATCCTCTCTCTGTCATTTACTTCCCATACTATCTTCACCTGTCAAGTTTATAGTTTTCTCACCTGTAAAATGAAGAACTTTTGGTGGATAATCTCTAAAGATTCTTCCAGTCCTGAAAATCTGTAATTCTATTATTTCAAGATGCTGAAGACTTTCTTGATATGGAAAGGTCTAGTTCAGTAGATTTGTATGCGCAAGTGTTGGAAATGGGGAGAAGGGAGGTGTGTATTTTAATAATTGTCTTTTGGTCATGAAACCCATCAAGATCTAAGAAAAAAAAGCAACTAAACACCCAGTTCTTTAATATTTGGGAAAATACAATGCATAATTCTCTCATCTGTTTGGCAGAACAAATAAACCACAAAATATTTTTTAAAATGGTATGATTTTGTAAATAAAATGTAAGTAATAAGTTGACTTTTCTGTAGTAACAGCCAACTATGCCACATAGAGAATTCAGAAAATTAAATTAATCAAGGTAGCATAAAGGATTTCTGTGCTATCCCACTTTCATCAATAAGCAAGCAAAAGTGACTATGAGTCTTTTCTAACAGCATTTTTTATAAAGAGCAGTAAAGGAATTTATAGATTTATATCTATATCTAGACACACATATATGCACACACATGTGTGTATACATGGGTAGCTAAATGTGTGTGTACACAGACATATAAACAGATAGATACACATATATGTATGTATATATGTGTGTATATACTCATGTATGAGTTTAGCATTTGAGGAACACTGAACTAGCAATATTGGAAGCAAGAAGTCCAGATGTAGTGCTTTGACATAGAATTAAGTTCGATCAAGCAGTAATCAATATTGTACACTTACTGCACTATGCTTAGACTTCAAGAAGACCCAAAGAAGGTTAAAAATCACATGCCTTGGCTCTTTTTCAGCTTCCTCAACCAATTCATTTCCCAGGCTATTAGTAGAGACAAGGAGTGGTCTCCCAAGGGTGACTTTGACCAAATTAGTCCAGACCAGATTATTGATCCATTCCTAGTTTAGAAGTCAAATATCTAACAATCATATATCAAAATTTATTAGCAACCCCAAGTATCTATTTGAAATTACTTTGAAATATCCTCATCATTTAGTTAAATAAATCTTTCTAGAAGAATAGGCTCTCTGTATTGCTAGCACCTTTATTCCCCTGCCACCCAACATACAAAGTACTTAGTAAAAGTTTGGTGTTGAAGGTAAATTAAGTACAGGAATGGGGCAAAGATTGGTTGGGGGCATTAAGACTGTTAAAAGAATGAAAGAAGGGTGGTCAGATCCAGCCAGTACACACAATGAAGTCAGGTTAGAATTGTAATTAAATACTTATTACAGTCAACCAGCCACAAGAATTTGTCTCTTTAGATATTGCTTCTTTTGTTTTCCCTCTGCGCCTAATCCTTCAATAAACATTTATCAAGTGACTACCATGTTCTATATTTTTATATACATATATATGTACAAATACATATACACACATATGTATATACATACATATATACCTGTATGTCTGTGTATATGAAGAGAGAGAAATCTGCCAAAGAGAAATAAACAAATCATGTAATGCCTTTCACTATTATATGTTGAACAAAAATGGACACATGGAAGAATCACTGACAAATGACTAAGTCAGGCAAGATTTTGAATCAGACATTGTAATCCCATGAGATTTGGCATTTCTTCTGAAATGAAGTTTGCAGTGATTCTCTTTGGTTTCATTTGCTACCATCTCTTCTATACAGCTCAGTAAAGGGCACCAGAGAGTGATACAAAGTCATTCTTTTTAGAGGATACAGTTGAGTGCTCTATCCACAGTGAGTGTTCAAAAATATTGACTGATGAGCATTCCCAGATACTGCCATTCAGGAAACTCAGAAATTAATATATCATTGTGAATACAGTAAAGCAAAAATTTTATTAAAATATTTTGTAGAGGTCTAAGGAAAGCATAATTTTTAAATGGGTAGGCTTTGAAAATATTCAAGTAATGAAAACATTAAATAAAATTTAATTTATTCTTTCCACAACACAATTCTTGACAAATATTTTTATGTTGTTATAAGACTGCCGCCCAAAGAAATGTGACATGTTTGGATTTCATAATCACCTAGACAAAATAGAAATTTAAAGCTGCTATTCAGGGATAAAGGTAAAATATAATTAGAAAACAGGCAAATTCCCCTTCTTTTTAGGTCATTTGTGAAGGGTAATTTATTCCAGGTAATTATCCATCATCAGTAAATAAAACTTGAATGTCACAAGTCTTTTATGCCCCAAATCCACTTAGTCTAATGCAGCACAAGCACAATGTCTCTAATTAAGGCATAACCACTATTTAAATATAACTATTGAAATGTAAACAGAAGGCTAATTAATGGGCCAGTTATTCTTCCCTGATGCTGACAATAGTTCATATATGTGTCAAGTGACTTTAAGCAACTTCCACTCGCTTATTTTCTTGATGTCTATGCTATAGGTCTAAACCAAGCTACATCAGTCTAGAGAAACCAGAAAATAAAATATCCAGCTGTCAAAAATAGTTTTGTGAGTGACCTATTTTTAATGTCTACAACCTAAATATAAAGCCCAAGGGTGGTATGTGGGCATTTTGCTTTTTCTAATCTTTAAACAGCTGTTGAGAAACTAAATGGGCAACCATTTTTTATACAATAATGCCTATATTCTAAGTACACCATTGCCACACTGTTTTTTCCTTTCCTACCTCTTTCTAGGGATGTGACCTAACAGATAACTGTATCATTGTATTTTACACCACCAACTCTGATGAAAACACTAGTAGTTCTCACTGCAAAGCAAGGAAAGACATTTGGTGAATTGTTGTTCTCATTTTCCTGACTTTTTCTTTTAAAAAATCATCCTAGATTTGGAAGCCAGAGGAATCTTTAAAGTCATCTAGTGTAATGCTTCCATTTTATTTCTGAGGCAAGAACAAACATGGCCAGACCTCTAAGAGAATAAAGGGGGACAGCCAGGAGATGAGATAACAAATCCAGGTCTCATTCTCCCCTTCTACCATTAATAATTGATTGGAGGAATGTATAATAACCATGATGGAGGTGGTACCCCTTGGATATTGAGGGGTCATTTCCCTATGGTCATAAAGTTTATTCCATTTCCCAGAGATCTTCAAAGTATCACCGTACTAAACATCTGGGAAAAGGTGAGATTCTCTACAGAGTAAGGGAAGCTTTCTTGATTCTTTTTGACCTCCTTCTGTTTCACATTTTCTTTGGTATAATTTATTCTGCATCCTATTTATATTATTAGTGTTGCTGACGTGGGGATTTATAGCATTTGTATCCATATCTGTAGAAACTTAGATACAATCTATATTTTTATGATTCCATGGGGTAATTTTTGTGAGGGGAAAGAGATCCAAATTCTGACATTTATGGGGAAAAATCTGAGTGAGGATATGATTTAAAAAGAGATTTAAAGGAAATATAGATTTAGCCCAGTCATATGTTCAACATCTTGTCGCCCCTCCCCTGTTCTTTGCTATTTTTACATAGCAAACCACATTCTTGGAATGCACTCCCAACCTGTCTTCATCCATTGAATTCTTTCATTCTTTCAAAGGCTCTACTTTCTCCAAGAACCCTTCCCATTTTCTTCAGTTAGAAGTGAAATATGATGAACTTATAATTGATATTTATGTAGTGATTAAATGACTGCAAAGGGTTATAAAACAAAATTTAATTTGATTCCTCCTTCTTTGTGTATCTTTCATGATACACTATTTCATATCTGCTATTCACATAGCACAGTCTAACTTGGGATATGGTAAGATCTTATTCCCTTTCTACTAGAGTAAGTTTGATTAAAGTAGAAATCAGTGCCTAACTTAATGTCTTTAAAATAGAATAACACTTTAACTGATCTATGTCTGATCAATGTCCTACATTTTCTAGTCATGAATATCACAACGCTTTTATCTCAAGAGAAGCTTGTTTGTGTTCTCTAATAAATCCTCAGTAGGAGATCCACCCACAGTATTAGAAAACTTCTAAGTTTTTAGAAATTATATAGGTTCAAGTGCCTCCCTAAACTCTCTATCCTTACTGTTACAACATGATCTCTTTTTCTGCTCATACACTTACAAGATAATATGTTTTCATTATATTTTTAAAAAGCACTTCATTGTTAGCAATATGTTATAGGCTACTTATAGCCAAAATGTGTCTATGATCATGAGCAGTTCTGATTCTTCAGAAGTCATGGTTCTCCATGATTCAAAAATCACAGCCACTAAACTGTAACATTGAGCAATTATATATTATTGCTTAGCTCTAGGTTTCCATTTGTCAATATATATATATATATATATATATATAATGCCTATCATATGTTAAGTTTTTATTTAGGTATTAATAATGCAGAGGCAAAAAAACAAAACAGTCGCCATCTTCAAAGAGTTTGCATTTTTTTAGGGGGAAAGGGAAAGAAAGAGGCATCTAACATATGAAGATAAAATAAAATGTAACAATTTCTGGAGGTGGAGCCAAGATGGCAGTGTAGAAGCAGCAAAGTCTCACAGCTCCCACAGAGCCACCCTAGATACCTATAAAATATGACTCTAAACAAATTTTAGGGCTCTAAAACTCACAACAATACAGAAAACACATCTTTCACTGAAGGC
>CM053594.1:163253480-163277699 GCA_028646575.1 Pseudocheirus occidentalis | reverse complement strand
TGTACTGAATAAAGATTTGGAATGGAATGAACAGAGTGTTCACTAATACTGTGTAATCCAAATCTTAAAAGCTCTTCACAGTAGCATTCTCTCAGGAATCTACTGCTGATTGGCTTTACACTCATCTGTAAAATGGGGACACACTGGAGAAGGAAATAGCAAGCCACTCCAGTAGATTTTCCAAGAAAACTTTACAAAAGTCAATGAAGTCATAAAGAGTCTGAGAAAAACAGAACAGAAAAATGAATGTAATAGTAGATAGATCTCTCTAAAGAATCATCCCTGTCAGTCAAGAAGAGAAAGTGTTCAGCTTTTTAGAGAACATAAACTCTCTGTTCTTTTCTCTGTCTTTTCCATCCTCCATTAGCAATGGTATCTAATAGTGAGGTAGTTCCTCTATTACCAGACACTGATTTCAACATCTCCTCTAGAATCCCCTTGTAGCAACCCAAGGTTGAACTGTGATATAAAACAGACCCAAGAATCCCAAGGGAACTACTTCAAGATGCTACATCTAAAGAAAGCAGCACCACCAAGAAGGGGATAGAAATTAGGGTGTGTACATTTCCTTGACTACATGTATTCCCTATGCACAAGCCTTTCTGTGAGTGTATGCTAATTGGGTGCCAACTTTTCCCACTGTTTTGTTGTTTTTCTTCTTTTAGGGGGTGTTTTTGTTTGGTTTTAGGGGTTTTTTGTTTTACTTTTCATGCAGCAAAGTTCCGTAAATGACACTTTGCTCATTCACCAATTTATTTAAAATTATTTTTGATGAAATCTAGAATGTATGTCCTATTTTTGGAATTAATCTGGAAATAGTTCTTTCTACACACATTAATACAAAAACATGTAAATTAAATACAAAATAATAAAGTGGAGGACACTAGTATTTGGGGTGAATCAAGAAAGGCCGCGTATAAATTCAACCTGTGCTACAAACACCATACTCCCCAACACAGTCTGAAGTCACATGGTCTTTGGGTTCTGGATTCTTAACTCTAGCTTACCCACTACCTCTTGACTATTCCCCATGATGTGGCTTCAGTTCTCCACATAGGTAATCCTTTTCTTACTCTAATAAGAATATAGTTGAGGAAATCTTATTTCTTAGAGGTTGACATCCAAACTCAAGAAGTTGGATTTACCCATGAGATAACTGCAGTTAAGCATTTAAATAGATACCCTTTGCCAGGTTCTGTGCAAACTGCTTTGCAAATATTATCTAATTGGATATTTATGACAATCCTGTGAAACAGATGCTATCATCCCTATTTTACCATAGGAAACTAAGACTTAAGAAGTTTACCCAGAGCTACATAGATAGTAAATATCTGAGGCCAGATTTGAACTTAGGTCTTACTGACTTAAACCAAAATCTACACTTCACCTAGGTGTCTCATGCACATATGGAAAGTTTATTCTCAAAATCGCTCCTCAAAGACCTCATGTAAAAACATATCAACTTCCAACTCATTTCATCAGGAAGTGAATGTCTGCAGTGATTGAAGATGGGGAAAAAATGTATCCTCAATAACTCTAGTTTCTCAAAATGTAAAAATAATTGAGGGCTTTTAACCTGAGACCATCTAGTCAAGAACATTTAGCTTGGGGGCAGTGAGGTGGTGTAGTGAATAGAGCACTGGCCCTGGAGTCAGGAGGACCTGAGTTCAAATATGACCTCAGACATTTAACACTTACTAGCTATGAAACCTTGCATAAATCACTTAACTCCAGTTGCCTTGCCTTTCTCCTTCCCACCCCCCCAAAAAACAATAAAAGAAAGAACTTTTAGCTTGCCATGTGTTTTTCCTGCAAGTTGTTGTTTAACAATTAAGTGAACAAGAGTATTGGAGAAATTTCTCTATTCTCCTACTTCCCCTTCACTTCCCCACTAGAATAAAGGTCTACTTTTCTGTGTTCTAGTCTGTAAATCCAAGTAATAAAAGTGGTTTTTGTGTGTTTTGTTTGGGGCTTTTAGTGTAGATAATGGGAAATGAGGCTTAGATATATTATGGATCTTTGAGCCATCCTTATAGAGATGATCAGCAAACCCAAGGGAACTATGAGATCACCAAAAGAAGAGATATAGGGAGAGAAGGAAAGAAAGCTCAAATCTGAGAAGAGTTACTCCCACATATGGGATCAGAGCATGAATGATGAGCCTGTGGAGACTAAAAGCATGACTCATACATGTAGAAGGACTACCAATAGAAAACACTGTCATGAAATCCAAGTGTAGAGAAATTATTAAGGAAAAGGGATTCAGTCAGAAGTGCTCAGAAATATTTAGAAGTAAACATGATGAGGACTGTGGGGAAAAATGGTGGATTTAGAAGAAATCCTCAGTGAACTTACAGGGAATTGTTTGAATTGAATGGTGGGGTTGGAAACTAGATTGCAAGAACTGAAGAAATTATCTTATAGAATAAAACAATACTTTTCAGAGCCAGCCATAAAGGCCAATAATTTAAAAAAAAAATATTGCTCAGTCAGCACTATTAAATTATTGCATCCGTACTTTACTACACAATTTCCCCCCTTAAAGTGACATTAGAAATAAAATAATCAACACAAAATGCATGTATTTCATTTTTAAAAACCATCAGGTGAACAACTAAAAGGTTGATATTGATTTGGAAATTGATCTGAAGCTTTTGCCATTTCATAAAGATGCATTCCATGTTTTTTCTTCTTTCTCAGTCAGCACTTGGAGAGCATAGAGATGAATTGTCTAAAATTCAAGTGTTGGCACAAAAGAGGAATACAATTTCAATGCCATAACTCTTTTTTCTCCAACTATTGAGTTTTGTATTATTAAGTCTACATCTTTGCAAGCATTTATTTTAAGTTGACAAAATCTCCTAATAAATTTACATATTTGGTTTCTTTGCTCACCAATTAGATCAATTTTTCAGGAGGCTCAGTTAAAAGCTATATATGAAATCAAGAATTTAAACACTGCATTAATATGAATACTCAGTATCCTGAAGATAAAGATGAGACATATTTTCCAAATTGGTTTTGTCTTCTAAAGGTCCTTGACAGAAAACATTTTATTGAGCATTCTATTTCTTTCATGTAATCTTTTTAGGTAGTATCTGTTTAAAAAATAGTGATATTCTGACTCGGTCAGAAGTAAAGCATAAATTTCACCCATAAAGTCACTACATCTTTTAGATAAGAGAATAATAGATTTTAAAAATATTTTAATAATGACAAAGGCATATAGTTAAGTGTAAAGAACGTTTTAAAAAGTGATGAGCACTTTTTAAAACATTTATTTTGAGGGAGTAATTATGCTGCGCATAATTTCACTTACCTTGGTAGTGTACTTTGCAGGGATGTACATATTAATAAGGAGGTTGATGCACACATTGTCAGAGCTAGCTCGATATTGGGGAGCCTGCAAAAGGAAAGTATGGGAGAGAGGAGGTATTAAACTGACTACTAAACTGAAGGTCTACAAAGCCATTGTACTGACTTCGTTGTTGTATGCCTGTGACACCTGGACAGTCTACCAGCACCATGCCAGGAAACTGAATTGCTTCTATTTGAATTGTCTTAGGAAGATTCTAAAGATCACTTGGCAGGATAAGGTACCAGACATTGAGGTCCTTACTCGAACTAAATTGCCAACCATTCAAACTCTGCTTCAAAGAGCAATTCAGTGGGGTGGCCACATTGTTCAACTGCAAAATGTATGCTTGAAAAAAAAAAAGAACTGTTTTATGGAGAACTCAGACAGGGCAAGCATTAACATGGTGGTCAGAAGAAGCAGTACCAGCATACTCTTAAGGTCTCCCTCAAGAATTTCAGAATGGATTGTGTGACATGGGAGACACTGGCACAGGACTGCTCATCGTGGCATGCCCACATCAGAGAAGGTACTGTGCTCTATGAGCAAATCAGAATTAAAACAGCTTGAAGGAAACACAGGATGTACAAATTTGGAGATTCCAACCCAAACCTTCATGTGGACTATTTGTGTCCAACCTATGGTAGATACAATCAAACCTCTATTGATCTAATCAGCCACAGTGGACACATTGAAGATTGATTTTAGCATAGTGATGTCATTTTGGTCCTTTTTGAGAACACAGGACAACAATCAACCAACCAAGCAACTATGTCAAGTGGTTCGGAAAATGTTGCTAGGCAACTCATTGTAGAGGAAATATATTATGTGGCATAACTCACTAAAAATGGGAAATATTTACTGATGATTTCATTGGAAGATTCAAAATTAAATTCTCTGTGATAATATATAAATATAAAGATTTATATGCCTCTTATATATAAATAAAGATTTATTTATATATAATAATTTATATTATTTAAATCAACAAATAAATAAGCTATATTTATATGTTTGTATATTAACATATATGTAAATGTATATATATACATATATATGCTTATTAAAACAGAAACTTGCACTGACTTCAAGATATTATGTGTGTATGTATGCATATAAATATATATTTATTTGTGTGTTTGAATATATCTCTATACATTCTTATGTGTGTATATGTTTGTGGCTTTGTGTTGTAGAACAAATTAAATAATCAATCCCAGTGATACATGCCTGAGTTTCTTTTAGATAAATAAACAGAAGCCATCTGTGGCACCAAACTTAATAGGATTTTCTAAATCAAATTTCTTGACTGCTCTGCAGCTTTTGATGCTGTCAATCGCTCTCTTACTCTCTTTTTTCTAAGTTTTCATGACATTGCTCTCTCCTAGTGCTTCTTTTACATTTCTGACCTCTTTTTGTTGGACTTTTATTCATATTATGCGCTCTTCACTTTCTAAATTATTTTCTTGGTTTTTGGTATTTTCACCTATTGCCATAGCTTAAATGAGCATCTCTATGCAAATGATTTTTAAGTATATTTTTCCATCCCTAACCTCTCTCCTCAACTCCAGGACCATATTTCCAAAATTCTACTGGGATGTCCCCAGCTTAGCACATCTAAAACTGACCTCATTAATGAACCCATTATCTTTTTCCCTAAGACCTCCCCTTTCCTAACTTCCCTTTTTTTAACATAAGATTTACATAAGGATTAAGGTAGTAGTAGTAGTAGGATAAGTACAGAAGGTTCTTTGTACTTAGAATTTGGGGGGCATACAAACAGTGTGAGACCTGGAACAACCTGCTTTTCTGCACCTTAGTTTTCCATCTATAAAATGAGAAGAATGGGCTTCATGATTTCTAAAAACCCATCTGAACTTTGATAACCTTACCCTTCCTCTCTTGCCAAACTTCTTACATGTTATTCCCCTCTAACATTATAACCCCATTAGCCTCCTTGTTCCTTTTCTCACAAATATCATCTTCTGCAAGAAACATATCTCACCCCCATTCTCCCTACCTAGGTACTTTTCCTCTGAGATCAACTCTCAACAATTAGGCCAAGTATTCTTGCAGCATAGTGTAGGTGAAGTTGAATAATGTTTAGGCAGTCTGAAAATATATACTGGGATGATATTGTGAAGGGCTTTAAATGACAAAAAACAGGAGTTTTATTTTATCCTGAAAATAAGAGGGAACCTATAGATATTCTGCTAAGAATAAAACTTAGATGCATTCTTTAAGAATATAAATTTTGCATCAATCCAAAGGATAAATTGAAGAGAGGACATATTTGAAGCAAGAGAACCACTTAGGAGTTTATGGGAAAAAAATGCATGTGATCCTTGAACCAGAGTGCTGGCCTGGTTCAAGTAAAAAGAATGGGACAGGTCTGAGAGATGTTATTGAGCTAAATCAACAAGCTCAGGAGGGAGACTAGGGCTGGATTTTGAGATCTTGGAGTCAGTTGCCCAGGGATAATAGTTGAATTGCTGAGATCACCAAGAGACAATTTTTGAAGATAAGGAAGAAAAGAAATTCCTGGACAGATAGCCTGAAATGAATGGGAATGCAACTAACAATAGCTGATATCTATGGAAACTTGTTTCCCCTGGGCATGCAGGCTTGCTTTTATTTAGTACTCATAGTTGTTCTTTCTGCCTGGCTACATAACAGTGAGCAAAGGTACACCTTTCTTTTGCCTTTTGCTCTCTAAATTAAAGTTTCAGTGTTATTCTCATCTTTATGTGGATTGTGCCCTCAAACTATTTCAAGGTCCATTGAGAATTGGAAAAAGGAAGAAAATGGCTTTGAACAAAGAATATCCACATATCCTTTAAAAATGAAATGAGTAAATGTTAGTAAATTCTTGTTGTCATCATCATAGTTTTTGCCTTTGTTCAAGTGTGTACAACTCTTTCTAACTGTATTTGTGGTTTTTATAGTAAAGATAATGAAGTGGTTTGCAATTTCCTTCTCTGGCTTATTTTACAGATGTGGAAACTGAGGCATTCAGGGTTAAGTGACTTGCTCAGTTTCACACAGCTGGTAAGAGTCTAAGGCTGGATTTGAATTCATGAAGAAGAGTTTTCCTAACTCCAGACCCTGAAGTTTATCCACTGTTCCACCTAAGTGCCCCAGTGAATCCTTAGGGAACATTAACTTAAATGAGTGGCATTTATCTAACAGATTTACGTAAGGTATCACTGGACTTTCACTGTCTGGTAAAGATAATCATTATTCCACTGTAGACACTATCTTTCAGCAAAGTTTACAAGGAAAACACACATAAACAAACACCATCACAGTCACCACCACCAGCACCATATTTCCTGTTGCATTAGGTACACAGGTTTTATCTCCAAAGCTACCTTTTCTTTAAGAGTCTTATGCTCAAATAATTTTCATTTATGTTTTCATTCCTTCAATTCTTGTTTGTTGAATTTCCACACCAGATGTGAAGGATTTGACATTACACTCCAATACGTCTTTGGAAATTTTAATTAATTGTGATATGCTAGTCTTACAATGCATGAGCATTATTATAACAAAAAAGAAACTGTTACATCAAAAACATCCTGCGAAGTTGGTATGTATGTCTTACACCCCTCTCTCTCTCTAAGAAAAAGAAAACAAATTCTGAATTACTATGGTATTGACAGGTGCAAACACAGAGTGTGGTCTTTATTTTTGACATAGATACCCAAAAAAATTATGGGAGCAACAGCTTGTGAGAGATCAAAAGTTGAAAACCATGTGAAAGGCACTTTCACAGATATTCGGTTTTTTTGTATCCCAGATGTCTCTATGACTTGTTGTCCACAGGGGATCGTTTGTTTCCCTTTCTGAATGATGAGAAAAGATTAATAGCAAACTAAATTCTCTCTGAACATACCACAATATTATGTTAGACTGTTTTGTGAGTTGTATTACTCTGTCTCAAGATGTTAGGCTACTGAAGGTGATATGTTCTCTCCTATAGGAATAAAAGAGGTGATTGCAAAATGTTACATATGCTATCAAATGAGGTTACTGAATTACTTTTATTTTTCTTTTGCTTAATTACATACACAGATATTGTGTGTGTGCATGCGTGTGTGTGTGTGTGTGTGTGTGTGTGTGTGTGTAAGTTCATAGGAGTGAAAGACATTGGGAAATACCAATTGTATAAACAACCAAAAATCTAATGACATCTTTTTGAGACATTAGGACCATTAGGATACTACTTAATCACTTGTAATCATCTCTTCTTTTCCTTTCCCTTGGTTGCCTCACTGATATCATTTTTCATATATAATAGATGATCAAGCCTTCATATTTCTCATGAAGTATTTGGAATCTGTCCTTTCCATAGCAACCCTACATCTACTCCCAAAGTTCTGGCCCAATGACTTTAAGAGAGAATTATAGTAACTGGTCTCCCTGATAGAATTCTCTCTGTGTTCTAATCCATTCTGAATACTGCTGCAATATTAATCTTCCTAAAATATCATTTTAATTATGTGTCTCTTATGTTCAGAAACTTTCAATGGTTTTTCAGAACTTGTAACTATAGAAACATTGTCATATCTGAACTTTCCACTTCAACCAGAAATCTCTGCTCACTGTTGTGTTGACATTTACTTTGTCTCTATGCTTTTCCTCACCTGAAGTTTATTCCATAACCTGGATCTACGTATCTAAACCCTCCCATCATTTCACATGAATATAACTAGGAATTCTTGCAACTAGGGCAAATTAAGTTTCAGGAAAGGAGCCAGAGTAAAAGGAATACTTCAAGGCTATCTTGGATCTCCATTGCTATTTATCTTTCATGTGCTAGTTGGTAGGGGAGGATGGGACAGTTAGCATAAAAGTAGTCCTACCCTTTGGCAAGCATTTTTTGCCATGCAGTGGTGGGGAAAGGTGGACCTCAGGCAAAAAAATGCTGTAAAAAGGAAACTTGGTACTAGTAACTCATGAACAGAGGTATTTTTTTCCCACAAGACTGACTTCTAGGAAGCCCACTTTTCTTCACATAGCATCATCCCTCATCACTTAGTATTTTATCAGCTCTTCACTGCTCAAGGGAGAAAGCATTCTACCTGCACCCATTTTGGCAACTCAAGGAGTACTAAGTACATTGCTGCCTCCCCTTGATACAATTGGTTCCCTGGTACAAATCTCTCGTTGTTTTGTACTATTTATGACTCCAACACATAGTTCATGCTCCAACTCTTCATAAAACCTTCAATAAATACCACAGCCCCTATCTTCTCATAGTGAATTTAATATAATATCCATTGCATTACAGTATTACAACAGCATACCTTACATATAATAGACAATGTTTGTTAATTACAATTGAATTGTCTAGACATGTTCAAGTATTGTCTTTTATTCTTCATCTGTATATGTCATTTTCCCCACTAACCTATAAGCTTGCTTCTGGCAGACAGTGACTTCCAGATTTCCCCCACAATGCTTAGCACAATAACTTGCATGTAGTGGTCCCTCAGTTTCTAAATAGGGTGCATGAGGAGCAACTAAGTGGTAGGGTGGATAGAGCAATAGCCTTGGACCCAGGAGGAGCTGAGTTTAAATCTGGCCTCAAAGATGTACTAGCTATATGACCCTGGACATGTCATTTAACTCCAATTGCCTCCCCCCAAAATAAAAATAAATGAATAGGTGAATGATTCACTGTTGTCAAGCATCAATGGCCAAGAAGAATTAATATAGATTCAGAAAATATTTCATTTAATCTCAAAGCACAGTATTAGACCCTTACTGACTGATTGAAGACATTGTCTTTTCAATGAATTTGCATGAAAATGCCCAGAGACAAGAGTGTCAAATTTCCATGGATGATTTTGTTAGGATGCCTGCTTTATACTTATCACATTCTACCACACAGACTAATTCATTTTGAACATGCCATATATCTCACAATACTGTCAACTCTGGGGCTGTGCTGTTTTTCCTTTTTGTATTTACAGAATCTACAATATTGTCATGAATTTTGATGGATCTGTGACCTCAGTAATGTGGAAATTTCCTCAGCATTATACAGTAGAAAGAGTGCAGGCATATGAACTCAGAACAATTGATTCAAAACCTTTCTCTGCTACTACTTGTGTGACATTGGGCAAATCATCTAAGCTCCCTGTGTCTCAGTTCCCTGATTTATAAAATGGAATTGGACTGAATGACTTCTAATGCCCCTTTCACCTCTGTATCTATGAAACCATGTCACTTTAGTACAATAGGAACCTTCCTTTAGGTCCCTTGACATTGTGAAAATAAAAAGGGGAACATTCAGGATATCCACTGGTTCTCTCATTCTCACTATATAATTAATCCATATCCTTTTTTAACTTTTCAATCTGTGGATGCTTAATGAATGCTTATTTAATTGGACTAAATATTGATGAAATCAACTCAGCTAGGCTACTGAATGTCAAATCCAGACACCTTAGAATGTTCATTGTTATAATACATAAGAAAAATACAAGTTGATCTCATTCATATTATGAGGTGATCATTTCATGTATAGTCCACAGTTTGAGAAAAATTAAACTGAAATATAACCCTTTCATTTGAAACTGTCAGTGTATTTTGAAAAGAAAAAAAAATCAATTATTGTATTATTTCTTACAATGTAGTTACATGTACAAGCACTGCACAACACAGTGTAAAATTTTTCCAGAATCAGGCTGATTCATTATTCCATACAAGAAGTCAATATTAGAACCATCAGGGGAACTCAGGAAGCTGTTCTTTCTTTCTCTCCTTATAAAAGGCAAATTTTATAAGGAATTATAAAGCTATTGAACTCTCTGATCTTATCTTCCGTTGTTTTCTTATACAAACTTTCTGCTTCATCCACAGTGATACCAAGAGACTTACAATTAATATCATGCTTTTGTATATGTCTCTTTCCTGAGTAGAATATAAACTCATTGAGGGTAGAGTTTGTTTAATTTCTCTAGAAAATACCATAGTGCTTCATACAGCACTTTATTTAATAAATGTTTGGTGAATTGTGTTGAATATCCCTCATTCTTTCCAATCTTCTCATACTTTTGCTCATGTTGCCTCCTCTGCTCTCCTCCATATATCTACTGACTGAAATTCTACTCATCCTTCTAGACTCATCTCAAGTTCTTCCTACTTCACAATTCCAAGGTGGAAATAATCTCTCATTTCTTAGATCTCCTGCAACATTAACTCAGATGTGCTTACATACAGCATTCAGGAGTGTAATGTTAAAAGTTTAATGATTGGCTACCCCCCCACAAAAAGGAAGAACAATACACTGTTAAGATTCATCTACATTTTCAATATTTTCTTAAATCTAGAAAAGAAATAAAACAATATATCAAGCCCTGATTTGTACTGTTTGCCAATTTGCAAAATGTAAATGTTCATACTGAATATTTAGCAGGTGGCTTGAGTTTCCAATTGACTCCAGCACACCTTTGCTAAGCAGGCTGGTTACATGTAATTATTAGGGTATATCTCACCTACTAAAGTATGTCTTCTGAAGGACTGGATCTGACTATGACTTCTACATCTTTATATCCTCAACAATTCTGGGTTTTTTGGAAATAATTATTTAGCCAACTATATTTGACAGATGAATGTTATCTAGCAGCATATTAGTAGCAAAACAACTTTCTTCTTTTCATGTGGCATATGATATGGAATAGAAATATTCATATACAATTGAGGCAGTTTTAAAGGGAAGATGGTGGGTATGGTTCAAAGCATTGTGTTGATTCTTAGAAGTCTCCAACTACCTAGGTATAAATTGTGTAGAATCATCCCATCTGGTGCAACAAATAATAGATTTTATCATAGTTATTAGAAGTTTAATGCTTCCCTTTACCTCTTTTAACCAAGCGGGTAATGAATATGGTGATATAAAAATAGAACTTACTCCCCACATTCTGAACCTTTCTCAAGTAGACAATATGCATATATACATATGATTGTGTGTTTCCTAAAGGCTAAATGTTTGGTAAATAACTATGCTTCCAAAAATAAACTCATCCACAATATTATTACCTACAACAAAAACAATATTTTGCAAATTAATGAATCATGAATTTTTAAAATTTCAATTAGACAAGCTCATTCTTTGGTTTCTTTACCTAATATGCAGAATTTTGTATTTGGTGAAGAAAATATAAAGTCAGATTTAATTTGTGAATATTACTGTATTATTTTTGTTAGCTCTTTATTTTAGCCAGTGTCACATATGAAATATATAATGCACTAAAATTATATAAATTATTATTAATACTAATGTAAATTAATCCTAATATAGATTCTAATTTCCTCTAAAATTATATAATTTGATACTTATTCCTCAGTGTATCTATGATCTCATTGATGTGGATAATCAGTGTTTAGCATGGTGTTTGGCACATAGTAGGCATTTAATAAATGCTAGTCTCTAATCTAAAGCCAATCTGGCAGGGGAAAAGAAAGAGACTTCAATATGGTAACACTGTGGGAAGACAGAGGCAGAGGAGAGAAGTTTACATTTATCCTAGCATTGAATTGTCTTCCAGGTCTGTGATGGTGATGGCAGAATTAAGGTGATAGAGTTGGCTGTAAGTAACATTGGCAGAGAGGAGGATGGTGGGAAAATACCATCTGTTTCTTGACTGCTGTCTAGGAAGGGGGGGGGAATGCTGTACATCAGGGCAAGAGAAGAATTAGCAAAATGTTTCTTTCCCTAAGTATATCTCTTTAACATCTTCTAGCTCTTTATTTCAAATTTTAATCTTAATCTGATTGGGACTTTTACAGCAACAGATTTATGGTGGATTCAAACATGAAATAAATTCACACATAAATATATAAATACATGCACAGTTACATACATGCATCATAATAACATGTGTGCATGTGCACATAAATTGTAATGATCAATGAAGTACCATGGTTCCATTGATGCAATTTATTTCATTTTAGAGAAAGCAACAGGTCTCTACTGAATTGTAATTTTATAATAATTTTATATTATCACATTTTATATTTGATACCAATTTTATTTTCAAAGATATCCCATTTTGAGTTATAGTCTCTATTTTGAAGCAGTCTATATCCAAAGCATCATGGAACCCAGGCTACACTGATGCCTGAATCTGCTACCCCATCATCGTACCTCAAGTTTTCATCATTCAAGAAACTGAGTTCTTGAAAGTTTTACCAGGGGAGAAAAAGTCCTAGAAAGTCCTACCTAACATGGTAGGCCTCAAGACTGACTATGTGTTTGTCAGCTTTGAGTAAACCTAGGTATATTTGGAGAAGTTGTTTACTAGGTTAGCTTCAGGGACATGATGCCCCTCAGAATGTAGTCATGGTAATACTTAAAGATCATATAGTCAGTTGTAGCCACTTTTTTATCTGCAGAGATAGAGGGAGTGCCAACACTGGCAAAGGCACAAATCCTTGCATTATTGGAAAAAAGTATGGTCCACAGAAAAGTTAGGTACAACTTTGGTGCATAAGGTATAAATAATATTAAGTATTAAATATGACCCAAACACAGACATGGAAATGAAAATTATAAGATAAAGTCATTGAATTAAAGTTACTTTTCTGAAGTGTGTGTGTAATAAAACAGGAGTGGGATACTACTAGGGTTCCCTTGATGATACTTTACTGACATTACCCAAAGTACATGGCAGATATTTCCTATTAAAAGCTGTCCCTTAAGTTCCAGCCTACCAGTTCTCTCACTGGCTTCTTATATTTCATCACTTCCATAATTCACTATAGCATCAGAATGTGGAATGAAATTTGGGGTACAGCTTTATATTGTTTTGGGGTATCATGAGTATAGATTCATGTGTTCAACCACTTGACTTCACATTTAATGGTTTCAATGATTTCCCTGAAGCAGCTGTTTGTTGTTCATATTAGAAAAAGTCAAACAAATCTTCCCTAGTGCCACATTGCACTCATTAATTTTTATTCATTCTTAGATTGAGCCTATTCATTTCATTTTCTGGTGTTCAGAGGAGTAAAGTTGTTTCCCAATTAGGATTCAGATCTAAAAATCTGCCTTCTGTTTGATATGGCACAGATTCTATGACCTTTTCATCATATAACTGTTCCTAGTCAAATAAAATACACTCTTACATCTATTCCTTTTCTCTTTAATTAATAACATGGTCACTTCTTTCCTCCTAACATATCCTACATTTCTTGTATCCTCTCTGTCTCTCCTGTCCTCTTTTAAGATATTTTAGTAGGTCCTATCCATGACCTTAATAGTCTATATCTATCATCTTGAGTCCACCACCATGCTACTCTCTTCTTCTACCCCTTGCCTTATCAACTTTTAGTTGCCCTCCTGCTTTTTCCCTAATAATGTTTGTTCTTTTGCATTTACCAAGTCCAACCAAGTACTTCATGATATAAGCATAATTCAGCTATACCTTAATCTATATGGAAATTCTCAGTACCTCACACAGCAAGACCACTATTTCAATATAAAAATTATCATATGTCCATGTGATGGCATTGTTAAAGTAACTCCCATAAACTTATTTTACCCTTTAAAATGTAAAAACACTTAAAATCCCTTATTTCTATTTGCCACACATAACTCGGGCCCCATTTATAGGATACCATCTCCCCAAATTCACAACCACCCACTTTGAGTAAGTAAACCATTTTCTCACAGTGGGCTGGCAGGGTTCTACAAGATTTCCAAAGCCAGTGCAGCATGACATTCAGCTGTTATGATGCTGCATGGGGACGCCATCTGCACACAAAAAAGGCATTTCCTTATGTCACAAAAAATGAAAATAAAAATTACCCATGCCTGAAATCTAACACATAGGCCCAAACAGATATCATTCATTCAAAAGTTCTAATGCTACAACCCTGATGATATTTCTCTTTCAAATGGGTTGGGTCATTTATGTTTGCCCGACATAAATTATTTGCTTTAAGCTTACTATCTGTGGGATTTAAAGTTTATATGGAAGCTGGAAATTCTCCTTTGAATAACTAGGATTAAAAGAAGCATCAGGATTCCAGAAGTGAACACATTTGTGGAAAAATGCAGTATTTTATCTCAAAACTGATTTAGAAGGAGTCATTTTGTTTCATTTGATTTTGTTTGAGGGACAAACAGGACAGTCAGTCACCTTGAAAAACAATCACATAGTAGTTTTCTTCTTGGTAAAAGCAATAAAGGGTAACTATAACATTAACAAGTATTCTTTTTCATTAAAAAAATCACTTAAAACTAGCTCCAGTAAGCTACCATCTCCTCCTCCTTCTGACAGGATGATTAAGTACCTGAAAACTGAACCCTTAGCCTTTCATATTATGTGAAAATTGCTTCAAATTAATTCTTAGTTACTGAATGGTATAATGCTGGTGTGCTTAATAGATTTTATGTATAATAATTTTCATTAACAAAGGTGACTCCATTACTCACTCAGAGCTACTTTCTCAACCCCTTTCCTCTTTTTTTCTGTTCATTTCCATTGTGTCCTTGCTGTCCTTCCATGAGTAAAATGCTAGATTTACTCTAATGCCTTGTCATATTCTGTGGCAGAGAGAATAACTAATGTCTAATAAAATGCCAATACAACACATCTCTTTCACTCAGCCTGCATAAAAAAATAAAATAAAATATTCAGAGTTATTTCCATTGAGGGGGGGTGAGGGTACAGAGTGAGATCTCATTATGGAGAAATCATTGTTAACCTGCCTTAAGTTTGTTAAAATAATGTCAGTAATTGCTTTTATTTAAATGGTTAATGAATGGCAGTGTACATATTAAATATACAGGATGGTTTAGGTTCAAATTAAACCCCCAACTCCTACTTAGTATGTGACTGTGGGCAAGTCAGGACCTCAGAGTACTCTTGGCAACTCTGTAAGACTTGAAGTTGTTAAATTGTATAGTATAGAAAGATTTCCCCTATGTGATACTTCTCTATACCAATGAAATCACAAATCCAGTCATTTGCTATCCCTGTATTCTAAGATGGTGGGCATGAACATGATAAATTAAGAATAATACAAGAACAAAACAGTAGTTTGAAACTGGGATTTAAAAAGGTTTGAGAGAACTAATTTCTGGGTAATTTAAATATTTTATTCATAATGCCAGAATTTTAACAAAAGGATGGTCATTTAACCACCTCTCTCTTTGTTAAGGGAGACCAAAAAGAATAATTGTGGAGGGCTGATGTGCATTGGAAGGGAGTTGTTTCTGAGTGTGGCAATAAACTCTGATTGGTTAACACAGTTCTGGTTGGTTAACAATTAGTTAGAGAATGAATATTACAGTGAGGGAATGGACATTAAATTTGATTATATAACTTCTTAAGTCACCTCCAACTTTAGGCAACCTATTCAAAGAACTTATTCCCCCACCCAAGCCTGAGGAGAAAAGAGTTGCACCTTAGATTGGAAGTCTGGTCTCCTTGGTAAAGTAGCAATACCCAGAATGAAGACAATGCTAATCCTATCTTCCATCAGCCCTGTCCTTGAGAGATTGGACCAGGTAATAGGACGGGGGGGGGGGGAGGGAAGCTGGGGTCTCTCCAACTTTAATAATATGAGATATAATTATTTCTCTCAAAATCTTATTTCATTCCATAGCAGAGGGAGACTGAAAAAGTGCTTAGCAAACCTTAAATCCCTATATACATATGAGTTATGATGAGGAAGTAAGGGGACATTTAAAGATTACTATCAAACTGCATTTAATTACATATTAATATATTTTAAAAGATAAAGATGCCTATTAAAATAGGCTGCCATCCTTATTTTCTTTTGTCTCTACTTGTGTTTTTCCGAGAAGAAAATAAATATCTTCGTATTATGAACCCTTGCTTGCTGCTTGACTGCTTTGAAACAGAAACCATGGATACTCATAGTGGGTAATAAGGATAAATGAATTTCTCAGCTGAAAGATTCTTTGGGGTTTTGTGAGTAGTAATTATTAACAAGGTCATTGTGTCATTGTCCTTTCTTGTGGAGATGAGGAATTAAATGAAATGATTATATCATTTTGTTGAAAACTGGCCCCCAGAATTTTGCTTGAGATTTTTACATGGACTATAAATGACAATGTATGAGCCTGGCTGGTAAAATGCGTGACATACTGGTGTGTAAAGCAGAAGCATTGTTAGACTAAAGTAACCTCGGATAATAAATTAATTGTTGCTGCCTTAAACTACCCCAACTCACATCTTGCAAAATCTCAACCCTGGACGACTCCCACCATTGATACCTCTGTTCCCACTCATTTGAGCCTGAATGGAAACTGGAGAAAGCCACCCACAGTGCTAATGAGGGCCCCTACAAAGATGTGTTCTCTAATTTAAAATGAATGCTATTAATCTTACTGATTCTCATTTTTAATCTTCCCTAATTCTTTCTCATTCTTATTAATCACAGTAACTCATTTGGAAACCTTCTTTCTCCCTCAATGTTCTCACCCCACCCTCTCCCTCATGCTCATAGACTTTTTTTTTTTAGCTCACTTTTCAGAAAAGTTTTTTCTCCTGTATCTCATAACACCTGCATATCATACCCCATTCTTTTATTCCAGGATCTGTTGAAGAGGTGGCTTTGTTTTTTGCCAAAGTTAAAGCTTCCTCATGTACTATTTACTCCCATCACACTTTCCCCACTTTCCCCAGCGAATTTCTTCTACCAGCAGGTCATCCCGAGTGTGACAATCAGCTCTCTCCAATGTTTTCAGCCTTTCCCTACTGATTTCTTCTCTATTTTCTACAATACATTCAAGTATCTCCCTTCCATTAAAAAAAAGATCTTTAGAGTTCTTGCCATACTATCAATCTATCATAATATTCCTGTTTATCTTTTGTCATCCAAAATCCTAAAAATAGCAGTCCACATTTGTTGCCTCCATAATCAGCTAGATGGTACAGTGGCTAGAGCAAGAGCACTAGATCTGGAATCAGTAAGACATCTTCCTTGTTCAAATTCAGCCTTCAATGCTAGCTGTGTGACCCTGGGCAAATCACTTACCCCTGTTTGCTTCAGTTCCTCATCTATAAAATTAGCTGGAGAAGGAAATGGCAAACCACTCAAATGTCTTTTATAAAGAAAACCTGAAATGGGGACATGAAGAGTTGGACATGATTGAAATGACTCCACAACAACACTTGTTGCCTCCACTTCTTCACACTCCTTTTGTTAACTGATTACCAATTTCATGTCTCAACTGGAACTACCTCTTCAAGGTAAGCAATGATCAATTAATTGTCAAATATGTTTTGCTCAATCCTTATCTTTCTTAAACTCTCTGAAGAATGTGACACTATGAAACATCCTCTTTTCCTGATATGCTCTGCTCTCAGGATTTTCAGAACTCTTCATTTTCTTCCATCATGTCTCACTGGAAAGAGACAGATGGTGGCACAGTAAATAGAGTGCTTGATTTGGAGTAAGACCTGAGTTCAAAGCCAGCCTCAGACAATTACTACCTGTGTGATCCTAGGCAATTCACTTAACCTCTGTTTACCACAATTTCCTCAACTATAAAATGGGCATAATAAAAGACTCATCTTTTAAGGTGGCATGAGTTGTTGTGACAATCAAATGAGATACTATTTGTATTGAAGGTTTAGCATAGTGCCTGGCACACAGTAGGCACTATAGAAATACTTATTCCCTTCTTCACTCCTCACTCTCCTCCCTCCACTCACTACTTCTTCTTAGACTCCTTTACTATTTCATCATTTATATCATGACCAATAATTTTGACTATGCCCCCACCCTAGGTTCCTAGGCCTTCTCTTCTCCTTCTACAATTTCCATAAAATTTTAACAATAACTTTTAAACTATATATCACCATATTAAATAATTTCCAAGCTTATATAGAAAGAGAAGCTTTCTAAATAAAGTGTTCTAGCAAAAGAACCAAACTATATAGGAACAGGACAGGGCATGTTTCATCACCATATTCTTGTATACTATAGGACTTGTACTAAAGATGTTTTCAGAGAGACTGTAGACAATGAACTTATATTTTAACTCACTTATTTGGTTAAAAAAATTATCCAGCTATAATAATCATAAAACTAGAGAAAAATAATAACAGAAAATGTAAGCTTCTCGCAAAACATCTATCTGAACTCCATTGCCCCATTGAAAGATGTACAAAAGCAGATGAATAATTAAAAAATGATCATCGTTTCTGAATACTACATAATGTTTTAAGTTTATAAATTGCTAGGGTAGCTAGATGGCTTGGTGGATAGAAGACCAGTAGTCAGGAGAATCTGAGTTCAGATCTTACCTCAGGACACTAGCTGCGTGACCCTGGTCAAATCACTTAATCCTGCCTGATTATCTCCAAAAATGTTTTCAGTGTGCTTTACATACATTATCAGTGTTTAAAAAGATTTCTTTTTTATATATACAGAAATGCATAGAAGCCTGAAGCATGATCAAATTACTGAGGATGAATTAAAATGAATTGTGATGCATTCAAATTCAAAGGCTTCAACTCCTCCCTCCCCAATCCCACCCCACCCCCGTAGTCTTAACAGCAATTGCCAAAATTGGCCAGTCACTTCACTAACTTAGTGAGAAAGATATTATACAAATTAATACATTTTCAGCATCAAAATTATGAAATTTATTGTGCTTGTATACCTAGGCAAATAAGCTAAAATATGCACTAATTCTTAAACAATTGCGAAAGTATTCATCTAAAATCAAAGAACACAAGTGTACTTATGACTGGACAATGTCACAGAAAGCAGAATATATGACTGGTCTTCTTTGTGTCTGTTTAAACATTAAATTATACTGAATAGCAAAACATTAAACTAGAACTTGTTTTCCTTATTGCTGCCTCTCCTTCCACCACAAACCTGGGAAGGTCATCATTTTTTTTTATCTTAAAAAGAGAAGCCTAAAATCCTTGAATGCGTTTATATTTTCCTTTAATCTGAATACCCCAAAGGGATTGTTTCTCACTTCCTGCTGTTTCCATTTATGAATTTCTTAATGATAAAATGTGGAAATGGCTTATCATAGGAGTGATGCCTGTTGTGAACCACAAGGCTGCTACTTTACAAATAAAGGAACTAAAAGTGACAACTCAAAAATGGATATGTTATTTTATTACACTTTAAAGTCAATGATAAGAATGGGAACCTGTTATGACATGGAATGTCCCTGTGAGCTGAAGCTTCCCTTATCTTTCCTCCATTCTGTCAGTAGTGTTGTCATAAAGTGAGATCTAAATCTTAGATGAAAAATGTCCCATTTATGCATAAAACAGTGCATCATTCAGGTGCCTCAGTGTTTTAATGCAATCACAGTAAATTTCTTAATCATGTGCCAAAAGTATAGGAATTTATATAATACACTCATTTTGGATAATTATTTTTCTTCTTTTTTATACCTGAATATTCTTAGTTCTTTTATTCTTAACAAATTGTTCTTCCCATGTGCCCATCACACTGAAATTACTCCGCTAATTGAGTCTAGTGTTATATTTTGCTTATAGAAAAATACAGTATTCATTTCATATAAAGTAATTAATTATCCAAATCTTTTGTCATTTAACATATATATCTCTTCAGGCTAGGAGGCTATTCAATTCTTACAGAAGCATTTTTGAGGAGAAATTGTTGTTTTAGGGATTGCTGGCACTTGTGTGAGGTTGCTCACTTTGAGATCTTGGTCCTTTAATTTCTGTGATTTTTTTTTTCCATCTGTAAGATATGGATACCATCTGGCATATTTATTTCACAGGGTTTTTGTGTGACTCAAATGATATAATGTATGTCAAGGGTTTTGTAGAATTCCAAAATATGGTAAAAAAAAAAAAGCACCAGTTATTATCACTTTACTCTGAATCCCCTGGAACATTCAAAACTAGACTGATTATTTTTACTGATGTGGAATAAGATTTTTTTCTTTATTTTCTTAAGTGTATCTCAAGTAACTACAATAACTTAAGGAAACAATGTCCAAACCATCAAATTTGAGAAGTCAGGAGTATGTAAAAGTACATAAGGCAAAAACTCTTTTATCTTTAATAAAATCTGTTGTGATTTTCAGCACAAATTACCTATTTTATTATAATTCATTCTTATTTGCTAATGTTTAAAAAGTGCAGTTTTATGGTTGGTTTGTTTTTACATTACAATTTTAAATTATTCTCATTCTCTGAGAGGTCTTGTAACAAAGTAAAATGAGTAAAATTAGTAATGCAATGATCTCATCTGAAGGTGAAAGAAACATTCCATATATATAGCACACTCCCCTCTATTTTTTAAATTAATAGAAATACATTTTCTCTCCCTTCCACTTGATCCATTTAAGACAAGAAAAAGAAAGTAGTTTCTTATAATAAATATGCATAGCCAAGCAAAACAAATTTCCAGAAAAACTGCACAAAATGGGTGACATTTAACACCCTAAATCCATCACCTCCTGTAATGAATATCATGTTAAGTCATCAGTCCTTGTGAATCATGAATGGTCATTATATTGATCATAGTTGTTACATTAGCTAACATTGCATGAGTTAAAAATAATTTTAAATTGATTCTTTTCATTCATGGCTTATTGTTTGCCCTGCTTAACATCATATATGTGTGTGTATATGTTTGTATGTAAAAAAAAATATATATATATATATTTTCTCTTTGCCTGAATAAATGCATCTCTTGTGCATCTTCTCTCTTCTTCATTTACTATGACATTTTCTACAGCATTATATCTTTAGCTACACAAATAAACATATTATGATGGTTTATTTACCATTAGGCACAATGTTTGAATTGTGAGTAGTTGCCATGTAGTGTTTACCTGACTGTTGATAAGCCAAAGAAAATATAATATATTTTACACAACTTTCTAAACATTGTTTTCACAAAACAATAATGTTTTCTATACAGATAAACTCTGTTTAAGTCACTATTTATTAATATTAACTATTTTTATTCATATTTTTGGTCATATTGCACAATATTATATACAGTCAAGTTGACACATTCATTCTTTCATGAAACAAGCTTTTTAAAGTTTGTAGTCTGTACATAGCACAAATTTTTTTATCTAACCTGATTGCCTTGAAGAAAAATGTAGTTTTTCTTTTTCCTTCTTTTCCTTCTTTCCTTCTTGCCTTCTTTCCTTCTCTCTCCCTCTCTCTCTCTCTCTGTCTCTCTGTCTCTCTGTCTCTCTCTGTCTCTCTCTCTGTCTCTCTCTGTCTCTCTCTGTCTCTCTCTCTCTCTCTCTCTCTCTCTCTCCTCTCTGTCTCTCTTCCTATCTTTCTCTCTTCTTTCTTCTTTCTTTCCCAGTGAAAATCCTAGACTTTTATATGTCTCCTTAATAACTGAAACTAAAGTACCTCTATGACCTTTTTGCTGCTTGCTATAATTACCTTAGCAAAATAACCTCTATTTTTTCTGCTAGTCTCAGGAAAGACCTTAACTTGCCTTTTATTGACCTTGATCAGTTGTGCCACATCATTCCCTATCTTTGTTAGAAACAGAAAAATCTTGGCTTCATATATCCTGTTTCCCTAAGTCATGTCCATGAATACTATTATAATTTGAGTATGGTTGCTAGTGAGGAGAATTATATCAGAAATAGTTATGAGCCAGAAAGGAGTATTCAAGCAGGGAACAATTTGGAGCTGAGATGACAGACCTTTGTTGTGACATGTGATGACCTCTGGGAAATGTTATTCTTTAAAAATGATTTCTTTGTCTTTAATTGGTACCTTTGAGTATATTTCCCAGTGTTTCATGGACAATGAGTTATAAAGATAGAGAAAGAAAAATCTATCTAGATGTTTGTGCTTCATCCTTCATAACAATATGTAGCACATGGATTGGAAGTCATGAAATTTCTTTAAAAGTTATTTAAAACAAATGAATTATTTCAGACTACAAAACTGTGGCAGAACTTTAATCTGTGACTTGCTGACCACATCTTTCTGTTATGAACAATAACAAATATACAACTTTTTGCATTTATGCATGCATTAATTCAATAATGTTTTTGCCATCTGCCATATGCAAGACACTGAATAGCTACTATGAATTTTCTATTATTTATACATTTTCCATATAAAAATGACTCAATTACTGTACTCACTTTTGGAATTTGTTTCATAAGGGATTCTTCAATTTTGCCTTTTGTTTTCTGTTCTTGAAAGCATGACTGCTTGGAAGTGGATTTATACATTTTTCTAAGAAAATATACTGCTACTGGTTATGTAGTCAATGTGTCCAAGGTATTTCATAGGTGAAAATAAGCCTTTTAAAAAAGCTTTCCCTCTTTTCATTTTAAAGCAAAATGCTTTAAGGTTTGTAAAAGACAGTCTCACCAACCATGTAAACATTTAAATAGATGTATCATGTTCAGTTTCCTTTTATTTCATTGTGACATCAAAAAGCAAGGTAAAATTGCAGGACATACATTAGTTTTCTTGAAATACAAAGAAAATTGACTCTATTTCCATGTATCATTTTTGTCAAAACAACTACATCTTGAAGATAAAGGTGTTATCTTGAAATATGGGTGCCAACATGAAAGCTGAGAAAAATAGAAGGAGGGTGACGAATATGAATGGCATTTTCTTCTTATGAAAGACAAATCTTTTTTTCCTGTAATATTTCCTGTAATATTATTTCCTGTAATATATATATATATATATACACATATACATATATATGTGTATATATATATATATATATATAATGAGATGGATCCCCAAGGACTTACTATTTAATTGTCATAATTATTTCTAGTAAGAAATTGAGAAATGTGTAAGAAACAGAAGAATCTACACATATTGAGTTAATACAATTGGAGAGCATCATTAATAAAGACCAAAATAGAATATAGTTTCCTATTACACAAGGATTTTATTTGGAATATTCCTTTACTGTATTTTGTAGATACATTGTTTAATCCTCTGAAGCTAGAGTTGCCTATAACACACAATAAGTCTTTTCTCACTGGGGAACAACTTCTAAGCTTCATAGAATCTTCTAACAGATTTCTAAAATGCCTTTTTTTGCAAGTGATATAATACTGGGTGCCATATAAAATAATTAAATATTTAAATAATAACACTGTCACTATTATTTAAGAATTTACATTTCAAGAAATCTTTAGTGTGAATTGTCTTTTTGTCCTTCATTCTCAAAGAGGACCATGACATCAGAGAAATTATGATGTGACTTGCAGTTGACTCTGATTTGAGTGAGGGAAGGCTGTGTAAGGTTCCCAGCCTCACTTTCTCCTCCAGAGCCATCTTGGTCCAGTGGCCAACTAGCGATGACCCACAATGCAATGGGACACCCTGGCCCAGTGAGAATAAAAAAAAACTCTGTGTGTGTGTGAATTTTTTTTTTACCTAAGTCTCTACTCTATGGGAAAGTGTCCTATGTGTAACTTGGGTCCAAGTGTCCAGATGTCCTTTTGTGTGATTCTTTCTCCTCTGTGTCACATTCTTTCCCTCTCTAGTCTCCTAAGACAGGTCAGGATATTCTTCTGACTCTTTATATTCATTATGTTCTACTTTTTAGAAAAAAAAATGGTGTGTTCTTTCACATTTATTACATAGTAACCTACTAGAAGAAAGGTCATCAATCTTCTGTTCTTTCTGTTTGCACTCAAGGCCTGAGTTGTATGATAAAATCAGGGTTCCCTCTGTTTCCTTGTAGCAGAGATTAGTTTTCCCTGTAAAACAGAAAGGTTGTCCCCAGAACTTGATTGGTCTCTGCCTCCCTTGACATACCTTCCTAGTCACTCAATGATATAAAAAAGTTGCTCCCACATGGAATTGTGACCTTAACTTCGACTTGGTGGATACAGATAAGTCAATACATGA
>CM053594.1:163239877-163253380 GCA_028646575.1 Pseudocheirus occidentalis | reverse complement strand
AGAGAAAATCACCATATTCATGAATGCATTACCAGGAAGGAATAAAAGAAGGAACAGAGAGAGAGACTTATTATCCAGTTTGCATCTGTTTCTCTATTTTCTACTATAAAGGACAAAATCTCTCTCCCAGGATCAACGCATCGCTTCTCAACTCACCACCATGCTGCTAACTCAATTCTTGATATAAATCCCTTCCCTCAACCTTCTTTCTCCTCTGATTGGAAGGCTAGAGGGCAGAATACCAAACTACCCTGCAAGTCTTCATTTATAGAAGACAGAAAGTGGACTATCACCTTACTCATATTTGTATCTGTTACTTTGTGTACTTTCCAGGCCCTCTTCTTCCGTTCTAGCACTCTACTTTCCTGCTTCTTTTTTGTGTTGTCTCCTCCTTAAGGCTGTAAGCCCCTTGAAGGCAGGTACTGTCTTCCTTTTTATTAACTGGATTACTTAGCACAGTGCTTGGCACATAGTAGGTCCTTAATAATGTCACTAAATTGAATTGAAAGCACCTACTATGTGCCAATATACTGTACCAGACACTTTACATGTATTAGATCATTTAATTCTCACAAGCCTGTGAAGTAGGTGCTCTTATTACCCCCATTTTGCCTTTGAGGAAACTGAGGCAGACAGAATTTGACTTATCTTGAGTCACACAGCTACCAAATAGCTTAGTCTGATTTGAGCTCAAGTGTTCCTGCCTCCAGACCCAATGCTGAATTTGCTGCACCACCTAGCTACCTCCCAAGCAGATGTGCCGCAAGAACAACAAAAATGACAACTTTGTTTTATCATAATTTTATTTGGTTTTTAATGGTTAATACTTTGTGGCTCTTCAATTCTTCATTTTCCATCAGTGTTTCTTCTTGGTTTCTGCTCCTCAGAATGTTGTACTTCCCCAGGAAAAGCTGATCATTGAAAATTTCATTACTATGCAAATTGATTCATTTCTTGATACTCAGCACCTGAATTATTTCAATTACTTCTTTTCTCTGATTGGAGGACTGGCAGGCAAAGAAAAAAAGGAAAAAAAAAGATCTCCCAAAGCTCTCTTTTTGAAAGGGCTCAGAACTTTCCAGGTAACTCTATTCTGCATCAGAAGCTCTGTTTGAATTCTACTCCATAGACCATTATGCTCCCTGGTCCCATCACCCCTTACATTTATGTATTTTTTTTTGTCTGCAGTGTTTGGACTAGTTTTATTTTTCTTTCTCTTCTGTATCCCTAGTTTTTAGCATAGTGTCTGGAACATAGCAAGTGATTAACAAATATTTATTGAATTTAAATTCAATTGTAGTGAATAGTTTAGACTGCTGCATCTTAGAAGACTGATATTCAGTCCTTTAAAATACATGGTAACAACTTTGGAGGTGTACGCAACAACTTAAATAATTATTGCACTTCTCCATTTTTCTTTCAGTAAGGAACCTGTGGTTATGGATTATTAGATTTCCTGTAAGGCAGTTTCCACAGGAAAAACCTAATCTGAATATCAATGGGACCAAGCAACCTTAGAGGAATAGATACCTCGTGCAAATCAATAGGATACTTTCTATTTTTCTTTTTCTCATCAACAAATCACACCTGAGTATGTGATTAATAAAAAACATCAAAGCATCATTTACTTTCATTTTTTAGTTATTGCCAAAGTTATATCTAAGAAGGTGAACTTCTCTTTGAGGATAAGGGAGAGGGAATTGTTTATTAACACAAGCAATGTTCTTTCCCTACCTGTGAAGAGGCAATACAGGTATTATTACTACCACTTTACAGATCTGACAACTAAGACTTGGAGAAGTTAAGTGACTTGTTCATCATCTCATAGTTAGAAAGTATAGGAGTCGTAATTCAAATCAAGTTCTAAACTCATTGTTCTTTTTACTTCATCACCATTCCCCAGGGGAAAAAAATAGGGAATAAGTTGAAAAGTGCTCAGAGTAGAAGGACACTATAAAAAACACATCCTAGTCATTTCTATATCACTTTTCTCTCAACTGTGGACTTTTCTTCTCTATTTATGTTTTCTCCTCTATTCCTTGTTCTACTATTTATAAATTGAGAAGGTTTGACCAAATACTTAAGGATCATAGGTCACAAGGAAAACAGGAGAAATCAAACCAAGTTGTTGTTTTTTTTAATGGACAATAAAGCGAAAGGTAAAAAAATAAAGGATTTCCATATATCAACCCCTGTAAGACAAAAGGGATCATTCTCATCAATGAATAGACAATCTAAGCTTTCCTACTCCAGAAAAATAATGCTTGAGAAGTTATAGTTCCTTGCTCACCAGTTTATAATCATGGCAAACAGACTAGTGAACAAAACTGGTATAAAGAACCAATTTCAAACAAATCATCTAGAGGACAAAGCCCACTTATAAAGCACTCTATATAGAGAGACATGTTTAATCTCTGATTTTTCTTACTGTACTAGATATGAATCTCAACATTTGTATAACTTTGTACTTAAGTTTCAGAGTTGTCTAAGGCTCAGCGGGTTTAAGTGACTAGCACATATGTGTAAATGGAACATATATAAACTTTTAAAAGACCTACCCCAAATTGCATACTGAGGAATATTTTAAACAAAAATACAAATTAAGGAAAGAGGAGAACTATTTTATTTTCTGCAAAGAAGCTTTTTCTCTCTCCTCTGGGAAAAAAAAAGCACTTGTTTAATTTCTTGTTCCCAGATAATTTTGCCATTTAGAAATTCTGCTAGATATCTCTGGAGAATGCTGTCACACATCCAGTCTTTGGCATTTAATGAATTTTATATTCTACTAATTTTGATAATGAGTAGTTAATAAGTGGTGATCAGCTCAGATACTTAACCAATCTTTGTTACATAAGTTTGTGAAAGTCTGCCCTTTCATGGTCTCACATATCCGTTAGCTAAGGTGTTGTTATTATCTAGTATTGTATCACAGAAAATTGCATTTGGTGCAACAGATTTGTAACTTTAAAATGACAGGACAGAAAGCTTATCCAGAGGATTGCAGCAAGGTCGACAATTTCAAAGAAGCCTATTTTGTGAAGTGATTGAGGTTTGAAAGTAATACATGTATTAAGAGATACAGATTCTGAACACCAAACAAACTTATCGTAGTCTGTGGGTTATCTAGGTGAAGGAAGAAGGGGCTAAATGGTGATCTCCTTCTTTTCATATTATTTCCCTCTCTCTTCTGTCACAAGGATCTGTTTCACATGTGTTTTCAAACAGGATGCACTTTAGCATGTGCTATGTGCTTCAAGGCATCCAATATATTGAAGAGAGTAGGTTAGGTTTTTTTCAATTATAATCCACTTTGGGAAGAAAGTTACTAACTCAGGAAAGCTGTGGTGCACTTTCTAAAAAGATATTATGAGTTTGTATATATATGGAAAATGGAGGGAGGATTTGAAAGGTCTCACAGACACCCATGGTCTGAGGCACTACGGTTTAGTAGGACTTTGTTCACCTTGTCCCCTTTTCCCTTTTCTGTCTTCATATTTTTGCATCCTATCACATGCAACTGAGAGACCCAGTTCTCAATCTCCAGGAAATAGATGTGCTAAAGCCAGTGGGCACAAAGTTAACTCTGCAGGGAATACTAGAATTTTCAAAGAGGAGCAGCTGGAAAGAGCAAAGTTAAATGCAAGTGAATTAATTTCTTTATGGGCAGGTAAATTGGTTCAATCACCTGGGGCCTTGATTTTGGAGGATTTTACCCTGCTGCAGTGATTATTTGAGCTGTAACTAAGGAAGGCAGTCATAGGGAGTGGCCAAGAGTAAATGACTTAGCCAGGTGGTACTAGGAGAAGATCCAAACTTGTATCCATGCATAATATCAACCAGTTTACATAAACAAAAGTAAATGAGAAGGTATTGAGAGAGGGCTCTCATCTTTTTCTTCCCTACATACTTCCTTCAGACTACATTTTTAACAGAGAATTTTCCACTTTATTTCTCTTAATGAATACCAAAATTTATTTCACATTTATAAATATGATGGAGGTATGAGTTCTGAGTGTGACTCTTTGAGAGTAGGGACTTTCTTTTGCTTTTCTTTGTAACATCAATGCTGAGCACAGAATATAGTAGGCATTTAAAAGTTTATTAACTTATTGACTGACTGAAGAATAGAGGTACATGTGATAATGATTTGCCAAGCCTCCCATTCTGTAAAAACAGTTCTGGATCCCTAGAAACAATTTTGAAAAGAGATGGGTAAACATTTTTTTCTCATGCCCTTTAAAAAATAAGCAAACAAAAATGAATCAATGAATGATAAAGGTGGCAGACAGTCATAAGGCTGACCTGTTAATTTTCTCTTCTGGCTAAGATGTCCTGGTACCTATATGTTAATTTTGTACAATTCTGTTGCTATGCAAAAATGAAAACTTTTCAGTATTAAGTATGTCTTTACATGTTGAGTTGGCCAATTACACAAAATCATCAGAAATATTTCTTTCTCCTTTATTCCTTCTCATTTGTATCAAAAGGGGAGGAAAAAAAACCATGTGATTAAAGTCTTTCTCTTTTTGATATATAAGGGGCCATTAAAATTATTTTTAGAGCCATGGATTTTTTAATTGCCCTATGAATAACATCTATAAAGGAAGAACAGTGAAACAGACTGAGAGATTCTTAGTTTTCCTCCGGTTAAGTTGTGCCTGAAAGAAGATAGGAGGGTTCAGAAAATGCAGCAATGTCATGAATTATAGATCTAAGTGACTTTCTGAACAGGAGTGATCATTACCTAGACTTTTGGTATATTCTATACAAAGACCTTAAGCAGCTTACAGAACAATCCAATGGCACAATCCTTTCCAGGGGCACAAATAATATGGAGAAAGAAATTGGACACAAAGTCTGGAGTCACAGATAACTAGATTACCCAGAGCCTCAACACCTTGACCCAATGAGTCTTACCTGACCCTCTTTTTTTGCTGCTATATTGGGAATTCTTACAAGCCCTTAGAATAGTAGAGTGGTAACATCAAAATTGATGGCTTTAATGTCTTATCCATTATAAAATTAAATGACTAGATTTGGTATGACACTACTCATGACTGATCATTTGAACAATCTATTATAATCTATTATAAGCTTTCCAGGATGATAAAATAAAGTGGAAGGGTTTCCATGATGGCAATGGACCTTTTCTCTTGGACCTTTAACACTCAGGACTGGCTGTTTCCTTTGGGGAAATATCTTTACTGAAGAAAAAAAAATTTTTTTCCAAAAATTCCAAGGTGCTACAGCTATAGAGCCAGCCAGTTCATTTATTTCCCTTACTGTCTTCTTGTAGATTGGTGGTCTGCAAGTGAAATAGGCACGAAACTCACAGAATGCAGCTATGTCCTTTCAGTTCTCTGGAGGATACCTCAAGTCTAATCTTCACTCTGTAGATAGCCAAATGAACCTGAAAGGAATTGGGTTGAGACTTGATTCTGAGTTAATAGCATCAGAGTACATTCTTTTCTTTAAGTGTCCTGACTAAATGCCACCTTAACCACATATCAGTTTTCAGTGCAAGTGCTCAAGATAGATTTCATCTTTCACCCTATGCATCCAGCACAACTGGCTTTAATATAGTCAAAAGACAAGTAGCAGTTTAGGAAAGAATAGCTCTGAGGTTTGACTCCTTTCATATGATACCAAAAGGCACTCTCAGAATAGAAGAGATTATTTTGCAAAAGCTGTATTCACCTTATTCTCATAGATCAACTGCCATATCACTTCATTCATGGTAACAGAAATGAAGGAAATTGGAGCAGAAGTACACACTTCTAGGATTTTTACAGTTTTTACCTATTAAAATAGCTATGTTTAATATTTCAATAATCAATATTTAATGACTGGGATATTTTTTGAAGGGGAAAGTGGTGTGTGTGTGTGTGTCTAGAACTTAGACTGATGCCTTACACACATTGGGTGCTGGATAAATGTTTGCCAAATTCTATTGACGCAGTTCTAGTTTCATTGATGTCCATGTTCTTTTCATATATCCAGATCTTAACTGCTTACTCTGGTGGATAGAGTGCTGAACCTCTAAACTCAAGGATATCTGTGTTTACGTCCTATCTTTGATACTCATTGATCCTGAATGACCACAGAAAAGTCCCTTAATCTTTTACAGCAGCAGTTCTCAACCTGTGGATTGTGTTTAGATTGTAACAATGAAAATACATCCTGTATATCAGATTTATAACAGTAGCAAAATTACAGTTATGAAGTAGCAATGAAAATAATTTTATGGTTGGGGGTCACCACAACATGAGGAGCTGTATTAAAGTATTGTGGCATTAGGAAGGTTGAGAAGCACTGCTTTAGAACTTCTGTTTCCTCAGATGGTTTATTGTGAGGTTCCAATAAGACAGATTGTGTAAATGCTTGACAAATCCTACTGTTTTATATAAACGGCAGTTATTCCTATTAATATGTGGTCTTCATGAGTTGTGACAAGAAAATTGGTCATTTATTCACCACCCTGTTGATAATGAGCATTTCTCAATATAACCCTCATATAACAGAATACATGTGACTCTACTCAGATCCTTTCCAGCTTGAAAGGAGTTTCCAGGACATGTGTTCTATTCATCAACTCAGGGTTAGGGGCAGCTAATGGGCACAGTGAATTGAGCACCAGCCCTGGAGTCAAGAGGACCTGAGTTCAAATCTGGCCTCACATACTTATTAGTTACAAGCTGTGTGACCTTGGGCAAGTCACTTAACCCTAATTGCCCAGCCCTCTTCCCTCCAAAAAGCAAAAAACACAAACAAACAAACAAACGAAATGAACCCAAGGTTATCTCATGGCATGCTAAGGCATTGACATAGGTTCAAGGATATGCAGTTATATGAGAAACAGTTTCAAAAGGTTTTCTTCACAATATCCCAAAGATTAATGGATAATGCAAGTATAATTCTCCGAATTTTAAAAAATATGATATTGAGGCTTGGGAAGATGATGGGACTTAACCATGACCACATGGTTAGCAAATTGGGAAGCAGAAATTTGAACTCAAATCTCCTGATTCCAAGTTAGTAAAAAAAATATATATATATTATATATATATATATATATATATATATATATATATATATTTACTGTTTGTTAGGCATTGTGTTAAATCTGGGAACATAAAAGAAAGACAAAAAATAGTCCCTGACCTCAAGGCACTCACATTCTAATAGGAGAAATATAAATAATTAGGTACTTGCAAGATACTTGCAGTGACAATGGAAGGTAATCTCAAAAAAAGAAGGCATTACTAGCTCGGAATAGAAGTGTAGCTAAATTGTTGAATCTGTGTAGGTAAGTAAATGTAAGTCCATTTACTCTTCAGGGTTCAAAGGTAAACCCACAATTATTACATTCAATGTTAATTTAATAGACAAAATCTATGGATCCCTTTAAAATAGAAAGGTATACTTCTTTCTATTTAAATGAATCTTTAGAGCATATTACAACAAATATTGTAAAAAATCAAATGTTTTTCTTAATATGGAAATGTTATAATTAATAATATGGGATATCTGATTTCTAGACAATAAACAGGGTGAAATTTAAAGAAAACAGTTTATTGGATGAAATCTTAACCTCTAATCTGTATTAATCTGTCTTATTCATGTAAATACAATTTTACAAGTAACAGAATATCCACAATCTAATCCAATCTTTGTATTCAAAGCACTTTATATAAGAAGACTTGAACCATAAGGGTCTAATTTATGTTAAATCAAATTATGGAGTCATGAATGGAAAAACTAACTTTTCCAGGATAAGTTAAACTATTGATTTTGTAAATAAACTGGACACGTAGAAGTTTTATGTAGATATAGTGTATAAGAGACCTGTAGACACAGAAAGAAGAGAGGCCTTTTTATGTAAAAAACACTTGTTTCAAATAGTAGTCAATATTCAATGTAGTAGATTTCTTAAACTAACAAGATTACATATTATATATATACATATACATTTCCATGTACATTTATATTTCCATATAAATTTCCATATATATATACATACATATATATGAAAAGAGCAATATGCCTAAACTTTTGATAGTTGTAATAGTCTCCCCAAGTCTCTGGCTCTAAAGAATAGTACCACAGAAAAGGAATGAAATGTGTTGGGTTTTGTTTTTTGTGTTTTTTACTATTTTTCTCTGTCATTGTGAATGTATATGTTAAGTGGAACATGGGTAGGATTTTTTGCATTAAAATCAGTATTGGTCTGGAGGAAAAAGAGGTCAATTTTGCTTGGCAGCAATCATAGCAACACTAGTGCCAATTTTGTCAATATAGAAACTACCACTTCCTCTTCAGAATTACTATGAAAGCTTCCAGTACTCAAAATAATGAAAGAATAGTTGAAATGATTTTCCCCAATTGTGGTCAGAATAAGAAAAGAAAATGCCATGAAGTGGGAAAAAGTAAGGTAATGATTTTTTCTTTGATAAGCATATAGAAAAGCATACTGACATGGTTAGATTATTTAATTTTGAATATATTTTCATATATTTCAAAACATGCATGTTTTCATTTGACTTTCCTTTCCACTGAAAAGGTGCCAAATTGCTCTGTGTTTCACTTTCATGAATTGGAGTAGCCAAAAATAAAAACAAAAGGGGGATCATCATTACCTTACTATGATATAGAAAAAAAACATCATCTGGAGTGATATTTTCAGTTCTTTTTGCCATATTTAAGGAAAGGTAATGACAAATGGAGGACCATTTAGCAGGCAGACCAAAAACCGTGCCGTAAAAAATATTAGAAAAAAAGGGTAATCTATGTGACCTGAGACAAATCATATAACCTCTCTTAGTCATGGCTTCTTCATCTACAAAGTGAGGAGGCCAACATTCTGTTTTTTCTACTTGGTCTCAAGTAAAATAATTAGAAGGGATAGAAGTTGCAAAAATGTAGATTTCAAATCAGTGTATGGAAAAATTTTCAATCAATACAAACAGATTGAAAGTAGAATGGTCTGTTTCAGAAGGCAATGAGGTTCCTTTCTTGATGATCACATGCCAAAACTGTTGCTGAGAGTATTCCTTTGAAGAAAAGCATTGGCCTAGTTGGCTTTGATATCCTTTCCTAATTCAAGATTCTGTGATTCTGTGAAGTTATCTTAGTCTTGTCCATGACACACAAATACCTTGTCCTAGCCATGACACCAGCTATGATCATAGCATCAGCCAAACTGGGATTCTACTCATTGCCTATAAATTTTATTCATTTCCCTGAGTATGAAGCTCTGATCATATGGTAGTATGAGGTATAATAATAGTTATTCTAGCTCTTCAATGAAAGAAGTTCAGAGCATGGAGAGATTGTTTCTGCCTACAATGGTCATGAATGGCTTAATTGAGGAGGTTGCATTTGATATGGACCCTGAAGAATGGGAAGGATTTCAATAAGGGGAGATAGAATAGAAAACGGCAAGTAAAAAGGAGAGTAGGGGCAGTGGAAGAAATTCAGCAAAATGAGTAGAATTTAGAGGCAGTAGGAAAGAGGTCAGCATGAACATGGTTGGTGCCAGTGATGAGAAACAGTATTATTTTGCCCCAAGTACAGAAGTGGCACCATTCTCTGTGGGTTACTCTCCCATGAACGTTTTGAATTTTCACTGCAATGCTTGAGAACTGTTATTTTTAAAAGGGATTTCATGCTATAGGAAGTGGAGTTTTGTGACTTTAAAAAGTAAATGCATTAATAAAATATACTTCAATGTACCCTAAGTCCTTCTGTGTTGTGACCTGAGTGACTGCCTACCTTAGTGAGTCCTATTCCTAATTCTAACTAGAATGTGTGGTGTACATATGTAGAGGAGTAGAGGAAGATCTAGTTGTGTAACCCTGGGCAAGTCACCTTACCCTATTTGCTTCAGTTTCTTCATCTGGAAAATGAGATGGAGAAGGAAGTGGCAAACCACTCCAGTACCTTCACCAAGAAACCATAAATAGGGTCACAAAGAGTAAACACAAGTGAAAAAAAAAGATTCAGCAATGAGAGAGACAGAGACATAGACAGAGAGAGAGACAGAGAGAGAGAGAGATCAAGTAGTGGGGTCAGATTGTAAAGGGCCTTGATTGAATGGCAAGATTTTCTATTGTTTAGTAGATAATGGGAAAAAAAATTTTTAACAAAGGGAGAGATATGATCAAAATAGCAACAGAGAAGACTCTTTTGGTGCAGTGAAGGCATACAGGAATGGTTGGAGGGATAAGAAAGTAGAGACAGGAAAAATGATTATTTAGTAACTACAAAGTCTCAGCATGAGGTAATAAAGAACAAGAATAACTAAAATGGAAACAGAATTGAGGGATTCATTCATGTGTGATCAGTATGTGTTCAAAAGTAGTTTACCCCTCCTGGCTTATGAAAGAGTCAATTCTGTGTAATTCACTGTTAGAAAAATGAAAAATTATTAGAGGTTACATTTTTATGTTCTGTGAAAATTTCCAACAATTGATGTTTTAGATGGCAGGTCTATTGTTAAGCATGTGCCTTATAAAAGTGCCATTATTTGAAACTTCAGGCTCTTATTGAACAGCACAAGATGAACTTTATAATTTAACTGGATGACTTATCCTTAATCGACCCTTACTCCATTCTCATTCTTATTGAATGCAATCAAACTGACTAGTCTTTCTGTAGTGAGAGATAAAACTGCTCTAGAATGCAACAAGTGTTTTATCTATTTCTCTGAGCAACTCAACAAATATTTATTAAGTTCCTACTGTATGCAGGGATTACTGATTGCAATGCAACATATTTTTCATTTCCCACACATTTGCATGATGGGAAAGCACTAAACATTGTCTGCTGATGTTGGAAATGATGAAAGTGACCCTAAGCAAAATGAGTGAAATAATTTTTTTTTAGAATCTTCATTAATCTAAAAGGTGAACATGCATATTTTCCATTTGTAAATCTGAAAATATATAACAGAATTTAAGGACAGAAGGTATTTTGAATGAGTTTGCTTCCACATAACATTTTAATCTTTAATTACAGGTCAGTAATATTTCATTCTAGGGCAGCTACATGGTGCAGTGGATAGAGTTCCAGGCCTGAAATCAGAAAGACTCATCTTCCTGAGTTCAAGCCTGGCCTGAGACACATACTAGATGTGTGACCCTGAGCAAGTCATTTAATCCCTTTTAATTCAGTTGCCTCATCTGTAAAAAGACCTGAAGAAGGACATGGCAAACCACATGAAGAGTTGCACATGATTGAAAAATGACTGAACGATATTTAATTACAGATTCCTTCATTACAGTCTTACCTTACTGTGATATAGAAATTACCTTCCATTTGAAAATACCTTCCATTTGCACTTTATACATTTTTATACCCATGGTTATTTCAACACTGTCTCCCCCATTAAAATGTGAAGTTCTTGAAGGTAGGGACCATTATTTTTTGTAATCACTTAACACAATATCTGAGTCGTAGGTATCAGTTATTTTTCAGTTGTGTCTGACTATTATTGACTCCCTTTGAAGGTTTTTTTTCACAAAGATGCCAGAATGGTTTGCTGTTTTCTACTCTAGCTCATTTGACAGATGAGGAAACTGAGAAAAACAAGGTTAAGTGACTTACCCAAAGTTATACAGTTAGTAAGTGGCTGAGTAACTCATGAAGATGAGGCTTTCTGATTCCAAGCCTAGTACTCTAACCACTGTGTCACTAGTCACCTCTCATCTGGGTCATAATAAAAATTTAAACATGTTTGTTTACCGATTGCTTTACTTACTTTGGTTTTGCAGAGGCCATGATGAAAAGAATGAAATCTCTTGCAAAGTCCCCTGATCTGGAAAGGATTGACTGGTTGTTTGTTTGAGGAAGGACTAGCTAAAAAGTCCAAAGAGGTTTATCAGCAAGTTTGAGCATCTGGTAATGGATTGTGTTGGCCAAAGCAATGCATGATAGTCATTTACTATGGCAAAGAAAGATAAATGGGTCATAGGAGGTATTAAACAAATACTTCTTAATTTATTTATGAACTGTGATCTGAATCAGTGAAAGAATTGTTAAAGAAATTATGAATTTTTGAAATAAATATAATTTCTGATAAAAACCAAATAAAAATAAATGCATTAGAAAATACAGTACATGCGAAAATACTAAATAACCAGTGCTTATCTATCCTAAAGCTGAGAATGGCTTCATAATGACTTTTAATGGACTTGTTATTGGAGAGTTGGGCAGCATATATCCATTTAAAAAATAAGCAAAGAAGAAATGAACTGGTCATTTTAGAAATTTGTTTTGTAAACAGTTAAGACAGTTATGAAATGGAGGGGTGCAATTATTTTAGAGGATTTGGGAAATTCCTATGCATAGAGATTTTAAGAATAGTGTAGAGAGTAATCTAAATCTATCAGTCAAGATGGCAGCATAAGAGCAGGAAAATTCTGTGGCTCCCCCCATAACCACTTCAAATACCTCTAAAATATGACTCTAAACAAATTTTAGAGTTATATAACCCACAAAAATGACAGAGAAAAAATGAATCTCCCACTGAAGTTAGCCAAGCAGGCAGACAGGAAGGGTTCATCACAGCACACTGGGAGCTGAACCTAGCCCAAAGTGAGCTCATTATTTTAACCCCAGGGGCGCCAGGACGAGCCATGCCTGGAGGGACTTCAGAGAGTGGATCTAGGGGTGATGGAGCTCAGGCCAGCCTCTACCCTCAGAGTGAGAAGTGGTGGAAGCAGCCCTGCAGCTGCCTCCACATGGCTTCTTTAGAGCTCCCAGACTACAGATCATGGGTGGGGGGTTGGGGGGGCAGCCAAGCAACTATCCAGAGGCTCAGCACTCTTTATTTAACCTGCTAGAATCATTATCATGGTCTTCAGTGGTGGTTGTGAGGTGTGTGACCAGTGATCCAAAGCTGGTGGGGGCTGTAGAGACAGCACCCTCCTAATAATTCCAGCAGCTGTGAAAAGCCCAGTGATTTGGGACAAAGCTCTCCCCTATGGAAGGAGAGCTCTACTGTGGCAAAGAGCTCGAAAGTCAAGTAATCAACTGACAACATGAGGAAGCAAAGGAAACAAAGCAAGCACACTCATCCAACCATAGATTTCTTTTTTGGGGAACAAAAGGGATCAAAGCATTGAAAGGGAGGAAGACAACACCATCAGAACTCCTGTACCAAAAGCTTCCAAGAAAAATATAAACTGGTTACAGGCCATAGAGGAGTTCAAGAAGGATTTTTAAAATCAAGTAAGAGAAGTGGAAGAAAAATTGGGGAGAGAAATTAGAATGATGCAAGAAAATCACTAAAAAAGAGTCAACAACCTGACTGAAGAAGATAACACCTTTAAAAAACAGACTAACTCAAATGGCAAAGGAGGCCCAAAAAGCCAATGAAGAGAAGAATGCCTTAAAAAGTCAAATTTGCCAGATGGAAAAATAATTTCAAAAGCTCACTGAAGACAATAATTCCTTCATAATTAGAAAATGGAAGTGAATGACTTTATGAGAAATCAAGATACC
>CM053594.1:163221122-163239377 GCA_028646575.1 Pseudocheirus occidentalis | reverse complement strand
GCTGCAATAAATACTTTTGTACATATGGGACCCTTTCCCACTTCTGTGATCTCTTTGGGATACAACCCCAAAAGTGGTATTACTGGGTCAAAGGGTATGATATTATTTATAGCCCTTTGGGCATAGTTGCAGATTGCCCTCCAGAATGGTTGTATCAGTTCATAGCTCCACCAGCAATGCATTAGAGTTCCAATTTTTCCACATCCTCTCCAGCACTTTTCATTTTCCTGGTTTGTCATCTTAGCCAATCTGACTGGTGAGATGTGGTACCTCAACGTTGTTTTGCTTTGCATTTCACGAATCAATAGTGATTTGGAGCATTTTTCCATGTGCGTAAATATATCTTTAATTTCTACCTCTGTAAATTGCCTGTTCATGGGGTAGGTCATCTTTCAACTATATTTGCATATTTGTGGATAATGCTAAGGAACTTCAAACCAATAGAAAAATAAATTGCTTTTTGAGTTTTGTTAGCAAAAATCTGATTTCACTTTAGAGCACATATCAGAGCATTGCCAGGTGGAACAGTGGATAAAGTACCAGACCTGGTTTTCCTCATCATAATCCTGTGATGTAGGGAGTACAAATATTCTCACCATTTTACAGGTGAGGAAACTGAGCCTCCAAGAAGTTAAATGATTTGCGTAGGTCACAAGGGAAGTAAGTGGTAGAGCCCCAACTACAATCCATGTTTTCTAACTTCACGTTTGAAGGGAGAATGCTATTTTATTTCTATCACTATGAAAATCATAGAGGGGACTGGAGGGAATTTTATAAGATTGTGTGATTCACCCCAAGGAAGGGCAGGATTTATATTACCTTTCTATATTTTCAAATATTTTAGGTCTCCCTTAATAACATATCACTTTCTAGTAATACATGTAATATAGATATTTGACACTTTTTTCACCTTAGAGGATGAAATTACATCTACAGATATAAGTTATATTATCTTAACATAAAGCTTTAGGATAGATTTGAGGGCAGGGGGAAGGCAGCTGACAAGGTGGGACAAAGTGGATATCAGTGGCTTAGTTTCAGAATCTTTTATTTCTATGAAGTATGTTAAACCATTCTGCATCTAGAACATGAAATTATTTTCATGCTGATTAAAAGAAATGCTAGTGATGACATGAAAATTAATTAGAATAGGAAATGATTGATTTTGGATAAACATCCATTTAAGCTGGCTATTTGAATGAAACTCTTCCTTTGCCCAAATCTACTCTGTGCATCTAAGCATAGCACCAGGTTCATGGTCCCCAAAGTGTTATATATAATATTAATCTCCCTTGTTGAAATTTCATTTTGTTTCTGCTTGTAGAACCTTTCATAATTCAAAAAATCATATCTGAACCTTGACATTAAAATTTTAAAAAAGCATTGTTATGCTTCTGCATGCCAGGAAGCCTGATACTCCTGGTGTGCTGCATAGGGGATTGTTTTCTAATAGCAGGTTACCATTAAGAGTTTGAATTTCACAATTGAGATGAAATGGTCTTTGTCTTCAAGAATCCTTTGTTCTCAGGGGGAGCTTTTGTAGATGAGGTGAACATAGCACAGACTGATTTTTTTATAGCTATACTAATTTTCTGATGCCTTAATTACACACATATCAAATAATTCTCCTCCCACCCCCCAAAATTGGCAATGTGAAGTAAAAAATCAGAAATATGCATGTCTCTTAGCCTAATTTTAAAATAACTAAGCTGCTAATCTTTTTTTTAAAACTCAGTGTTCCATATGTAATCTCTTTTGTAGATGAAGCTTTAAAAATCTTTCAGTAGATAATAAAATTCAGGGGGATGTATTGCAGTGGTGTCAAACTCAAATTAGAAATGGGGCCACTATTAATTTAGTTTTAAAATATAAAGCCACATATGGTTTGTGATATTCTTATTTATTTTGTTAATTATTTTCCCAATGATTTTTAAATCATGTTTGGGCCCACTTAGCAGTATTGCCACTTGTCAGACAGCCACATGTTTGATTGTTTGATAACCTCTAGTAGATAGATGGTCTGGACTTGGAGTTAGGAAGTGCTGACTTGGAATACTACTGGAAATGTAGATAACTAGCTGATTACCCTAAGAGGTAACTGATGAGACACAATGGAGAGACTAGAACTGGAGCCAGGAAGTTGTTGTTTAGTTGTTTACTCATGTCTGAAATTTCATTAACCACATTTGGAGGTTTCTTGGAAAAGATATTGAGTTTATCATTTCCTTCTCCCACTCATTTTACAGATGAGGTAACTGAGGCAGACAGGGTTAAGGAACTTGCCCAGAGTCACACAGCTAGTAAGTCTCTGAGGTTAAATTTGAACTCAGAAGTATGAATTTCCCTGACTATAGTCCTGGCACTCTATCTATTGGGCCGCCTAGAAAGTCAGAAAGATATGAGTTTAAATCTGGCCTCAAGACACTTATAAGCTGAGTAGCCCTGTGTAAGTCACTTAACTTCTGTTTCACTTAGCCTCAGTTTCCTTAAATGTAAAACAATAATAAAAATAGCACCTCCCTCCCTCTGGAAAGCTGATTGTTCTTGGTTTTACAGCTTTAAACAGCCATACATTTACATAAACAAAAGATGATTCACTGGTTTTAAAAATTATTCATTTTCCTTTATAACATTCCTTTAATCATATAAATGGAAAATGAGTACATATGATCTTTTAATCAACTTATTTTAAAATAAAAAAAATTTAAAAAATTAGTCTAGTTAAATGATTCTTAACTTGAGCTCTGTGAACTTACAAAAAGCGATTTTGAGAAAGGTATTTTAGTATAATTGATTTCCTCTGCAAATCCTTTCATTTTCTTTTATGTATTTATTTTATGCTGAAGGGGTCCATGATGCAAAAAATAAAGAAAAGGTTTAAAAAACCACTGGTATTACACACACACACACAGACACACACTGTGTTTCTGTATCATATATATGTAATATACACATACATAAATACACATGTATACATACACACACATCACCTTATATGAACTCCTTGCTAGAAAGTACTATTTCATTTTTGTCTTTGTGTCTCCAGTATCTTTGTACCTCTTTGTGGATAGTCCAATGTTTGTGAATAGTACATTACTAAGCTAAAAGATATTGATTTGTATTGATTTTTCCAAGCTGATTGCAAGAGTTGCTGAATTGCATATATATGTAAGTGATGACATCTGCAAGCTGATTTAGATTTCTCATTTTGGGCCTTTAAGACTCTGGAACTACCTGCATAATAGAGCATAGGCACTGAAGGCAGATTCAGTTTCTAGACAATCCATCCACCTAATTGCCAAGATCTTTTAGACATCTGCAATGAAAAGAAATAGCTGGCTTTTTTTTTTTAGTTTTTGGAAGTAACTATGACCCCATGTAATGGTAAGCAAAGAAGGCCTTGTTTCTGCTAAGTTATTTAGCACCTTGTTTCATTTCAAGTATCTTTTAAGGCTTTCTCATGACTATATCAAGTCATTGTAAAATAACAGAACTTGTGAACCCCACAACTTGTGAACCCTGTTGTTGATGCAACAGGAAAAGAAGGAGCTATTGTCTATACATAAGGAGAAGCCCAAGGTGGGAGAGAACAGAACTGAGAAGAAGTGAGAAGGGAACTCATTTGGTGGCAGAGTTGAGGAGGAGATAATTTGTGGTATTCTGGCCCTCTGTTTGTCTGTTCTGTCTGTGCTGACTTGTGTTTGTGATACATTGTGCAAAAGCTCTGGCACCTTACTGGAATCCCTGAAAGAAGTTTTTCTGGTTGTCTGTTTACAGAAGTCCTGGAGGAGGGTTTTGAAGGTCCTGGGACTTTACTGATAATTTCTGTTGACCTCTCAGACTTTGTTTGTGAGTCTGTGTCGATTTCATAGACACATAGTGAATTGATGATGGTGCCAGTAATGTGTATGCATATTACTGTGGCTCTGGTAAGCTTTGTCTTCCCAGAAACAGGAACTATGAAGGATTTGAGGTGGCCTGGACACTGTGAGCTTCAGTATGGAATGGGAACTGGATGAGGAACTGGACAAAGGACTGAGAGCTGCCTGCCTTTGAATCCAGGTTTCGGTTGGGTAGATTTTGGCAGGAGCTAGGACCATGGAAGAGGAACCATGGAAACTGAGAGCTAGCCTCAAGATGAAAAGACCTCTTCTTGGGTACTTAATGCTCACTTAGAAGAGTGTGATTTACTGTGACCTGGGAGTTGAGAATTTCTACTTTTGTATTTTGTGTCCCTTAAGGAGGCCTGCTCCTTAAGGATAATTGAATTAAGGACTTCCTGAATGATATCTTTTGTTTAAAACTATTCTGCCACTTGGTGAAAACTACATGGCCACTTTAGTGATAGGTGGTTATAACATTGTAAATGTTACACTTTAGTTTCTGTGAATGTTTTGCTTTAATTTATTGCTGAATAAATAGAGAGTTCACTATACTATGTAATCCAAATCTTGAAGCTATTCACAGCAGCAGTCCTCTGGAAAGTTGCTGGTGCTTGGATTTACACCCCAGAAGTGTCTATAGTGACTAGGAAATTTGTGATAACTGGAAGCCGCCTCTGTGGTATTGGCTTTGGCATTTTTGAGAATAGTGAGCTCAAGGGAAGCCCCCATGTAAGATTTGGGAAAATGACAAGATGGTAAAACAGATTGAGACAACTACTTTATGAAGCTATATCATATCAAATAAGTCATATTTTGATGGTGATACATACTGCTATAAACTTTTTAGGAATTACCCCCAGAACAGAATTTGAATTATAAGAGAATGCGCACCTAAATACTTTGTTAAATTCTGGTGCTTAGATTATTTCAGAATTAAAATATGGAGTATTTAATTAAATAAAATATGGTAATAGATGATGGCAAAAGAAAAAAAAACTGCAAAAAACTGTCATTTAAACGACTTAAAATAGCATCCAATGATACTATCCAATAATACTCCATTCATTAGATTGAATAAATACTAATGACTTTTGTAGTAAGTAGATTTAAATGTTTTAATAATCATTGACATTTTTAAAACCAGACAATCAACAAGCATTTATTAAGTCTCAGGGATTGTATAAGTGTTGAAGTGTACAAAAAAAAGGTCAAAAGATAGTCCCTGCTCTCAAAGGACTCACATTATAATGGTGGGACCACATGAAAACATATATATGTGTATGTGTGTGTATGCATGCATGTATGTGTACATACACATACACACACATGTGATAAATATAAAGTCATTCCATTGGGAAGACATTGGAATTCGACCTGTTAGGAGATCAGATGTTTTGAATGAGAAATTGTAAGAAAGTCAATGTTGTTGGATAAGACTGGAATAGTAGAAAGGAGCCACATTGAGAAGAACTAAAAAAAAACAACAAAAACTTAGGGTTTTATATTTGATCTTAGAGGTAGGAAGGAGACACTGGAATTTATTGAGTAAGGGGGTGACATGGTGCTACCTGTACTTTATGAAGGTCACTCTGGCATCTGATGTCAGTTCAAAATAGTCCAGGTGTGAGTTATACCTGGGTGAGTGAAAGAAGTAGACATATAGAAGAAGAGTTATGAAAGTTGAAATGACAAGACTTGGAAGACAATTGGCTACATGAAGTGGGGGTGAGAGAGGAGCTGAGGATGACACCTAAGTTGTGCTCCTTTGTGACTACAAGTAGGACTGCACCCTTAATAGTAATATGGAAGCTGGGAAGAGAGGAGGATATAATGGAAAATCCAAATGAGTATTATTTTGGTATTTTGAGTTTGAGATACCTACAGTCTGAGATTTCTAAGAGTGGAGTTAAGGAAAGGAATCAGGGCTGGATATGTAGAACCGGGAATCACTTGCACAGAGATGATAATTGAACCCATGAAAAATGTATGTGATCACTAAGGGTAAGAATATATAAAAAGTTGAGAAGGCACCTGAAGACAGAGCCTGGAAGGGGCCATCTATAATTAGTAGGCAGGAAATGGATGCAGACCCAGTAAAGGAGACTAAGGAGTAGTCAGACAAGTAAGAAAAACAAAGACAAAAACACAACTTCATGTTTTTACTCACAGTAAAGTCTGTGATGGATTTTTAAAATATGTAAAAATATTTAATTTATTTCTTTTTTTAAAAGAAGACAGAATTTTTTAAAACATGTTTTGGAGGGGGAGAAGGCATGGCAGTTGGGGTTAAGTGATTAAGTGAGTCAAGTGTCTGAGGTCAGATTTGAACTCAGGTCCTCCTGACTGCAGGGCTGGAGTATTTAATTCATTTCTAAAAACAACTTATCACTACAATAGTGTTGAGTATGAATTTTGTCTTTCCCACATATCTCTAGGGCTTCATTAAGCACAATTTCAAAAATTTTAGTTTGATAGTATTAAAAAATGCTATCTACTTATAGAATTTGTTTCATGTGAGACTATTTTTCTGAATGCCATAGAAATATCTAAGAAAATGAAGAGATTTAAAAAATTTCATCCTTTGAATTATTAAAGCTGTAGATAGGTGGGAAAAGTAATTTTTGAAGTTATCATGAGATATTTGCATACAGGGAGCATTAATGCAAAAGGAAATAGGGATTTCCATGTGGTTATCTGTAATAGAAGCATGTAAAAAGCTAACTAACACATTTCAAATTGTTAAATGTAATGTAGTAGCATTGAACATTAGACACTGTTCTTTAGGGACTAGGGATTGCTGACAGCACTGGTAAAATGACAACTTTAATGATTCTAAATTATAAATCAAAATAAAATTTTGTACAAATTACCATGATGATTCCCCAAACACCACAAACTGTCTCAGCTTTAAGAAGTGAATTTGCAGCTTATAATTTTGGCTACTTCACTTTGGTTAAAAAAAAATAAATCTTGGAACAGTTAGGTGGCTCAATCAATAGAGCATTGGCTCTGGAGTCAGGAGGGCCCAAGTTTATATTTGGCCTCAGACGTTTGACACTTAGTAGCTGTGTGACCTTGGCCAAGTCACAACCCCAATTGGGTTCCTCACTCCCCCCCCCCCCAATTTCTCCGTAGTCAGGCAATATTCTAAAGAACTCAGGTTAAGTGTTGCTACTGCGTCATATTCAGCATTTTGCAATGCTTACTAACTTTGTTTCTCCCAAAATGCAGACCAACTACAAATGTACCATGTCATTCAGTAAAACAGATGAATTTTGGGAAGGAGACTGAAAGAGACGTTGAAGCCCCACCTGAAAAAATAACGTAAAAAAACCCAACAACAAAGTGCTTAATATATCATATTAGAACCCTGGAAGGATCTTAAGGATCATTCATTCCATGTGCTTCATTTTACAAAGGAAGAAACTGAGGCCTCAGAAAGTAACATTAGTTTGCTCAAGGTCAGGGATGATACATTATTCAACTTTTACAGAAATTGAAGTTGAGCTGAAGTGGGACTAGTTTTCTAGACTACCAGTGCAGCTCTCTTTTAGCCACTGTTGAAATGTGTTACTAGATGTGTGTTGGAGAGTATGTGTGTATGGGTGGTGGTGGTGGTGGTGGTGGTGTTGGTAATGTTGTGATAAATCACTGGTCCCTTCTATAGCTTTAGTCTTTGGCTTCTTTAAAGCACTTAAGAATGAGCATCTAATCATCAGAGGGGAATGAAGATCCTTTTGATATTAGAAGGATTATCCTAGCCCTCTAGCTCATCACATTTGCCCCAGCAAAATTTATGAAACTCAGGAGGTAAACTTTGTTGAGGGGGAACAATGGGGAAGGGGTATTAAGGGAAGCAAGAGCATTCCCAGAAAGTCATGGACTTCCCTATATTCTACAACCCTTTTCATGGGAGCAGACCAACAATAAACCATAATGAGAGGGCAGAGAAGAGTACTTGGCCTAGGGAAGCACTTTAAACTCCGTGTGCTCCCACATCCTCCACAGGGCTCCTGGATCCCTGATATATTCTCCCACACTTCTTCCAAGGCAGCATACAACACTTTTAACTTGGTCCCTATTTCCAACTTCTGGAGTTCAGGCCTCAGGGAATTTTGAAAAACAGTAGAGGCAACAATTTCTGGAGAAAGACAAAGTCCTGAGAGTCTTAGATGGAACTAAGGAACTCACTGCCCTCCAGTAGATCCAAAAATGCTATTTCTTTTCCTCTCCTTTGTTCTCCCCAATAGAAGACCACAATTGTCCCTGGATGGATCTTGTGGGAGGGGGAAGTCTGTCTCTTCTTCTCAATTGGTGATATATGAGACATACACCCAAGGGTCACTGAAGTATGCACTGAATAAATAGGCTTCCTCCCCTCTTCTCTTTGACTAAGCCAGAACTTGGGCCCTGACAGTCTAGAACTCTGTAGGCTGTTTCTCTCTCTCTGGAGTCTATGCTTGTCTCCCCACTTGCTAACTGGGTGCTATTTCCACCAATAGCATTCTCATTCCGTGCTAGGCTCTAAATTCCACCCCTCCAAAGATACCCTTGACATCTTCCTTAAACCACTAGTTATACATTAAACCCCTTTTCAGAATCCCTTTAGATGTCCACCTGGAGGCAAAGTTCCCTATTTGCAAGAGTTTCAGTCAGTCAAGTATTAGTTAATTTCTTGTTTTGTGTTGGGTGCTTATCTAAACACTGGGGATACAAAGAAAATTAAAACACATGCTCATATCTACATATACATACATACATACATACATACATACATATATATATATATATATATATATGTATAGTTCTTGCTCTCAAGGTGCTTACATCCTGATGGTAAAGTGGTAAAGAAAATACAAGAATATCTATGCATGAACATCATATATATGTGTGTATACAGATATGCATATATGTATGTTTATATATGCACACACTAACAAATACATGCATTTATGCTCACACACGTGTGCATACATGTATATATACATATATGTATCTACATATTGTGCATATATACAGAAAGAGAGAAGAAAAGAAGAGAAAAAAGGAGAAAAAGAAGAGAAGAATAGAAAAAGAGGAAGAAAGAAGAAAGAAGAAGAAGAAGTAGCAATTAGTAGTAGTAGTAGTAGTAGTAGTAGTAAGAGTAGTAATAGTTATAGCAGCTGGGGAGAATCAGGAAAAGCCTCCTTATAGAAGGTGTGATTTGAGGTGAATCTTAAAGAAAGTCAATGAAATAAGAGGAAGAGATGATGGTAGCAGAAGAATCTAGTCATAGGGTATAGTCAGTACATTGTCACAAAGATGGAAGGAGTATTGTATTCATATAACTGCAAGTAGGTCAAAGTAGCCGTAATATCAAGTGTCTAGAGAGAAATGATGTGTGAGATGGCTGGAAATGTAGGAATGGCCCAAGGTATGAAGAGCTTTAAATATCTAATAGAGAAAATTTATTTTTTTAACATTTGATCCTGGAGTAGTAGGAGACACTGAAATTTTTTGAACCAAGAAGGTGATATGGTCATAGCTATACTTCAGAAAAATCACCTTGGCAAGTGAATAAATTGGAGTGCGGAGAGAGACATGAAACAGGAAGAATGGTTAAAAGGCCATTACAGTAGGCCAGGTGAGGTGATGAAGGCCTGAATTAGGGTTCTGCCCATTATCAGTAAAAATAAGGAGATTTCCAAGGGTGATATTAGAAGGTAAAAATGAAAAGATTTGACAATGTGGGGTGAGGAGCAGTGAGGAGTTGAAAATGATACCAGGGTTGTGGAATAGGTGGCTAAGAATATGATACCTTTCACCATGACAGCTTTGTGGCCAGCCCTTTATCAGCTATGTCACGCTCTTTCTCATCAAGATACAATTAGACGGCAACTGAAAGGATTATACTGCATAATACAGGGGGTTCAAAATGACAAATATAGCCGGCTTAATCTCATATCTCAATAATATAATAGTGCTTTATGAACCACATCATTAAAACCCATTTGGACGTTTATTTAGTTTTGGACTGCAACAGCTGTGCACATAATAAATTGCTTAAAGTTCAGTTTTCTGTCATCTTGAGATTTGGACTGTGCTTTGTTGCTCTTCTGTAGTGACAGTGTTATTATCGCACTACCAATAGCTTAGCACTTCTTGGCAAGAACATGACTATACATCGCAAATGAGACTGAAACATGTCTCTCCAGCACTGTTTACTTAATTCCAAGAGTGAGGACAGAGGACCTACAGAGTCCTCAAACCATATGGGAGCAACATCCAGACAAAGGCAGTTAATAAACAAGTATCCAAAACATCTGTAAAAATCAATATTTCCAGTTTCTTCCTAAAAACAAAATGAAAGATCTAGAACACATTTTCATTAATATGAGGTAACCTATTCAGTACAGTATCTTAATCCACCTGGGCCATTGTTTTCAAAGCAGCTCAATTTCCTCAAGCTGGAGCAATGCTAGTAATTGCTTACCTGACTCACAGGCAAATGTCTTTGACGTCTCATCATGAAAGATAATTGCCACTGCATGCTTCTTGGTCTCTCGAGGCAGTCTGGTTATGTTTTTGATGTTGTGCAGTTCAGTTACCTTGAAAGAAAGAAACATATATTTCAAACCAAGGAGCTAATATAAATTTTTAATGAATAATGTGTAACCAAAACATTCCATTTTCACTTTTCAAATCACTTCTAAAGAGTACTTGTATTTAGTTTTTGTTATTGTGTTTTTAGATTTCCCCCAATGTTATCTTGCCTTTGGTCATCAGATTGACTATTTTTCAAGTCTTTTGAATAAAACTTGAAGAGTCAAATAATTGACCCTCCTGGCTCTTTGCAGCTTTACATAAGGAGTACTGAACATGATTTTTTTCTGATTAAAAGAAAAAAATAAAACAAACACATACAGAGTACATTTTACAAACTTCTTAGTTAATGTCTTTGTTTATGACACCTAACTGCCTAATTTCTTACTATCAGCAAATTTAAATCCTTTTGTTATTATACTACTTACTAATATATGTGTATATATACACATACATATATGTATGTATATGTGTATATATATATATATACACACACACATACACACATATTTTGGTCCTATGTGATATGCAAATAGGAAATGTCTGATTTTTATCTTTCCCCTCGTGAGACCTGTGGTCACTAGGGTACCACAACTTTTTCTTAAGAAAGTCTTTTGGAGGCTCTGCCCTCAGCCTCCTTGCTGTTCCAGGGTTAGCACTATGTCTCTCTACTATAGGGTAGATGAGAGACCACCTTCCCTCAGAGCCAACTCTGTTGTTGAGGAATCATGCTCCCACCACCTCTATCCCACTAGCTCCCTATCAGTTGGGTCTATATATGGTTCAAATGTCTATGGCCAGTGGACACACTACCCCTTGTCCCTTTCTGCTTTGCCACAGTGGTTCCTCGGATGGAGGGAATGCCCCTGGATCCCCTTTCTTTCCCAACTCTGCCCCTGCTGCTTTACTTAAGATTTGATTTTGAACCTTTTATTTGAAAGACGAGAAGTGAAACTAAATCTATAAACATATGAATATTACATTAGGAGTATTCTTATTATTTAACCACTTATTAAGTTTTATCTTTTCCCTTACGTATATATTTAGCAAATATACTCATTGATTAATAGATCGGTTTTTTTTTCCTTCTGAGGCAGTGTATTTAATGGTAGGGAGGGGAAAAAAAACAAAGAGGATATTAACCAATCCACTGATGTAAGAATATGATTTTCTTTGTTTTTGTACATATAGTAAATGGTCATAGATTGATTTTACTTAAAATTTCCTGAGGATATATTCCTGTAACAAGAAATATTTATTTTAAAATCAGATATTTTACGTGTCCGGAATAATTTAGAAATGGACAAAAGCCGACTAGGAATTCTACGAATTTCAGTTAAATCCAATACAAATTCTTTAAACCTCTATTCTTGTGTTTGAGTAAAGGTAGATATTAAGTTTAGATGAGGCATAGTTTGTGATACCTTCCAGCTTATAGTCTAGCGTTAATAGAATAATTAGTGTACTAAATTTAAAAAAATCTTATAAGCAATTAGGCAAAGAACTTAAAACCGCTGAATAACTGTCAATCATATATAGCTTTACCAATATATCTTGCTAACATGTCTATAATAAAAACTAAAGAGTTAACAAGTAAAAATACCATCATCCCTATAAGCATTTATTGAACAACTTTTTGAGGAAGATTATATGAGATAATCAAGAATGTCACATTTTAAAAGAGACTTTAGAGTTGATCTTCACCAATCCTGCAATAGGCAAGAATTCCCACTAAAACTCTGAAAAAGAATCATCCCCTAGCCTCTGCTTTAAAAACTTCAGTGGTAAGGTGTTCAATCACTGTTTCATGATAGACCATTAAAGTTTTGGAAATGTCCAATTCTTAGGAAGCTATTCCTTGTTTGAAAATGAGATCTACCTTTCAGCAAATCCCATCTGTTGTCCCCAATTTTTCCTTCTGGGAAAAGAAGGAGTAAGTGCTCAATTTCTCATCCACATGACAAGTCTTCAAATACTTGAAGATATCTATCTTCTCTGATCCCTATATGGCACAGTTTTTTTTTTGGGTGTGTGTTGTTGTTGTTGTTGCTTTAGAATACTGGTTGGCCTCTTCCAGATCAATTTCAGTTTTCCAGTGTTCTTCCAAAATGCAGCATATCAAAATGTGTATTGTGGTCTAATGAGGCACAGCAGAACAAACCTATATCTGCTTTTTTATTGATATGCTTATGCTAATATAACAAAAGATTATACTAGTTTTTCTTTGCCTCCAAATTATACCATTGATTAATATTTAATTTGTAGGTCACTAAACTGGCAAGAATTTTTCATATAACCTATTGTCTTATAATATCTCCTTGCTTCTTGTACTTACAGTTGATTTCTAAAAATCTCAACTAGAAGATTTCTACTCAGTCTTATTGAATTTCATTTAGACAGTTTCAGCTTATTACGCTATTTAATTGAGTAATTTTGGGATAGAGATTCTGCCATTCAGCATCATAACTATACTTATTAGTTTTGTGAAATTAAAACATGTGATAATTATGCCATCTATGCCTTTTTCCAGTGATTGATTACACAATCTATAACTCAAAACCCATTTCCATATGAGGCTCCTCAGTGGTAGAGATTGATTACTGAATGTTCGATGGGAGAATGTGCTTGGTGAAATCCTGGGAGGAGAGATCCTGGTCTTCTGGATTCAAGATTTTAGAATGAAGACATGGTTCTAGATTCTTTTCTGGTTACTGAAGGAAAGAACAACTTTGGAAGAAGCCAATATGTAGAAGAGCTCCTATCTGCAGCTTACTTCACTAGAAACTTTGGAGAATTTTTCCTGGAGTGAGGTTTGGGTGAGATCTCTCTCTCTCTCTCTCTCTCTCTCTCTCTCTCTCTCTCTCTCTCTCTCTCTCTCTCTCTCTCTCTCTCTCTCTGTATGTGTCTCTCTCTCTGAAACATTTCCTCCCAATGAGAGAGCTCATTTACTCTATGCATTCCCTAGTGTATTCTCATTTTTGTGCAACTTTGAATCACTCCACCAAAATATCCATTTAGGCTGATATCAATTCATAATCACAATTTTTTACATCTAATTATTCAAACAGTTCTCAGTCAACTGAATGTAGCATCATCCAGTCCATACCCTTCTAGGATGTTTACAAAGATATTGAGAAATTAATCCATCTTACACCTTTATTAAGCACCTTTTTTTTAAATGCCACCCTTCATCAGGAGTCCATAATCTAAGGAAGACAACAATGTAACAGTTAGAGATACATAGGAATATACAATTAGTAAGTTATATTAAGATAAAGATATTGGAAAGTTCATATAATGGAGTAGAAAGTAAAGATCTGTATATCAAGGGAGAATTAAAATCATTCAATTAGGGAAGGATTTTTAGAGGTAGTAGAATTTAAGATATAGGGATAAAAGAGGGAGAAATCTTAGAAAACTTGGAGAAGGAGACATTTTTCGATCAGTACGTGGGATGTGGGAAAAGCATTAGCTCAGTGAGTGGAATAAGATGAAGAAATAGTGAGGAAACTTTAGTAGAAAAGGCTAAGGGTAGTGTTTATTATTATGTCATCTGATTAGAGGAGACAGGGCAAGTTACCTAATATTCCCAAGCTGGGACACCAGAGGCAAGAACCCTAGGGAAATGCAGTAGTAGGAACAGGGTTAAAAAAATGAGAGGCATTCTGTTTATTCCAAGGGAGAATTCAGAAAATATAAAGAGTAACTTGAGGAACTGGATCAAATTGTGTTGCTGAATGTCAATAAAACTCAAAGGAGCCTTCCATCTTGTGGGACAATAATGCCTTGATGATAGTTATTCACATACCTGCCTAGTGATCTCATTGTATTTCTAGGTATACCAATTCAGGACTATCCTTAGTTTAACTCTGCTCTGTTTGGTCAGCACCTTTGGAACCAAAGGGCATTTGATGGTTTCTGAGGAGGCTTACTCACCATAAGCAACATAAGTCCTTTCTTCATCTTTACAAGCTTGGGCAGATGCTTGATTACATCAGTTTTCATTGGAAACAATGAAAGGGGGCAAAGGTAGTCCAAGATACACTGATGAACATCTTTGGAGTGGAAGGTAAGAGTTGTAGGTTAATATTGTAATCTGTTACAAAGAAACATAAAGTCCTAAAGAAGTGTCTAGTATAGTCAAGGTGGAAGGTAGAAAAGCCAATTTTGACAGCTGTACTGGAGATTTATAAGAATGGACAGTGGAAATTTGAAGAGAGAGAAGTTGAGGAGTGATTAGGGTAAGGACATTGGAAGTAATTGTACAGGCAGAGAAAAACAGTATTCAGGAAATGTTCCTTTAAATTAGAATGATTAACAAAACAGGTAAGATGATGTGAAGAATGGAGGACAGTAATAATTTGAGAATGATCTCAAAACAATGTTTTATTTTATTTTTATTCAGGTGATAGATGTTACAGTTCTGCTACCCTTAAAGAACTTAAATCAAGGAAGAGTCATTCAAGGTATTTCTGTCAGTTTGGGTATGGAATTTGGAATGAGACAGCCTAGTTGAGCTAACTGACAGAAAGGATTGGCTCAAAATTGAAGAAAGCATAAGATTGGACAGGTGGCTGGCTTCATCATTGCTCCATGTGACCCCTTTTACTGGGAAATTTTCAGGCTAATCATTTTTTAAAGTAAATTTTTTTAAACCACTTACAATGCCCCACATGATTGAGATATTCATGAGCAATTTTGAATTCTTTCTCTATTTTTAAATTGTTTCGTTACAAAGAAAAGGACTGTGGAAAGAAGAAAGTGGAGAATAGAGAGAGAAAGGATATATTGGAGAGTAAAGGTAATGTAAAAAAATAAAAAATTAATAAAATATTATTTTTGAGGAATTAATAGTAGAGATTTTTTTAAAAATCTCAAGGTGAAAAAATTCCATTATTTTAAACATTGTTCCCTACATCTGATCAGTACCAGATAATAGATAGTATTAAATTATTCTCCACTGCAATGAATTTCTTATCTCTTATAGGATTCTGAATTGGGCTGACCCTCATGCATTTTTATTAAATCATTAAGGGAAAGGCAAGGACAGCTGCAGGCCTATTTTTCTCATTAAATATATATTTTATGAAGTGAACAGAACAAGGAAGACATTGTACACAGTAACAGCAATATTGTAATGATGATCCCCTGTGAAACACAGCTATTCTGCTCAAGAAAAAAAATCATCAATTCAAGAGACCTATAATGAAAAATGCTAGCCAACAATGGACAGAGAAGTGATGAACTTTGAGTGCAAATTGAAGCATACTTTTAAACTTTTTTCTTGCTTTTTTTCAACATGGATAATATGGAAATATGTTTTACATGATTCCACATGTATAATTGATATAATATTGCTGGCCTTCTGAATGGGGAATGGGTGAAAGGAAGGGAGATAATTTTGTATTCAAATATTTTAAAAATTGTTAAAAATAAATAAATAAAAATTAAATAATTATTTTAGAGACTTTTATGTATTGGCCATAGTACAAAAAGTCATAAAAACATTGTGTTGGGGTTCTTGGTTGAAACATTTACTTGCTAGCTTCATGATTCCAGATAAATCTCTATAACTCATTGAGCATTAGTTTCCCTATTTGTTAAATAGAGATAAGACGGACTCCAGTCTGAGAAAAACACTTTGTCAATTAAAAGTACTGTGTCAATGTGAATAATTTTTAACATTCTCAGGTACAATTTGGGTGTTCAGGGGTGAAAATATCCTATTTTTCAACTAAATATTAAAACATTGATAAGTATGACAAGAATTGGATAGATTTTTATTAACATTTGTAGTGATGTTTTGTAGATTAACCACGTAGTTAACAGAAATGTGAGAGAATGTTTCCTCTGTGACTTCCTAGCTTTCTTGTTAAGTGTACTTGGCAACAAACTTGTTAAAATTATTTGGCATGTTGGCAAATTAGCTGCATTGAGACACCATACCTGCTCTTTCTTGGTCACAAGGGATAACGTATGAGAAAAAGACAATACATTGTCACAAATGGACCCCCATTATTTTCATTACTGGAAAATAATTCAAAATAAATTTTTTTTATTGAAAATTGTGTTTTGTATCCTTAATTTTCAAAGAGGACCAATGACATCATGGGAGTGATGTCTCGATTTGCCAGTGAACTGGATTTAAGGGAAGCAGATTGGCACAAAGCCATCAGCTTTACTCTCTCTTCCAGAGTCATCAAAGTTTACTAGTAAGACAAAAGTCAAGATAACTGGCAGTGACCTAGGATGCAGTGAATGACCTTGGTGCTGATCAAGCACTAAATACTCCACAGAACCATGTAAATACAAAACCTAAAAGTTGGAAGGGATTTCAGATATATTCTATTTCAACACCTAATCTAACAAATATATCCCCTTTAAAACATCCCTACCACTACTATGCAATTTTTGATTCAACATTTAATGAGGGAAATCTTTACAATTTGCAAAGGACTCCAGTGCAGGATTAGGAAGCTGTTGGGAAATCCTTCCCTGACCAAGTACAAATATGCCTAATTGTAACATCCATCACTGGTTATATCAACTTTTCATTTTGTTATCTGGAGCTATAGTTTTATTCCCAAACCCCTCCTCTCCAAACTTTTATTTTAAAAATTATGTATGTATGTGTATATTTAATTTATGAAAAAAATTTTTCCTCACCTATTGTCATTCATTCAGTTATAAAAATGAAACACTCATAAGAAATATATATATTCCAGGAAATCAAATCTTTTCATTGACCATGTCCAAAATTACACCTCTCATCTCACCTCTCTCTTTCTTGGAAGGTAAGTAGGTGGCATGTTTCATCTTTATTTCTCTGGACTCATGATTTATCATTACATTGCTCAATACAAGTCTTTTAAGATTTTCTCCATTATTTCTCTCTCTCTCTATTGTTCTTCTACTTCTAATTTCATTCCATATAAGTTTTTTGTGACCTTTCTAATGTTCTCTGATATTGTCCATTATAACAAAGCAACATCACATTACATTCATCTACCATAATATGTATATTAATTTTCCTCTATGTTCCCCCTAGTTTCCACTTTGGATATATTATGAAAAGAGCTACTATTAATATTTTTGTAAAAATAGATCATTTTAATCTTTCTTTGTTCTCTTTATGCCCCTATTACCTTTGACAATCCTGCTAATACATAAGGACACTTGCCATGTATACTCTTTTAGAAACTAAACTTACCTAGATCTTGCAATATAGGGTAATAGCACTAGATTTGTATTCCAAAGACCCACATTTAAATTTCTTCTCTTCAATTTATTACTTTTGTGATTTTAGGTAAAGCCTTTTACTTCTGAATACATTAATTTGCCTAGATGATTTCTAAGCCTCTTCCACATCTAAAACATGATCATATAATGTTTCATACAAAATACTTTTTAAAATTTCTATAACACTTTGTTTCAAAAGAAACTAAAAAGCATCTTATACAGATCACATTTTTACCAAGTTTATAGAACATTTTATAGATGTACACACCACATATATACTAATATATCACCCTTCTAGAGCATTACTTTACAGATATAGAAATAAGACTCAAATGAATTAAATGTTTTAGCCATGATCACCCCATTGGTCATTAGCAGAATTGATTCTTTTTTTAAAAATTTTATTATTATTATTTTTTAAATTAACTTGTTTGTTCACTTTTAGGTTACAAGATTCTGTTCCATAGTCACTTCAGTTATAGATTTTTCTCCCCTTCCTCCCCATCCCCCCCCGACCCCCCCCCCCCATGGTGGCATACAATCATGTATA
>CM053594.1:163187092-163203716 GCA_028646575.1 Pseudocheirus occidentalis | reverse complement strand
GGTGGTATGGAATCAAGTATAAGAGTTGCAAATAATTTCACATTGAACATTAGTCTGGTTGTATAGAAGAGTTGTAACCAATGGAGTGAACAACGGGAAAAAAGAAAACCAAACATGGAAAAGAATGGTAACATGTAGATTGCTTCAGTCTCCATTTAAACTCTGGTCTTTCTAGATCTTTCTCTGAATGTAGATATCTCCTTCCATCCTGAGACTTATAGAGGTGTCTTATAACTGTGTGTTGCTGAGAGGAGTACAGTTTATCAAAGTTGGTCATCACAAGTATGATTTGTCTGTGATTGTGTACAGTTTTTTCCTGGTTCTACTCTTCTCACTTAGCATCAATTTGTATAAGCCTCTCCAAGTGAATATGAAGTCCATCTTCTCCCCATTTCTTAAAGCACAATAGTATGCCATTACATTCATATACCACAACTTGTTTGGCCATTCCCCAATTGATGGGAATCCTCTTTTAATTTCCAGTTTTTGCCTCCACAAAGAGAGCTGCAATAAATATTTTGAGCAGGTAACATTTGATATTATTCTTTGGGGAAAGAAGATAGTTTCTTTGCTTCAGTATCATCTGAACATGAACCTCAGTCCTCTCCATTCCCACAGTAGTTCCCTATGGTTGGATTCTTTCTCCTTTGCCTATGCATATTTTTTGGTAATGATTTAGTTTTTATCATCACCTCTAGTCCTCAAATATGGGGGATGGTGTCTCTGGCCTCTGATCTATTTCAGTTCTCCTCTCTGATCTTGAACTCAAATCATGACCTCTATCCTCCTGTCCTGCTCCACTGCTTCTTTACTCACTGGTGCTGGTGCCTTCTTGCCCTTCCTGCTCTCCACTTTCTGGCATTCTTTGTCAGGAGAGATTCCCTTGATCTTCCCCAGGTCAGACACCCAATTCCCCGCATTGTACCAGGGTTAAAGTTCCTGTGGCTGGGGCCGAGGCAGCCTTCCAACCCAGCTAACCCCAGGGCTTGCTGCTTATTGTTTAATCAGCTTGTAGTTAAACTGGACCCTAGCCTGAAGGTGTTTACTCTTCACAGGGAGGAAATCTACTCCTGAGATTTTTCTTCAGGTCTTCTGATTGTCCCAAGAGAACCCCCATTCTGCACCTACTCTTGTTTTCATGACTCTGTTTCCCAGAGGCATTATTTTGTCTTTTTGTGGAGGAAAATCTTAAGAGTTTGAAATTTTCTGACCTATTCCACCATCTTCCTAGAATCCTCTCCTCTTATCTCTTTTCAATCAACATCTTTTGTAAAATATTGGGTCATAATATCCTAACTATTCTCTGAACAACTTGAAATACCTTCTAACAAAATCCAAGTTATGCATCAACATTTTTTATATTACAGATTTTTTTAATCTTCTATAACAGAGGTGAAGGATACATGACAAGAGAGAATCCTCATATCACAAAGACTTGGTGGTAGTTTTATGGGAAAAAGGCGTGGATAGTTTGTGTATAGACAATGTAAGTCAGGAAAGGTTTATTCTAGCTGACAAAAATCTAATCTGAAATTAGGCTGAATGATGGAGGTTTTCGGTCAAATATATCCAGGACTGACATGAAGGAAGAAAGGATGAGGGAGTAAGAAGAAAGGAAGAAAGGAAACAAGAATTTATTAAACATGTACTGTTACATACACCGTACTAAGTGCTTTACAAATGTTCTCATTTTATCCTTAAAACAGTCCTAGGAGATACATGCTATTATCCTCATTTTATAGTTCAGAAACCTGAGACAGTCAATAGTAAAGTGACTTGCACAGGATCATACTACCAGAAAATGTCTGAGACTAGATTTGAACTTAGGACTTCTTGACTCCAGGCTTGGGACTCTATCCTCTCAATACCTAGCTGCTTCTAGTTAATTAGACTAACACTTTGGGGTACCAGTTTTGGCAATATTGTGCTTATGTCAGGACAAGACATCATCTTTCCTTTGTAATTGTTCGGGGAATATAGGAATTTTTTTTCCTATGCTTTTAATGGTTCTTAAAAATAATCTATTATTAGGGTGGCTAGGTGGCACAGTGAATAGAGCACCAGCCCTGGAGTCAGGAGGACCTGAGTTCAAATCTGGCCTCAGACACTTAATACTTACTAGCCATGTGATCTTGAGCAAGTCACTTAACCCAAACTGCCCTGCCCTCCCCCTCCAAAAAAAATAGTCTATTATCTTCCCAAATTTTATTTTGAAGTGCTATCTTTTCTTTTCTAGTTTCTTTACTTGTTTTTTTCCTTAGATCCAGAATTTTACCAGTTTATAGTTATTCTTACCAAGATTGACTTCTGTCTTTAGTTTATCAATTAAATACTCCAGGTATGTATTATAAAATCATAATGGGCACCCATAAAGGGTCATTCTTTTATGCACTGTGCCAGAATATTTAGACATTATTATTATTTATATTATTATTATTTAGATATTATCACATATTCATATTGTTATATCATGATATTTGAGATAACATTGTAGATTTGGAGTCAGTATAGTTCTGGGCCCAATCTCTGCCTTATACAATTAATTACTAGCTGCATGACAATGGGCATATTTCTTAAAGTCACTGAGCCTTAAGTGCCTCAGATATTAATGTGGTTAATGCTATGTGTAGAACTTACCTCATTGCACTCCCACAAAGGTTAAATGAGATCATGCATAATAATAAAATAATGAATAGAAATTATGTACTTGCTAAATATCAGCAATTGCTATTTACAAAGTTTCCAAAAACTGGAGGTGATAAGTTTCTAAACGTGACTTCAAAATTTTAAATTTCAGACACCAGAAATCTTTACAACTAATATGGGAATCCATTCATGAAGCCTAGTTTTTAATATGACTTTTGTAATTGCAAGTCTAATGTGGGAGAAATCAGTTCTTCCTTAAACTCAAGTCTTCTGTTTCGTGTTTTCCATTTATTTTTAATATTTTAGGTCACGTAAGTGAAGAGCTCAATTTTACTCTTTTGTTCTAAATGTAATTATATTTTAACATGTCATCTTGTTCTCCCTCAATTTCACTTCATTGATTTTTTTCTTATTATTCGTTGCTTGTTATTTAACTGTGTTGCTTCTTGTAATTTCTAGCATCAAAATAAACTAAATATATACCTTAAATCTGAATTTTAGATTTTGTGTTGGAAAGATAATTTTTGAAATCATATTTGAGAGGGTTCAATAAGGTCATTCACCACAACATATTGATCTTTCCATAGAATCATCTTTGATCCCTTGACAAGCTTTAATAATACTTTGTGCTACATATAACATAGTACTTAGAAATAACAAAAGTATAGAAAATGGCAAAATCTTCATCTTCCTGGAATCCCACAAAGTCTAATTTATTGGATGATTCAGCCTATTGCTTTGATTTATCTATGCCTTGTTTTGTAGGATATATTGGTCCATTTTATTAAATTAATTTCAAGTACTTTGCAATTAGCTATTAGGAAATAATAGATTTTTATTATTAAAAAATTAACATCATTATGGAAATGTTCTTCCCTCATTTGATTCAAATAAGGGTTGAAAATATGAAAATGTACCATAATAAGGACCTCTCTATTAGTGGGTTCAACCTGGAGGAGACATGAGGGGAGAAGCAAGTACGGTCCAAATTGAAATTTAATTTTACATCACGATTTTGCTTAAGGCTTGCCAAGGGAAGTGATATCTGCTCACGTTCTATTTGTGTCTAAAGGTAAATCATTTTGATATTTAAAACACTATAGGACCTGAATCTTGATTGTCTTCAATCATCATCCCCAAAAAAACTGTCACAATATTTTACCATATACAGAGTTTTGTTTTATAATCCCTCAAACATCTCTCTTTAAATGCCAGGAATTTGCCTAACTAGGAATTCAGAGATATTAATGTTATATTAATAATGTTTCATCTGATATAAACTAAAGAAAAAATAGAGAAAAGTAACATGTGGAACTGAGGGTCATTATATGTCCCCTAGGTTTAAAAGAAAGCTAACTTAAGATGTGATTAATAAAATAAAATCTATCACATTTAATTTATTTTCTGGTCACTTAATTCCACATCCTTTGTGACATTGTCCTGTCCTAGTTCTTTATCCTCCTACCTATATGCATTCATCTTATTTTTTCTATTTATCTTTTTCTATTTATTCTTTATTTCTTTATCATTTTGTATTTTTATCTCATCATTGTCATAGGATTTTAAAAGCCAACATTTCACATAAATTCTGCATTTAAAATTTATGAAAACCTTTCCTTTTATTAACATGCTTGGGAAATAATTTTATGCATATAATCTATCCAGATTATAGAGAAAAGAAAGCTGCGACTAAGAAAGTTTCAGTAATTTCTTAGTAAGCTCCATCACTTGTGAATATCAGAAGAAAATCTTGAACCCAATCTTCTGAATCTAACTAAAGTGAACTCCTCTTCCAATATAATATGTTGCCTGAATTTTAACTTAAATGTCCTGTGTTTTATCTTCATAAAGCTTTGTATGCTATCAGTCAAACCTTCTGTAAACAGAGAACAATCCACTTGAGATTTTGATCTTAAAATATCACTCAATAGCACCAAGAGAAGAAAGTGAGTGGCCATAAGATGAATTGATTCAACTATGGAGGCATGAATTGAAAAAGACTTCAAGTCAATCAAGGCAAAGCTATGGTGACTATAAAATGGAGGAGGAAACAGTGATCCAGTATATATTTCCTTCCTTTTCTATTTTGCTGTTTTTTTGAAAATTCATTCAACTTTAAAAACTTCCCAAACTTTTGTCTCTTCTACTGCCAGTATGGCTTTTATAATACTTTTTTTTTTTGGTGCAACCCTAGCTTTCATTGATTTGTAAAATAGTGTTTGGGTGCATTTTCTTTAAGCAAATTGAAATACACTTTTGACTACATTGCTTCTATTAGCTATGGTTTTTTTTTTAATTTGTATCCTATATGAATATACATGAAATGTTTAAAACATGTTTCATTGAAGTTTTTCTTTATAGGAAAGGCATTTCTGGAAGTCCCTTCCCAGTTGAACTCTCCCTAGTAACAAAGAAATGCCTAAAAGTGAGGAGATTGGACTTAGTGATATCTAAAATCCTTTCTATCCCTAAAGATATTATCCTTCAATCTAAGTAATACAAGTGCAATGAATCAAACAAATACATCCAATATCGTGGCTGTATCTGATGCTGTAAAAAAGTATCCCTTCTTTGGTGGGAGCAATGCCTTAATCATCAATGAAAATCAGACTAATTTTTTTTAAAAAGGCATTGAAATCATTCTTGAGACCTGAGTGATTCTGAGACTAGAAACTGTTGGCATGCTGGTGATTCAAATATAAAATAAACACAAGGAGCTCCAGTTACTCTCTCATAATTGATGGGTAAACCACAAGGAGAAAACTCAGGTAGAATAGCTTCACTAATCTGAATCTACTTGGGGTATCCTCTATGCCAGCAGTTCTCAACCTGTGGGTTATGTTCAATTTGTAAACAATGAAAATACATCCTGCATATCAGATATTTACATTATGATTCATAACATGGCAAAATTACAGTTTTGAAGTAGCAACAAAAATAATTTTATGGTTGGAAGTCACCACAACATGAGGAACTTTATTAAAGGGTTGCAGCATTAGGAAGGTGGAGAACCACTCACTGCTCTATGCCTATCCTTGTTGAGTATGCCTCTCATACTATGGCTAAGTAAATATACTTTTGTAAACTGTTGAATAACTTACTATTTACTCATTTATTCAAATATCAAACATAAACTATCAAGGAACAGACTTAAAATCTCATCAAGAACACTTCCCTAGTAGACCCAGTAAACCCCCATTCTCCCTATTTTGAGATGGGAGATTTGTTTCATATTCTGTTCTCCAGAAATTTCATTGTTTTTCAGTTGCCCAAGTTCAGTGTGACTATCCTTTCAGTATTTTTTTCATATCACTTCAAACATACCTTGGGCAACCAATGAAAAAAGACTATCTATTTTCTTACTGAATTTCATGAAATCAGAATGTTTTAGTGTCAAAGTAGACTTTTCTCTTTTTTTCCTCCTAGAGAAATAATGCTCGGCCTTTATATTTTGCATATATAATCTAAAAGCATATTTGAGACTCATAAACCTAAAGTGGAATTAAAAATAAAATTCAGAAACTTTAAAAATTGTTACTTTTTGGGCAGCGAAATGGTTCAGTGAATAGAGCACTGGCTCTGGAGTCAGGAGTGCAAATATGACCTCAGACAATTAACACTTACTAGCTGTGTGACCCTGGACAAGTCACTTAACCCCAACTGCCCTCCCCTCTCCCTCCAAAAAAAATGCTAATTTGGAGAAATTTGGTTTTGAAAAGCTGAAGCTTGGAGTAGAGCAAAAAGCACTAGACAGAACTGAGATCTGGGTTCAGGTCTGGTCTGTCTCCTTCTACATGAAGTAGACTTTAAGCAAGCACTTAAATTTCTCTAGGTCAGACTAGATCAAGGCTTCTCTTCATTTTTTTCCACTCAATTCCTTTTCTCATTTCAGCAGCTTTCATTGGTATTATGTGGCCTAGGGGCATGTTCTTTTATAAAGCAAATAAACTCTTTCCCTGTCTAGCAAATTAGAGAATTACTTTCCCTGACTTATATATACACTACTTCACAGACAAACCATTTCAAATGCACCTCCTCGTATAAGATTGATGCTTTCTGCTGTAATTTTCCTTGTTCTTAATAACTTGATAAATTCTATTTAATTTAGAACTTTTATTGTATATTTGCTTCAACATCACCTTCATCTCTCAATACATTCCATTTTATAAAAGCTGTGTTTAAGCATGATAATGATTAATATAGCCTTAAAGTCTTCAAAAAATTGGCTGATTCTTTGTGTATTTAAGCCATTTATAGAGATTACATTTGTTCTACTTGACTATAGAAGATAGAACAAGGACTAATGAGTAGAAGTTTCAGAGAGCTAGCTGATTTAAGCTAACTATATATATACTGCTTTGGCATGTAAGGGGTTCACAATCAATGGATGTCTTTCAGCAAAGGCCAGAAGACTACTTCTTAGGGATATTGTGCTTAGAAACTGGAGTTCATATGCAGGTCAGACCAGATGGTCTTTGAGGTCCCTTCCCCCTGAGATTCTCAGATTCTGTGGATTTGACAAATATTTGTTCAGTCCTATTATTTGCAAAGGACTACATGTCAGGAATACTATTATAAAATAAGACATAACTCCCATTCTTGAGGATCTCATAACCTAGCTGAAATGCTCTCTAAGGTCTCTTCCCTCTGTCAATCACAACTCTGCACACATAACTAATATAAATAAAATACAATACAGGATAAAAGAGATCCAAACCAAGTGCTTTGAGCACTCCCCCAAATTATGGGCTATGAAGTTGACCAATTACTTCTGGCTATTATGGGAAAAGTAAAATCACCAAACATTTATTAAGTGCCTACTTGGTGACAGATACTGCATTAAGTACCAGGAATATGAAGAAAGATGAAAAATACATTGCTGGCCCTCAAGGAGCTCACAATCTAGTTGTTGGGATATGTGGAGAAAAATCACATAAACTAAAAGAGGAAAAGGAGAAGAGATGAAATTGTGAAGGAGCTTCTAAGGGGTTGGAAACATAAGATAATATGGAGCATTTTTTTGTCACAAAAGGGTGGGGTGGGGGAGTGGAGGCAAGGAAAGAAGACTATTAGAAGACTGAAAGAGCACAATGAGTCCACAGTGTGTCATGGTGGTTAGAAAAGTTGATGTGATGTTGTACTACATTAAGAGATATATTTTACAAAAATAAGGAGGCAATCATTCTACTGCAATCTCTCTGGGGCAGACTATTTCTGGAAATAAGAACTGAACATCTCAAAAGACTCTAGTCTGTGCTGGTCAATATATAGGGTAACCCAAAAAGTCTTAATACAATTTTAAGCTTTAATCAGTTAAAGCTGAATTAAAACTTTTGGGACAACATGTATAAGTAGCATATAGGCAGGAATGTGTTAGCCAAAGTGACCTCTGGGCTTATCTTTTCCCTTAAAGGATCTTATATAGACCCACAAAACACATTGAATTTGGAACAATATTGCATGGAAACACCTGGAAGAATTCCCTTTCCTGTCAACTTGCAGATATAAAGGATTCTAAAAATGCAGTGGGGAGGGGTGTTCCCCCAGGTTACATGACATATCTTCAGTCCTGGATGCCACAGTGGGAGAAGGATAGTGATAAGGATATCGGAAAAATAAGCAGGGCAAATAGCATTGGGAAATGCCTCCAGTTTGTTCCATGTGAGAATCAGGTGAATTGAAGATGTTTAGCTCAGGAAAGGGAAAACTTAGTGGAAATATGATGCCTTTCTTCAAGTATAGAAGGGCTATTTTATAAAATCAATTAATTTTCAAGTAGTCATTAAACACCTATTATTTGCCTGGCAGTGTGCTGATTTCTGGGGATATGAAAATAAGTGTCCTTCGTGGAACAGGTATGTTTACAGTCTACCCAGGAAGATAATATGTTCATATAAAAACAGAGAAGCCATGTTGCAGGCTACTCAAACCACCCCTACCATCTTGGCCACCCGAATCAGATCCCAAAGGAGAAAGCCCAGGACCCTGAACCCAAGAGACTTGGAAAGAGCAGTATTTCCTGGGTCATAATAACCATTTCTATCCTAACCCAGAGAGCAATCATTGAAGGTAAAAGTCACTGTGAAGAAGAGGCTTACCTTCCTCATCACTACAACTGGTGACCTACTGTCATCAACAACTTTATAAGCCTTTTGAGTGATGACATTCTTAGACCAGCTGTCCTGAATATAACCCAGACTTCACAGACATCTTCTGAGGAATCAACTCCAGTGGTGAGGATCTAACCATACATGCTAAATTCCAGGAAAATGTCATCCAAAAAGCGAGCAAGCTGACATAGCTGAATCCAGGTACCTAAGAAAGAAAGAGAGGAGGAGGAAACATAGGTCAGACAAGTGAAGCCATCGCTACCACTTTGATTACTTTGTCCCCTTAGATCCTGATAAAGAAACCCCAAGACTCTAAACCCAAAAGGTATGGAAATAATGACATTAAATGTGACATTTAAGAAAAGACATTAACATTTGCTTTACTGCTGTACCATAAGGGCCATGAGACTTTTCAATCTAACTTTCAGCTGAAAACTTTTCTACTCTATACATTGTAAGTACTTAATAAATGTTTTGTTTACCCATTAATCTTTAAAAAGTGATGTGATTCTAGAAAGAAGGTCTGCTCTGGTTGACTAGGGGATTGCATTACATATCATAAAGTTAGCTTAAGAGAGCTATTCCACAAATTGAAGTACATGTGAATAGCTGGTGAAACCAAAGATTAAGTCAGAAAATTCCAAGCTCAAGATTTTCCCTTACAAAAGAGATGAAATAACACTTCAGGGTCAACACAGGCAAAAATAAATGAGTAGGGGCAGACCAGAGGTCTTCCTGGGGCAATCAGAGATCTGAAGAAACGTCCCAGGATGAAGTTTGGTCTCTATGAACAGTAAACACCTCCAGACTAGATCCTAGGTTTGCTTACACAAGTGGTAAACCCTGAGATTAGCTGGGTTGTGAGGTTGCCTCTGCCCCATCCACAGGAACTTTTACCCCTGGGACAGTGAAGGATGTGTAGCAACTGAGTCAGAGAAAGTCAAGGGAACCTCTGCTAACAATGAATGCCATAACCAGCTGTGCTGTGGAAATGTGGCAATGGTAAGAAGGAACCAGCACACAGCCCGTCAGCACAAAAGCAGTGCAGCAGGGACCCTGCTGTCTGTGGACATTTACAGGAAGCTGGAGATCTTTTATTCAATTCCAGGTCAGAGGAGAGAACTGAAGGAGGATCTGAGGACAGAGGCACGATCTTCCATAATCTAAGACTAGAGGTGATTATACAAGGTAAACTACTACCAAAAAAAATGCACAGGCAAAGGAGAAAGAACCCAAACCATAGAAAGTTATTATGGGAATGGAGAGGACTAGGGTTCATCTTCAAAGGAAGATACTAAAGCAAAGAAACCCCCTTCCATCTCACAGAGTAATGTCAAATGTCCTGTTCAACAAGAATTCACAGAAGAACTTTAAAAAAACTTTTAAAATCAAATGAAAGAGATGGAGGAAAAAAATTTAAAAATTAAAAATTAAAAGAACAAGAATATTCTTAAAAGAAAGTCAGCCAATTAGAAAAGGGATCCAGAATCTTAAGGAGGAAAATGATTCCTTGAAAATCAGTCTTGATCAAGGGGAAGCCAGCAAAGTTGTAAGAGATCAAGAAATAATAAAATAAAATACAAAGAAAAAAAAAGAAGACAATGTGAAACATCTCATAAGAAAACAACTGATCTGGAGAACTGTCAGGGTCCTCTTACCCTGACAGCAGGTTTCTCAGGGTCACTTTCCCTGACAACAACTCTAGCAGGGGCAACCTGATACTTACACTTACCTGAAGCAATAAGGTGCCAGCACCTTCTCAAGAACAGAAGAGTTACAAGGCTCAGAGGTGCAAACAGAGAAAGTTTATTGAGTCCTCTCCATGAGGAAGCCTAACAGCAAGATTTCAAGATAGACCTCTCCCTGCTGCAAAACCTGAGTTTCATATACATCATCCAGATTCACGCACCACACGTGATAAACAACAGGGCCCAGGTGCAAGGTGTAGGATATAGCCAAATGTGTAGGTGGGAAGTTGCAGTTACAATGGCTCACCTGGCCCCAGCATAAGGAGACGCTATGTGGAAAATCTGGTTTCCACAAACTTTAAGCATTGCTGCTCCCCACAGCCCTTGAGAGACCCAGAGAGTCCTGTGTGCCCTGAACTCTACGTGACCCAGACTTTTCCAGGGCCTTGACTCTCCCTGTGCCTCATCATAACCACCTGCAATTTGCAAGTATTTCCTAGACCCTCACAGAGAACAGATTAAGAAGAGAAAACATAAGAATAATTGCACTACCTGGAAGCTATGATAAAAGGAATAATCTTGATATAATAATACAAGAAATAATTAAAGAAAATTTCCTGAAGCATTAGAATAAGAGGGAAAAGTAGAAATAGGAAAAAATCCACCAGTAAGAGTTCCTACAAGGAAAATACACGGGAATACTATAGATTCTACAACTCCCAGCTCAAGAATAAAATACTATAAACAACCAGAAAAAAAGTTTAAATATGATAGTACCACAATTAGAATCACACAAGACCTAGCAGTGGTTACACTAAAAGACCACAGGTCTTGGAACACTATATATCAAAGAGCAAAAGAACTGGGGTTCCAGGTGAAAATATCATACCCAGCAAATTTAAGCATAATCCTGAATGAAAACAATAATGGATATTTAATGAATTGTCATACTTTCAGGACTTTGTTTTTAAAAACCTGAACCTAATAGCAGAGTTGTCATAGAAGAGCCAAGGGAAATATAAAGTATATACTAAAGACTAAATACAAGGCATTCAGTAAGGACTGTTTACTTTTTGTGTATATAAAATGTATGTCTAAGATGGTTATTAGTAATTGGGTAGTTTGTAAGAAAGATTGGGGTAGGCCTGAGTGTGATGTGACTTTTAAAAAAACCATTTAAGAACAGCTAATAAGAGTATTTATTTTGTACAAATGAGGTGAAAGAACAAGAACCAAAACAGAGTAATTAGGTGGGGAAAGAGGGATGTTAGTACTAGAAATCTACTTTCATCAGGAATGGATTCATGAGGGAACAATACGTATATATCTAGAAGAGTATAAAAATCTTCTAAATTCAGAAAGAAAACAGTAAGGGGATAGGGAGGAGGGAGAGGATAAGAATTTGTAGTTAGAGTTGGAGGTGTGCATTTAGGGTTAGGGTTAGAGTCGGAGGTGTAGTAGCAGAAAGAGTTGGAGAGTTAGAGTCAGAGGCATTTATAGTTAGAGTCTTAGGCAAGCATTTAGGGTTAGGATTATCCAAGGCATTTATTGTTAGAGTCAGAGACATACATTAAGGGTATGTGTTAGAGTTGGAGGTGGAGTCCCTGGCAGAGTTGGAAGGTTAGAGTCAGAGGCATTTAGGGTTAGTGTTAGGGTTTGGGTTCAGGTTAGGTTTAGGGTTAGAGTGAGACTTTTTAGGTTTAGGATTAGGCTTAAGGTTAGAATCATATTTGTAGGTGCATTTAAGGTTTGGGCTAGAGTCAGAGACATTTAGGGTTAGAGTTGGAGGCATTTAAGGTTAGAATTATTGTTTGGATAAGGGTTAGGGTGAGAGTTTGAGTCTTAGGTGGAGTTGGAAGCATTTAGGATTAAGATTATTATTAAGGTCAGAGGAGGCAAAGTGGGAGGCAAATTTAGGGTTCTAGCCTCAGGCATTTAGGATCAAGATTAGAGATGGAGGACTATTGTGCTATAAGAAATGAGGAGCAGATAGACTTCATATTTACTTGGAGAGGCTTATACAAACTGATGCTAAGTGAGAAGAGCAGAACCAGGAGAAATTTGTACACAATGACAGACACAATATATGGGTGACAACACAATGTATGCGTGACAACCAATTTTGATAAAGCAGACTCTTCTTAGCAATGAAAGTTTAAGACAACTCTAAAAATCTCAGGATGGAAGGAGATGTTTCCATTCAGAGAAAAATCTAGAAAGAACAGAGTTTAAATGGAGATTGAAGCAAACTCTATGTTTTCTTTCTTTTCCATGTTTGGTTTTGTTTCCTCTTTCCCATTGTTCATTCCATCAATTATAACACTTCTATACAATTAGACTAATGTCTAATGTGAAAGTATTTGCAGATCCTTGTAATGGTAATTAATTTATCAGGTACTTGGTCCTTAGTAACTAAGGGCTAAGTACTTCTGTGAAAGAGACAAAGGGTGTGAACTCTGTCTCCTGTTGCTGATGTGGAAAGAAAGGGTTGGCTGAGACAGGAGGCCAGTGTGTTTATATAATAATTCCAGACACAGAGAATCAGAATCCGGAATGTTCCTCCTAGGCTCCTGGTGGAGGAAGAATGGTAGAGAATGAAGCCAGTGGGGGGTGGAGGGGAGAGAGAGAGACAGAGAGAGAGAGAGAGACAGAGAGAGAGAGACAGAGAGAGAGAGAGACAGAGAGAGAGACAGAGAGAGAGAGAGAGACAGAGAGAGAGAGAATTTCTCTTCCAGCATCTGGAAGCTGACTGAGAACTGAGTTGGAGTTTTTCTTGAGACCAGAATCTGGTGAAGGCTGAAGTTGCTGCTGCCTTGAGGGTTGAGATTCCTTCTGGGTCCTAGGGCCAGCTGAACTGCTAGAGGACTGATGAAGCATGAACAGGATAAGGCTTTGTTTGTTTGTGGCTTGGTGGATCCTTGAGTTTACAGCAGTGGTGAAGGGTTTGAGATGTGCTGGACCCTGTGAGCTTCAGTTTGTAACAAGAACGGCCCAGAGGACTGGACTAGAACTTGAGAACTGTCTGCCCCTGAATCCAGGCGACTGTTTGGTGGATTCAGGTAGGAGCTGGGACCATGAAAGGGAATTCAGGGAATCTGAGAGAGCACCCCAAGTCAAGATGAAGAAAAGGCCTCTCCTTGGATATTGAATGAGTGATGAAATTGAATTATACTAGACCCTGAGGGGTGGAAGGTTTGGGTAATTGTCTAATGATTGTATTTAGTGATTAATGATACATAGTAATTGTAAATCTGGATAAGTTATTATATGATTAAGTTAACTTATGATTGCCCCATGAGTCGAAGATTGATTATTGTACTGTGAGATGAATGAATGATTAAGTAAGGAAGGTTTCTCCCCTTAGGGAAACCAGATGATTATTCTTTTGTTCTTTGTTCTAAATATTGTGGCCACTGTAGTGAAAACTATGCGGCCATTCTAATGTTAAGCTGTTGTGAACACTATTTTGTGAATTTCTGTGATAAGATGTAATTTTGTGAATATTATATTATGATTTTTGTGAATGTTTGCCTTGATTTGTAATGGAATAAATGGAGTATTAACTATACTTTGTAATCAGAATCTTAAAAGCTGTTCACAGTAGCATTCTTTTGGGAAGCTGCTCGTGCATGGTGTTACAATCCTATACTTGATTACATGCTGCCATGGGGGTAGGGAGTGGAGGGAGGGTAGAAAATTTGAAATTCAAGGGACTGTGGAACTGAATCTTATAAACTAAAAGTAAATAAATATATTTTTTAAAACGGTCACAAAATCAAGAAAAAAATTATTAGAGTTTGAGGCATTTAGGGTTAGAGCAGAAAGGTTAGTTAGACTGGGAGTCAGAGACACATTTAGGCTTTGAGCTAGAGTCAGAAGCATTTAGGGTTAGTGTCAGAGATGTTTAGGGTTATAGTTGGAGGAGTCAGATGTATTTAGGGTTACCTTTAGAGTCAGGGTGCCTATTTAGGGTTTGGGTTGGAAGGTTAGGGTTACAGTTAGGTTTGCAGTTAAAGTTTTGGTTACAGGAGAAGGCTGAGGCAGAGGGTTTAGTGTTAGGGTTAAAGTTGAAGGCACTTAGAGTCAGGGGCGTGCATTTAGGGTTAGAGTTGGAGGGTTATGGTTCAAGTTAGATGTTTAGTGTTGGAGTGGGAGTCAGAACCATTTAGGGTTAGACTAGGAAAGGCAGAGGCAGAGGCAGAGGCATTCAAGGTTAGTGTTGGAGTGAGAGGTGCCCATTAAGGCTTAGAGTCAGAGGGTTAAGGTTAGGATACAGTTAAGGTCAGAGACAGAGGTAACATCACAGGGTTAGGGTGAGAGTTGGAATTGGAGGATTTTATGGTGAGTCAGGGTCTCACATTTAGGGTTAGGGTTAAAGTCTGGCAGGCTTAAGGTTATGTTTACGCTTAGAGTTAGTATTAGTATTACGGTTAAGGTTAGAGTCAGAGGCATTTAGGATTAGAGATAGAGTCAAAGTCTCAGGTACATTTATGGTTAGGTTTAAGGTTTAGTCAGAGGCAGAGTCAGAAGTTATTTAGGGTTAGGATTAGGGGGAAGTTTAGAGTCTGAGTCAGAGATTTAACCTTTGAGCTGGTGTTAGACATTTAGGATTAGACATTTAGGATTACAGTTAGATTCAGAGATAAAATTCAGAGTCTGATACATTTAGGGTTAGGTTTAGAGTCGGAGGAGCCCATTTAAGGTTTGAGTTGGAGAGTTAGGGTTATAGTTAGTTTTATGGTTAGGTTTACAGTTAAAGTTAAGATTTCCATTACAGTTGGAGATAGAGTCAGAGGGTTTTGAGCTAGGGTTAGAGTCAAAGGCATTTATACTTAGAGTCAGAGGCACACATTTAAGGTTAAGGATAGATTTAGAGTGGGAGTTAGATTTAGATTTATTTAGGGTTAACCTGGAAGGGTTAGGGTTCAAGGCAGAGGCAGAGGCTCATTTATAGTTAGGGCTAGAGTCCGAGGAATTCAGTGATAGAGTTGGAGGGTTAGGATTTGTGGTGGAGTTGGAGGCTGAGTGTTAGAACAGATGGATCTTTAGAGGAGAGGGTGAGGGAACAGGCTGAAGGGTGGGGTTATAAAAGGGTGTTCAGATTAATGTCAGTGGGAGAACAAGAAAGGGCTCCTTGGATAGGTTAAGTAAAAGAACGGCAAGGTAGAGGGCAGAAGTAAAGTAGAGGAATTAGGAGGGATAGTAAATTAAAGATTTTCACAAACAAAAACAAAGATCAGAAGTACAATTTGTTAGGGAAAGTATGTCTTTACATATATATCTATATATATATACATATATGTGTGTGTGTATGTATATATAAAAATATATATATGTGTATGTATGTATGTGTATCTATGTATACTTCTGTCTATATATAAATATGTCCTCACTTAATTGTAGACTTTGGAGGGGAAGAAGGGGAGAAAGAACAAAGTAAAAAGTACACAGTATAGAACAAAAGAAAACTAACAAGGACATAAAGAAGAGATGTACAGTTCTCAACACAACACATAGTATTTATGTTATAGTCTTTCTTGAAATGGAAATATATTGTTTTATTTTTTTAATCCTTTCTTAACTTCTGCTATGCACATGACATACTTATTTTCTCTTTTTATTTGGTATTTAAGTTTCAATATTTAAATTTATAATATGCTTCTTTTTCTTTTCTTATCATATATTTATTATTATTATTTTTAATATTTTTATTTGTTTTCTTGTTTACATCATTCATATTCGAATTACAAATTTTCTCCCCATCTTGCTCCTGCCCCAACCCTAGAACAGCAATCCCACTGTAAAGCCCCTCCCCTACTCTGCTCTCTTACTTTCTGATAGGGCAGGGAGGTTCTCCCTATTGCAGCCCCTGTATATCTTATTTCCTAGTTGCAGGTATTGCAAAACTTTAAATTCTAGATTCTTTTGATTCCTCCCTTGTCACCCACCCCCACTGGAAGGACAATCAATTCAATACAGGCTGTGGATGTGTGATTATATAGGATATCTTCATAGTGGACATATTATAACAGTGATCATCTGTCTCTCCTTCCTATCCCTTCCTCCCCCCACTTGTTCTGCTCTCTACCCTGTCCCTGTCCCTTTACTGAAGTATGTGCTTCCAGCATCCCTCCCCCAGACCCTGCCCTCCCCTCTGTCATCCCCATGCCTCCTACTCTC
>CM053594.1:163160038-163186592 GCA_028646575.1 Pseudocheirus occidentalis | reverse complement strand
GAGCTATTAGGGGGGTGTTGCAAGTTCCCCCAGCTTTGGCTTGCTGAAAGCACACCTCAGGACCACCACCCAAAACAACAATCTGGATCCAGGCCACTCAATGCAAGAGCAATTGGCCCTGATCAATAAATTCAGCCCCACTGCGGAGTCCGTAGGCCAGGGGCTCTGAAGCAGCCTGGTAGGGGCCGACCTGGTTCCAGCAATTCCCTTCCCCCACTGCTTCCTTGACCAGGGGGCAGGTTGGCCAAACTGCTTTCTTTCCCCAAATTAATTTTCAAAGTTTCACTTTCACTAACTGTCTCTGACGATTTTAAGATCCTCTCAGGCAGGTGCTTTAGCTCTTCTCTGAAGTAGACTCAAGCTGCGGCTTGGGAGGCTCAGCGCTTCCTGGCCGCCCTGGGGCCTGGCCTGGCCATGGCTGCGGTTTTGGGCTGGGCCAGTTTCTGCTCCAGTGCGAGCTGCTCCTCTCCTGACCCTGTTCCTTACACCTGGGCAGATGTGGAGGTGCTGGAGGCTGTAGAACCTCTACTGACTGGCTGTGGCATGATTCAGCTCAGCTCAGCCCGGCTCCATCCCACCACCCGGGCCTGGCCATGGTCCCGGAGGCTTGAGGCTGGGCCAGCCTCTGCTCCTGGCCGCTGCGATGAGCCCCTGCAATGAGCCCTTGCTGCCGAGCTGCCTTCCGCAAGAGATGTGTTTTCTGTATTTTTTGTGAGTCTGAGAGTCCTAGACTTTCCTAGACTTTGTCTGGGCTCATATTTCATGGGTGTTTAGGGTGGTGGTGTGGGAGCTGTGGGACCTTGCTGCTTTCTACACCACCATCTTCGCTCCGCCCCCCTCATCATATATTTAAATTTCAGTAATAATTAAAAGAAAAGAAAAGAAAATTAGAGAATAGATTGTGGATTTCTGGACCACAACTTAAAATATAGGACTAGCAGATACCTGGATAGGGATGAAATTGACATAAAATTGTTACGTTTGCCTGTGGTCTAATCAAAACATTCTAAACCTGTAAAGGAAGATACACAAAGAAAATTGTCTAAGTAAATTCATCAAAGTAGATAACAGATGACATTTGTAATCTAAGAAGAAGAATAGCAACATAAACATCCAGAAATTCAGAGGAGAGCCAGGAAAGGAAGGAACCAACAATAAAACCTATGTTGTCAAATAGCCTTACACAAATACACAAAATATGTGTAACTAATAAGGCATATTAGAGATCCTAACAAAAAGATGAATTTAATTCGGTGATACATATTTCTTAAGCACCTATTATGCTCCAGACACCTTGCTAAGGGGATTTAAAGGAAAAAAAGGTCCCTGACTTTGAGAAACACACAGTCTAAAGGGACAGACAGTAAGAAAACAACTACATTCAAATGAGTTATACAGGGTAAACAGGAAATAATTAGGAAATAATAATAGGAAAAAAGAAGGCACTAGGATTAAGAGATATTAAGAAAGATTTCCTATAGATAGTGGGTCTTAAAGGAAGGTAATGAACTCAAGAGGCAGAGATTAGAAGGGAAAGAATTCCAGGCTTGGAGGAACAACCAGAGAAATGCCTGGAGCCTCTGAATATCTTATGCAAAAAGACTGGTGTCCCTGAATCAAAAATTAGGTGAGAAAAGTTTAAGATATAAGAATGCTGAAAAGACAGGGAACAACTAGGTTGTGAAAGTATTTTTCTTTCTTTTTAAATTTGAAAATAGAATTTATAGAGAACCTCTAGAATTTACTGAATGTGTCTAAGGGGGGGTGAGGAAGGAATGACATGATCAGACCTGGGCTTTAGAGAAATTATTTTGGTGGCTGAATAGAGGATGAACATAAGTGTAGAGATCCTTGTGACAGGCAGACCAGCCAACAAGTCACAGTAATAGTCAAGATGTGAGGATCTGAGGATGGTGGCCATAGAACTTAGCAGCATGAAACCCATTCCTGGAGTGTCTCTGAAAAACTACAATAGTCATGGTTGACTTTCAGCAATCAGGATGACTGTTAGAGTTCTCTCCTTAGCCAAATTAAAATACACATGTATATCTATTTATTATTTGTGTGTGAACATATATGTGTGTGTTCACATACATATATGTATATATGTTCACACAAAAATATACATATATAAAAATATATTTGTGTGAGAACATATATGTGTGTGTATATATGTGTGTATATATATATGTATATGTATATATATATATGCACATGTGCGATATAAAGTCCATGCATTACTGGTGGCTGCATCTTTCAAATGGTAGAAACACCAGGTAGTGAGGATTCTACTCTGAATCTGATTATCATCAAGAAGGAGTAACTGGTTACTGCAGTGGAAATTATGGGTACCTGGGCAGTGAGAGATGGAGGAACTGCCCTATCTTTAGAATTTATAATAGAGAAGAAGAAAACTCGGTGTAGTTTTACATACATTCCTGATTTTGCAAAGTAGATTTTTAAAGGGTTCAGAGAATAGTTACTATCCCATGAGCTAAAATTATGTGCATAATATTACTCCAAGGAGTGATGGAAAGTTCCCAAGAATGAAATTCTGAAAAGAGAAGTAGCTCTGATGAATAGGAAATGTATGTATTGTCTATATAGAGTCCATCAGAGTGTACAGAGAACTCACCAATTTAGATTTTTTTGAAGATATATATAGAGTATAAAAGGACAAGTAAATACAAAAGTACATCATAGTTCTGTAAGAATTGCATCAGGAGTTGCTAAGGATAACAAAATGAGGTGGAGGCAGGTTTATTTGAGGAAAAGAGAAGGCTCAAGAAAAGTTAGCACGTCTGCTGAGGGGGTGGAGAAGGATGAGATAACAATAATCAATGACAGAGAAAAGGCTGGGAAACTAAACTATTTTCTCTGACTTTTCTCTGACAGGGAGAATGATCCTTGAACTGAACAAAAATAAAATTGCGAGTAAAGAATTGATATCTAAGATAAACCATGTTTTAAAATATCCAAAAAGATGTTGATGGGTTAGATTAACATTGGACAGAGACTTGTAAGATGACATTTAATAAGAATGTGTCCATTTACAACTAGATTTTTTAAAAAATAACTTCCCAAGTACAAGATGAAGGAAGTATTTATTGCCAGATATTTTCCCTTAAACAAAAATTCTGAAGGTTCTAGTGCACTACAAGCTCAATAAGAATCAACAATGTGGTTCAGCAACCTTAAAAGTTATATGACAAGGACTGCATTAGGAGCAGGATAAGGTTCAGGACAAGGGAGAGGATAGTGTTATTGTGCTGTGCCCTGATTAGATCACAGGTAAAATATCATGTCAGGTATTGTAACCCACATTTTTGGGAAAGACATTTATACGTTGGAGAGTGCTCCAAAAGTACAGATGAATGAAGGGACTCCATTTTATGTCATGTGAAGATCTATTGAAGGAACTGGACATTTTTGTGTGTGTGTGGAGGAAAAAAAGAAATGTGAGAAGAAGCATATGTTAGCTGAATTCAAGCATTTGTACGATTGTCAAACCATGAGTGAATGATTTGTTCTGTTTAACCCTAGGGGCAAAATGAGAAGCAATTGGTGGAAGTTACAAGGGAAGGAATTTAGGTTTGACATTATGGAAAACAACAATAATAGCAACGTCCTAACGGTTAGAATTATCCAAAAATCAGAAGGGCTGCTTCAGGATGTACAGGAGAGCTTCAGGCAAACACTGAAAGACCACTTGTTAGGTATATTTTAGAGGGGATTCTTGTTCGTGTATACATTGAACCAGATGACCCCTGAGGTTGTTTTCAGCTATGAAATTCTGTGATTCAGCGAAGTCCTAGTGTTTATTTGTTCTTTGGCACAGTTTCTCTGATGAAAATATTTAGACTCTGGAACTGGCAGAGAGTATTTGGAGCCCTCTGGTTGCTTTGTTTTACTTTTGTGGATATTACCACCCTATTATCCACAATAAAGAATCCGAGATATCTAGAGATATTAGTATCTCTGGATATGAATAGCATTAAAATATTATTATTACATGGCATAATATATGACAAAATGCAATATTGTATGTATTAAATTATCAGTACTTCTAGATATTTTGGGTCATCTATTGTGAATAATATAATAAAAAGTGAAAAGCACAGAAATCCTCAAAGGAAAACTGAAATTGTGATTCAGATTTTATATATTTTCTTGACTCAGTTTTTTTAGGGGCCCCAGTATACTCAAATATCTGATATGAAGCCAATTCTTTTTACTTTGGTGCCTGTGATTTAATTGGCTTTTCAGTGTTGAGATCAGGTGGAAATAGAGCATGATACATGTCATCTTCATTACTTCTTTCTTAAATCAGCTAAATAGAGAATATTTTTTGAGTTTTATTCTAGGACTTTGTGAAAGGGATCATGTAATCAGCCTTCATTCTTATTTTGTAACTTAGAAAGAATTGATCTAAATGTAAAATGCCATTTTATAGTCAATGGATTCTATATATGTTTCACAGAAGGAAATGTTAATAAAACTTGGGCTGTTTGAGTTTCATTTGTTGAAATAAATTCCAAGATTTTGTGGACTGTGTATTCATTCATATGTTAAACTTGATTGTATTTAAACATTGTCATTTGTTTGTCTTTATTATCAAAAATTCTTATTTTAAATATCTATATTATACCATTCAGTCAAATCTAGTCTAAGACTGGCAAACACTAATCTTAAAAAAAATATCCTTATTGGCAATAAGCATTATTTTCCTAGACAAACCATTTCTTTTCCAGCTGTGTTTGTGTACCTCTCAGCACAAATAATCTTACAGTTCTTCCCTTAAAAACATTACTCTCAGTTTAATATGACCTCAGATAATGATATCCAGCTGTAATTAAAAATCTTTTTTTTCAGTTTTAACGACTTATCATTTGATTTTGTAGTATTCTTCCATTTTCTTTCCCTTTACTTAAGAAAGTACTCAATGACCTATATTTATTCCTTAAGTGAAATTGTATTAAAATTCATTGAATTTTGCTAAGGTAATTTGTGCACATCTCTTGAGATATCCTAGAATATTACAAACTGCGGTTTTGATTCATTTTTTAAAATGAGTTTTCATCTCAGACTGCCATGCATGGAAAATCCTAGAAAGAAACAACTGGCTTTTTTTCCTCCCACTTCTGGTTACTCAGTAAAAATAAAGTCTCTGGATAGAAAATAAAGAAAACAATAAGTGAATTCAAGTGCTTCAAATTCAATATGTACATTGTTCACATAGAATACAAAATGTTCATATTTTTCTAGCTCACTACCTGTGAGTCACTTTGGATGTCTTGTTAAATATCTTTTGTGGCACAAAGGTATATTTCACCTTAAGTTTATTATGTAGCCTGCTTATAATTTTATTTTAAATAATAATTATATAAATCACCTAAAATAAAAGAAATGCTAGGGGTACATATTTTTAGAATGTACTTAAGAAGAGACATGGTTGGGGGATGAGCCAAGATGGTGGAAGCAGGAATATTTCTAAGCTCCTCCAAGAATTCCATCACTAAACGTTAAAAATTGAATCTGAACAGATTTTAGAGTGACAGAATCCATTGGAAGATGGAGTGTGACAGATTCCCAGTCCAGGAAAATGCCCACATAGGTCTGGGCAGGGGGATTGCAGAGCAAGTGGTGGCTGCACCAACATGGACCAGAGAGCAGACTATCAACAGAGTGGGAAGGAGGCCCAGCCAGCAGACACACCTGCCCCAAGGTCAATTTGCAGCCCTCTCACCGCAGGATGGGGGATCAGTTGGTCAGAACTGGGTAAGAGAGAGCCAGGGCCCACAGCAACAACAGCAGCTTCTCCTGGGGATATCAGCCCAGAGCCTGGAAGTTTGATAATCACCTACCTGAATTTCCAAGTGCCAAGATGGAAGAGTGTTCCCTAGCTGCTCCCATTCCCCTCCCTGTCCCAGAAAACCCAGAGATAAATGTTCCACCCAGAGTAAAATCCTGAAATAGTGGAAATAGCTGCAGGCTAAGGAGTCACAGAGAAAGGGTATAACTGAGGCAGTAAGGAGTCTGAAGTGAAGGGTGGAGGGGTCTCAGAAAGCCCCACTTCAGCTAACCAGCAGGCACTCCCAAAGTCCAGAGTGGTGGAGCCAGCAAGCCCTAAAAATACAAGCCCAGGTTAGTTTTCCTACCACCAGGGGAATCTACAGACACCAGTTCTGCAGACTGCCAGCTGCTGAGCCTGCTTGAGGGACAGGAGGTTCAAAATCTTACTGGAGAAAATAACTCCCTAAAAAGGGAGTTTCAAAAACTAGCCAAGGAAAAAGAAATTCACTAAAAATTTGAATCAGTCAGCCCAGAGGCAGAGGCAGAAATCGGAAGCAACCAGACCACCTCTCCCTAACTCAGGAGAAACACCAGTCTTGGCCTCAGTCTAGACACCCAGAGGCAACAGCACACAAAGTCAACAACCAGGCACCTAGCTCCCAGTTTTAGAAGCATGGGTCAGAGCCCTATGTACCCCAGAAGAAATACACTTTAAAGGTCAGGAAATAGGCAATCACAATGGGCTGGAAGCAACTTGCAAAAGAAAAAAACAAAGAAAATTAAATCATATTACGGTGAACGAGAAGAATCACTTTCAGGAGGAGACACCATGGACTCTGCAACCATACCTGAGATCACAGAAGGAAATATGAATTTGTCTCAAGCCCAAAAATCATTCCCAGAGGAGCTCAAAAAAGATTTTAAAAGCCAAATTAGAGAGGTAGAAGATAAATTTAAATCTACAGCGACCAAATTGGAAGAAAAAATATCTCACTGAAGAAAAAAAATCCCTGAAAAGTAAAATTTTTGAACTGGGACAGGAGGTTCAAAATCTTACTGGAGAAAATACCCCCCTAAAAAAGGATTTTCAAAAACTAACCAAGGAAAAAAAATTCACTAAAAATTTGAATCAGTCAAATCAAAGCTAAGGACTCTATGATGCAGCAAGAATCCATCAAACAAAATATGAAGATTGAAAAATTAGAAGAAAATGCAGAATATCTCATGGGAAAAACAACTGACGTGGAGAACACATCCAGGAGAGATAATCTAAGGATTATTGGTGTACCAGAAAGCCATGATGAAAAAAGTACCCTGGACAATATCGTCCAAGAGATTATCAAAGAAAACTGTCCTGAAGTTCTAGAATCAGAAGGTAAAATAGTTATCTAAAGTATTAACTGGACTTCTCCTGAAAGAGATCCCAAATTGAAAACTCCAAGAAAGATAGTAGCCAAATTCCAGGATTACAAGGTCAAGGAGAAAATACTGCAAGCAACCAAAAAGAAACAATTCAAATATTGAAGAACTGCAGTCAGAATTACACAAGACCTAGCAGCTTCTACATTAAAAGATCAGAGGGATTGGAATTTGATATTTCATAAGGCAAAAGAGCTGGAATTGCAACCAAGTTTCAAATACCCAGTAAAACTGAGCATAATCTTTCAGGGAAGGAGATAGTCATTTATTGAAATAAAGGACTTTCAGACTTTTCTAATGAAAAAGCCAGAGCTCAATGGAAAATTTGATCTCCAATTACAAGACCCAAAAAAGACATAAAAAGTGAAGGTAAATTCGTTCTCTCTCTCTCTCTCTCTCTCTCTCTCTCTCTCTCTCTCTCTCTCACATACACGTGCATTCATGTGCACACACACACACACACACACATGCACACACGCACATAACTTGAAGTTCAATAAGAGCTGACTGTTTACATCCCTATGTGAGAAGCTGATACCTGTCCATATTAAAATTTATGTGATTATCATGACATTTAAGTGAGATATGCATAGGTAGAGTGTGTGGGTATAGATGAACTAATCTGATGATAAAAAAATCTTATTATGAGGGTTAAAAGGACTGTAATGGGAGAAAAGGAAAGGATGGGGCAAAGAAAAGGTAAATTATGCCACACAAAGAGGACTAAAAACACACTAAAGCAGAGGGGAAGGAGGAAGGGAGATGAATATCATATGATTTTTATTCTCATTCGTTCTGGTTCAAAGAGGGATCAACATAATCAATTAAGTTTAAGATTCTAACACGAAAAGATGCAAAACCTCATTATAATAGTGGGAAAGGAGGGGGGGAGAATAGCACTGCATGAAATTTATTCTCATTGGTTTGAGGTCAAAGAGGAAATAACATACTCAGATAAATATAAAAATTCATTGTGCCCTACAGGCAGTAGGAAGGGTGAAGGGAGATAAAATGGGGGGGTTAGAAGGGAAGTAAATAGTGGTAAGGGTAAAGTATAGGTAAAGAGGGAGAGTCACAGGAAGAGAATACAGAGGGAGGTGTTGGTGAAAAGGAAAACTCTTAAGGAGGAAAAGGGAGAAGGAAGAAACAAATACATAAACAGGAGGGAATAGAATGGAGGGAAAGATAGATAGTAATCATAACTGAATGTGAATGGGATGAACTCTCCCATAAAACAGAGGCAGATAGCAATAGATTAAAAACCATAATCCTACAATATGTTGTCTACAAGAAACACATTCGAAACAAGGGGATATGCACAAGGTAAAGGTAAAAGGCTGGAGTAGAATATATTATGCTTCAGCTAAAGTAAAAGAAAATGGGGGTAGCAATCCTTATCTCAGATGAATCAGAAGCAAAAATAGATCTAATTAAAAGAGATGAGGAAGGAAACTATATCCTGCTAAAAAGACAACACTGAGAATGAAGCAATATCATTACTTAACATATATGCACCAAGTGGTATTGTATCTAAATTCCTAAAGGAGAAGTTAAGGGAATTAGAGGAAGAAAAAGATAGCAAAACTATACTAGTGGGGGACCTCAATCTCCCCCTGTCTGAACTTGATAAATCTAACCTCAAAATAAACAAGAAAGAAGTTAAGGAGGCAAATAGAATTTTAGAGAGGGTAGATATGGTAGATCTCTGCAGAAAAGTGAATGGGGATATAAAGGAATATACCTTCTTATCAGTGGCACATGGCACATACACATGGGCTAGGGCATAAATAGGGCATAAAAATCTCACAATTCAATACAGAAAGGCAGAAATATTGAATGCATCATTCTCAGATCATGATGCAATAAAAATTATATGTAATAAAGAACCATGGAAGGATAGACTAAAAACGAATTGGAAACTAAATAACTTAATCCTAAAGAATGAGGTCAAACGAGAAATTATAGAAACAATCAGTAACTTCATTCAAGAGAATAACAATAAAAAGACAACATACCAAAACTTATGGGATACAGCAAAAGGAGTTCTTAGGGGAAGTTTGATATCCCTGAATTCATACATAACTAAAACACAGAAAATAGAGGTCAATAAATTTGGCGTACAACTGAAAAAGCTAGAAGAACAACAAATTGAAAATCCCAAGTTAAATACTAAATTAGAAATAATGAAAACCAAAGGAGAGATTAATAAAACTGAATTTAAGAAAACTATTTAATTAATAAATAAAACTAAGACCTGGTATTATGAAAATAACAATAAAATTTGATGGACTCTTAGTCAATATGATAAAAACAAGAAAGAAGGAAACCAAATTATGAGTATCAAAAATGAACACAGTGAATCTACCTCCAATGAAGAGGAAATTAAAACAATAATTATTAATTATTTTTCCCAATTGTATGCACATAAATTTGACAATCTTAGAGAAATGGATGAATATTTACAAAAATATAAGTTGCTCAGATTAAGTACAGAGTATGTAAATTATTTAAATAACCCCATCTCAGAAAAAGACATTAAACAAGCCATCAGTGAACTCCCCAGGAAAAAATCTCCAGGGCCAGATGGATTTACTAGCAAATTCTATCAAACATTTAAAGAAAAATTAATTCCAATACTCTACTAACTATTTGGCAAAATTAGTAAAGGAGTCCTGTCAAATTATTTTTATGAATATGGTACTGATATCTAAATCAGGAAGAGACAAAATGGAGAAAGAAAATTATAGACCAATTTCCCTCATGAACATAGATGCAAAAATTTTAAATAAAATATTAGCAAAAAGACTACAGCAACTTATCACAAGAATAATACATTTTGATCAGGTTGAATTTATTCCAGGAATGCAAGAATGTTTAAATATTAGGAAAAACCATCAGTATTATTGATAATATCCACAATAAAACTGGCAGAAACCATGTGATTATCTCTACAGATGCAGAAAGGTGTTTGACAAAATACAACATCTATTCCTGTTAAAAACACCAGAAAGTATAGGAATAAATGGAATCTTCCTTAAAATAATAGATAGCATCTACTTAAAGTCATCAGCAAGTATTATATATAATGGTACATTTCCAATAAAATCAGGGGTAAAAAAATGATGTCCACTATCACCCCTCCTATTCAGTCTGGTTCTAGAAATGTTAACAGTAGCAATTAAAGAGAAAAAAGAAATAGAAGGAATCAAATTAGGCAAAGAAGAGACTAATCTATCACTCTCTCTGCAGATGATATGATGATATACTTAAAGAATCCTAGAGAATCAAGTAAAAAACTATTTGAGACAATAAATAAATTTGACAAAGTTTCAGGATATAAAATAAACCCACATAAATCCTCAGCATTCCTATATATTTTTAATGAAATCCAACAGCAAGAGATAGAAGGGGAAATCCCATTTAAAGTTACTGTAGACATTATAAAATATTTGGGAATCTACCTGCCAAAACGAATCCATGACCTATATGAACACCACTACAAAACACTTTTCACACAAATAAAATCACCCCTAACTCATTGGAAAACATCAATTACTCATGGCTGGATCAAGTTAATATAATAAAAATGATAATTTTACCTAAATTAAACTACATATTAAGTGCCATACCTGTCAATTTACCAAAAAAAATTACTTTATAGAGCTAGAAAATATAGTAAAAAAAACTCATTTGGAAAAACAAAAAGTCTAGAATATCAAGGGAATTAATGGAAAGAAATGCTAGGGAAGAAGTGGCCTAGACATAGCAAGCAGATTTTAATATGTACAACAAAGCAACGGTCATCAAAACTACCTAGTATTCGCTGAGGTATATAGCAGTGGATCAATGGAATAGCCTGGGTACATGAGACTCGGAAGTCAATGACTGTATTAATTGACTGTTTGATAAACGCAAAGACCCAAGTTTGGGGGATAAGAAATCACTTGATAAAAACTCCTGGTGAAACTGGAATATAGTAGAGCAGAAACTGGGCATACACCATTTAATAATACCATTTAACAAAATCAAGTCTAAATGAGTGCATGATCTAGGTATAAAGGCGGAGACTAAGAAATCTGGGAAAGCAAGGAATAGTTTACTTGTCCGATTTATGGAATAGGGAAGACTTTAAGACCAAACAAGTATTAGAGAGCATTATAAAATGTGAAATGGACAATTTTGATTACATTAAATTGAAAAGTTTCTGTACAAACAAGGCCAATGTAACCAATATTAAGAGGAAAGTGGTAAATTGGGAAAGAATTTTTTACAACCAGTGTCTGATAAAGCCTCATTTCTAAAATAAACAGAGAATTGAGTCAAATCTATAAGAATACAAGTCATTCCCCAACTGATAAATGGCCAATGGATATGAATAGGCAGTTTTCAGAGGAAGAAATTAAAGATATCTATAAGCATATATGAAAAAGCATATTCATATAAGCATATGAAAAAATGCTCTACATCACTATTCATTAGAGAAATGCAAATCAAAACAACTCTGAGGTGCCACATCTCAGTGGTTAGATTAGCTAAGATGACAAAACAGGAAAATGACAAATGCTGGAGAGGATGTGGAAAAATTGGAATGCTAATGCATTATTGGTGGAGTTGTGAAGTGATTGAACCATTCTGGAGAGCAATGTGGAACTATGCCCAAAGGGCTATAAATAATTGCATACTCTTTGACCCAGCAATATCACTTCCAGGGTTGCATGCCAAAAAGATCATAGAAGTGGGAGGAAGACCCATATGTACAAAAATATTTGTAGCAGCTCTTTTTGTGGTGGCAAACAATTGGAAATTAAGGGGATGCCTATCAATTGGGGAATAGCTAAACAAGCTGATGCATATGAATGTAATGGAATACTATTGTGCTATAAGAAATGAGGAGAAGACGGACTTCATATTTACCTGGAGAGGCTTATATGAACTTATGCTGAGTGAGAAGAGCAGAACCAGGAGAAGTTTGTACACAATTACAGATACAACATATGTGTGACTACCAACTTTGATAGACTGGACTCTTCTCAGCAATGTAGGGTTATAAGACAATTCCAAAATACTAATCATGGAGAGAGATGTCTACTTTCAGAGAAAGAACTAGAAAGAACAGAATTTGAATGCAGATTGAAGCAAACTACCTGCTCTCATTCTTTTTCTTGTTTGGTTTTATTTCCTCTTTTCCATTGTTCATTCCATCTGCTACAATCCTTCTTTATAATCTGACTAATGTATACTGTGAAAGTACTTGCAAATCCTATACTTGACTACATGCTATAATGGCAGGGGGAGAGAAAAGAGAGGGGGGAAAAATTTGAAACTCAAGGGATTGTGGTAACTCAAACGTGTAAACTGAAAGTAAACAAATTAATAAAAACAAAAAAAATACAAAAAAAAAGAAGAGGCATGGTCACGGTCTATTTAAGTTCTGGGTTCAGTTTTTACCTATAACATGTACTAGTTGAATGACCATGAACAAGTCCTTTAATAACTTCTCAACGCCCCCAGAAAATTCTCTGAGTAGATAATGTAGATGAACTGGAAATCTGAATTAGTGGAGGGCATTTCCATCCTGGGATTTTTTCTCATTTAAATCACAGATAAAGATATAGCTATATGTGTATACATATTCATGTATATATACATATACACATATATATACACATATACATGTTTCTCTGTGTATGTATGAATATAGCCATTTATTTAAAGTCAAGAAATGCTATTCACTTTCAGTCTTGTCCAACTCTTTGTGACCTCATTTTTGGATTTCCTTGGCAAAGATATGGAAATATTTTTGTTTTCCATTTCCTTCTCCAATTCTCATTTGTAAAATTGGGAAACTGAGGCAAACAGGGTTAAGTAACTTTCCTGGGGTCACACAGTGTCTCAAGCCACATTTGAACAGGAAATTGAGTCTTCCTGACTTCAGGACCAGCATTTTATCCACGCTACCAACTAACACCTCCATCAAACAAAGTATGTTTTAAAAACTATTGCATAAATGGCACTGTGATAAGCCCTGGAAAACTAAACCATTTAAATAGGAACCATCTCCTGGGTTCCTAAAGTTTATCATCTTATGGAGGCTGAGGGTGGAGTAATGAGTATGGTATGTCACACACCAAAAAGCTAACATCTAAAATCATACACAATAGATACTTGTGAAAGACAGAAATACTTTAAAAATTTTGTTCAATAATAAACATCAGTGTCATCCAAGAAGGTATAGTATGGGTAGATATGAATGATTTCTGAACATCATGATGTATATAGGTCAAAGCAATAAAATCATAAATTGTTAATTATTGTTTTCAACTTACCTCCATTATTTGTTCTTTTCCCTTTCCAGAACGATTCAATGTATATCTTATGCCTACACCAAATCTAGATATTTATGGGGAATGCACAATGCAGATTACACATGAAAACATCTATCTCTGGGATATTCACAATGCCAAGGTCAAGCTGGTGATGTGGCCCCTTAGTTCGTTGAGGAGATATGGTCGTGACTCAACTTGGTTCACATTTGAGTCAGGAAGGTAAGATTTACTTGTCAATGTCCAATGCTATGGAAAATGTGCAGCAGGTGGACCATTAAAGGAAAGGTGATGCTCACCAAAAGCCAGGATGAGCATTATATGGAGGCTATGACATGCCTGATTATTTTATTTTTTTTTCTTTTGATGAGCTAAGTAACTAATAAATACCTATTGGTTGTGTTATAGGAGTGACTGGGATGTCCAGCAGAACAGTTTTATTGATCACAATGGTGTCTAACTTTGTCCATTTTGACTAATATTTTTCAACACCAGAGGCTCCTAATAATGCAGTGTTTCAGTTCCATTATGCAATATGTCTAGCAAAAATGAGGATCAACCCTCCAAAAATGCATATGTCCTTGTGTTGTATTATTAATATGTGTTCTTCATAGAGAGGTAATTTTGGAAATAATTTCTCATAAAATAGCTTAGAGTATTGCTTTTTTAAGTTTGAGGTAATTTAATACAGTGTTCATTTATCCAAATTACTTGACTAATCAAGTTACTTAAATGTAAATACTTCTTCTGAATGATGAGTGCACTTACTTCTAAAATAAGCGGCCCCAGTGTTATCGCTTACTAGGTCCATTATCATCATTTGCTCAGTATACTTAATATAATATTGTGGCCCGATCATTTTCATAAATGTAAGCATTCTTCATAAGCAATATATTTCCTATTTCATGCATGAGATATGCACATCCAGCTCAAATCAAAGTTATTGTCACCTACCAATAATAATTACCTTTTCACTTCTATCCATTGAGATACTTTTATGCAACATTCTATAGCAAAGAAGTGATGATTTAACCTATAACTGAATCCATAAAAACATAAAGTGCTTGCTATGGGGTTTTTACTGTATTTGACACAGATAATTAGCATTCATAGCTCATAGGTTTTTATAAAGCCAAGCATGAGCAGCTTTCCAGAGGACTGCTGCTGTGAACAGCTTTCAAGGTTCTGATTGCACAATATGGTGAAGTCTCTATTTATTCTGTAACAAATTGAGGCAAAACATTCAAAGATAATCAAAGTACAGCATTCACAATGTTATGGCATAACAACTTACCAACAAAATGTCCACATAATTTTCACCAAAGTGGCCACATAGTTTTAAAGAAAGATAATATTCATTTAGTAGGAAGCCTCCTTAATTGACAAAAAATACAAAGGTCAAAGTCCTCCACCCCTAGATCACATTATCTCAATCTCTTCAATCAAAAAGTCCTCTTTTTTCTTAATTGGAGAAGTCATTAACTCAATCATCTAAATATAAAGAGTTCTCCACCCCTAGACCACAGTGTGTCATGATTTTCTCAGTCTGCATTAAATATTCAAGGAGAGGTCTTCTCATCTTGACTTGAGACCAGCTGTCAGCTTCCATGGTTCCTCTTCCATGGTCCCATCTCCTGACTGAATCTATCTAACTGCCACCTGGGTTCAAAGGCAGACAATTCTCAGTTTTTTGTCCAGCTTCTTGTGCAGTTCCTGTTCCATGTTGAAGCTCACAGTATCTGGTCAACCTCAAGTCCTTCACTGTTCCTGGGAAGACAAAGCTTAACAAAGTCATGATAACATTCCTACACACTGCCAGCATCCTTACCAATTCACTTTCTGCCTCTGAAATCAACATAGACCCAACAACAAGGTCCCAGGAATCAACACAAATCATCAGCATTGTCCATGGACCTCTGAAATCATCAGCAAGACCCTCTTCCAGGATTTCTGTAAACATATAACAAGAACATCTTCTTTTAGGACTTCTGAACTAGCAGCAAGATCCCAGAGCTTCTGTAAAATCAGCACCATCCTCTCTTAGCAGACAAATCTGGCAATGTAACATCAAAACAGATAAACAAAGTATAGACACCACAGCTATGCCTCCTCCGAGTTCTCCTGTCTTCTCATTTCTCAGTTCTTCTCAGTTCTCAGTTCAGTTCTCAGTTCTCTTCTCTCTATCCAGCAGGAGCAGCCCAGCCTCCAGATGCTCACTCCCAGCCCTCTCTCAGCTGAGGCTTTTCCTTATATACAGTAGTAGCTTTTCCCTGTTCTGCCCCTTCCTGTTACATCAACAAGTCCATCCCACTGTGGGATTCCCAAGTTCTGGGTCTTAATACTTGACACAATTCTGAACTTAGAACAAGGTGCTAAATACCTATTTGATTGCAAATACAAGGGGCCGGGAAGATCTCTTCAAATTACCATTACCATTACCATTTTATATTTAGAAGGAACATTAATAAGCATCTAATCCACATTTGAGGAAATTGAGGCTGAGAGGTTAAAAGATTTACTTATACTGATATGTTTCATAAATAGTAGAGGTAGGATTTGAACTAAGATCTTCCAGACTTCCAATTCTAAACTCTATTGGCTATAGCAGAAGAGCTTGCAGTTTGCACATGACCAAAACCACTTTGTAGTATTGCCTAAACCATACCAAAATGTAATTCCTATATGATTTTAATGTGTTGATGTATTAATTTTTAAAAAGAAAGAAGTATATGTGGTTTTATACATCAATACGCAGCCCGCAGTGATACTTACATATGTAGTGACCCTCATTTTTACATGAGTTGCCACTGTTCTATAACTTCACTAATATTATCGTTGTTACTTCCTAATACAAACTCCTTCACTTCTGGGAAGCTCTAATAGAAGAGTTATATATGCTTTCCCCCTTCCAATAAATCTAAATTTATTCCTTTGCAGTTTTTACTGATTGTTTCTTGTTCTGCCCCTCTGATACCACAGAAAACATGTCTAATTCCTCTTCCATATGACAATCATGAGACAGATAAAAATCATGTCTTTTCTCCCTTCTTTTCTCTAGATTAAACATAACATTCCCTCATCTGAGTCAAATATTGTAGCAGCAACCACACTGGCATATTCAGGATGGCTACTAGCACAGGTTCTTAGATCTGTTTTACTAGGATAGATAGCTGTTTAAGGAGTCAACAGTCTTTTTTAATGACATTCACTAGTTCAGGGGAAAAGTCAACCCCCTGAGCTTCAGAGAAAAAACAAGCAAAGAAATAAAAACCAATAGACAGGGCTCTGACTGTCTGAATCAACTATACACTTTACATACATTCCTGTATGCAGAGAGCCTTTACACCTGAGCAGTCAGGGAGCTCTGAACATACAGCCACTCAGACTCTCAACAAGAGAATCTCAAGATCATTCTCATAAGTGAACCCCAAAGCTAAATGCCAACTCAGAGTATATATTCACTTCTCAGAGCCAGAAAGCCTCACAACCCTCTGACTCAATGCCTAATTAGAAATTAGCAAAAGGTGTGAAAGCCTTCCTATAAGCAAACCTCCCCTAAGCAAGCTTCCCTTAATGGGCTCCACATGAGACCTATTAATGGGCAGGGAAGATCTTATATCCCATTAACATTAAACATATGGAATCTTTAAGGGTCTTCCTCATCCTTGTGACCTTCCTTTCAACACTGTCATTTATCAGTGATCTTCCTAAATGTTTCATCCAGAAATGGATGTAACATTTCATATGTGAAATGATTCAGGTAATGGCCATATCACTTGGATCACACTATAGTAATTTACAGAGCTAAAATTAAAGTCCACATTTTATGATTCTCACTCTAGTGTTTTTGCTATGGTGTTGTATTGCTCTTGCATCATGTCATGGAGCACTGGAATTGTCATCTGAAAGCCTAGATTCATGTTCTGATAGTTCATTCATTCGCTTATGCATTCATATAGCCATCATTTATTAAGCACCTCACATGGATAATCTGCTGTGACATAGGTTCAGCAGGGAAAACAAAGATATTTAAGATATGGTCATTTGTGCTCATTGAGGTTATATCCTAGGAGAGAAACATGTTACAAAATCACATTTGTGTCACAAGTACTATATATTTATTACAAAATTAATTAGAATGTGAAAATAGCACATCAGTTGTAGAAAATATTCTGTGCATTTTAAAGAAAGAAAAATCATTTCAGATTAGAAATACAAATGAAAATATTGTGGAAAAAGAGGATCTGAGTGATTTCAGTGGTTGCATGATCTTGGGCCTCCCCTCTAAGCCTGAAGTTTTAGATTTATAAAGTGTGGGTAACAATGCATCATTGTCCACTAGAGAATTTTCTGAGGATAGATTGTACTTGAAATACTTTTGAATTTCTACAGTGCTGTAAAAATTTATTTAATAATATTAATATGTACCATGTGTTAATATAATAATATATGTGTATCTGTGTGTGTGTAATTATTACTCCAGTTTTGAAGGTAAGGAAATGGAAACATAGAATTTAGTTGTATGGTAGAAGATTGAATGAATTCTTTGAACATATTCACTGTTTTTTAAAAATATATGCAATTCTGAAAGAAAGGTATTATGGTATGGTGAGTAGAGGGCAGCTTCAGGGAGAACTTAACCTATTTATGACATTTACTAGCCTTGAAACCATGGGCAAGTCACTGAACTCCTATATGCAAATTTTGAAGGTTGTAATAAGTTAAAGAGGATTTGCTGAGCTGCATCATGGAGTTCCCATACTAGAACTTCCTGTACTGATGAAATCACAGGTGTGAGTAGGAAAAATAGTTATGAAAAATGGGATATTAAATTGCAAATAGATTCATTCAAACTCAGTGACCTGAATCTTTTACATGAATATATGCATAAATAAATGTGAAATTCAAGAATTATTTTCTTTGCCCTTGACATACATGATATAGGGGACCATATTTCTCAGGAGGTAAAACATTTTAGTAATTTAATTCTAAATATTTAAAAGAAATAACCTTTAAGGCAAGGGTTCTTAACCATGCTATTCATGGGCACTTTTAGATATGCTGAAATCCCCCTCAATTATATTTCCATAATCAATACTGGTATTCCAAATCCCACTGGCATTTTATTTCTGTATATTTTCAATGTTTCATATTTTTCTAAAAGGATAGAGTGAAAAATAATCAAACAATTTCTTAAATATATGACTATAACCATGTGTAACATGCAAATGCACACAAAAGAAGAAAAGCAATTGAATTTAGGAGGAAAGCTGATATGAGCTATGTGTATCCATTAACCAGTGTCTTCAAAACTGAGGCTAAATGAACTCCTATAAGATATGATAGGGTAAATATTGTTTTAAAGCTGTGATCTGGACTAACTGGCTGCTGAAGTCTCTTTCTACTATGAAATTTTATCCAGGAACAATGTTTTTAAGATGTAGGCAGTGATTTCTGAAAAGCATTATCTTGGACTATGAGTTTCAAAGGGGAGGAAAATAACTTGAATATGAAAAGGAAGTCATCTGCTTGCTACTTATTTAAATAAGGACAGAGCCTCATCAACAGAATCTTGGCTAGGTTGGAAATGCATTTAATCTTGGCAAGACAATTTTTAATGTTTTTTAAATCGTCCCTTTGGGAAATAGGAAAAGCAATGAGAACCTTCTTAGAAAGAAACAGTGTGGGATGGAGATCATGATTCATTGATATATTCATGCAGAATTTTGCTGTAGGCACCCAATGGAAGAAATGTCAATGAAAATATTATTCTACATTGTAATTCAATATTTTTAAAAAAATTACTAGCAAAAAAATATCACACATCTAAAAGTTGGAGTTCAAATTCTTATTATTAAGAAAAAGTGAGTATAAGACAAGTTAAGAAAGTCTAGATTCAAATCCTTCTTCTCGTACTGAAGAGCTTTATAAAGATAAGATAAATAAATCATAATCTGTCTGAGCCTCAGTTTCATGATTTGTAAAATCAGAACTATAATAATTGACAATCAAATGAAATAAAGTGTTTTCCAAATGTCAAAGTGCTACTTACATGTCAATTATTAATTCTGAGGTTTGTAATTTTAATTTATAAAGGTAAATCCCAAGAAACAGATGGCAAAGTATTTTGGAAAGCAAGCCACTAATCCAGATGACATATGTTGTGGTTGTTCACTTTGTGATCCCATTTGGGATTTTCTTGGCAAGTATATTAGAGTGATTGGCCATTTTCTTCTCCAAATCACTTTACATATAAGGAAATTGAGGCCAACAGGGTTAAGTGACTTATTCAGGGTCACACAGCATCTGGGGCCAGATTTAAATTCATGATGAGCTTCTTGAGACTCCAAGTCCTCAGTGCTACCCACTGCACCACCTACCTGCCCAGATGATATATATTTCATTCTGTTTTCATGCAATTTGGATTTCTTCTGCTGGGTCAACATATTTTGAAATCTTTTCCTTCCACATAGCTCATTCATTATGAATATTTCTTATGACAACATCTATAGTGTTGTCATATTTTAAATATCTTAATGTTCACTTTAATGTCAATATTTTAAATGTCCAATGACATGTTTCATAAATTGCATGCAGTGATCTGTGATAATGTTCTAGTTGAAGGAGAGGTTATGTTTTTAATTATTCAGGATATTTTTCGGTCTCTATATTTGTAATACTAGGATTTCTACCCAAAAAAAAACCTTCATAGTTTCCTTTTCCTTATATAATTCAAATTATATTCTCCTTTCCTGCTCCTTCTCTAACAACTTTTCCCCACAAATGTAGGATGTATTTGGATGTTAGTAGAATGCATTCCTTTGAAAATCATTACAATGTTTGGCTAATTATCTATTGTAGAACATAAATTCATCTCTAGGAAGGTGACAAACAATTATGAGCAGTATTATCTTGTAAAGCAATGTAGGGTAAAATCAGAATGATAAACGTATGACAAGATATTCCATTAAAATAAATCATCCAAGAACATTCAAGGATGAATATAGAAAAAAAACCTTAAAATGGAAGGAAAACCCTAAAGGATTTGCAAAAAATATTGCAATAATTTCATTTATCAAGGATAGTGGAACTACCTCAACCTACTATACCCTATCATCACACTCCCTGAACTCCTTAAAGAGGAAGTAGAAATAACACTAAAGAAAGTAAAATGGAACAGACTTCTAGAATAGATCAAGTATATGTAGAAGAGGCACAAAGAAGAAATTATGTAGTTGTGAAAACATGAGAAAGATACCAAAAATGTGTTAAAAAAATTAGAATTTTTTGATTCTTTTATAAAATGTGATTTAGAAAACATTAACTACTGATCTAGCTCCCAATTCCTGTATTATATCATGACATTATGAGAGTTAACTATACAAAAGTTGTAGACATCCTTGATGAATGTTTTACTGGACAATGAGCAGACTTTCACAAAAGATGCTCAGCAATGGGTGACATCTTTACCATGTCACTTCTAACTAAAAGATAGAATATAATATCTTGTTATATTATTTGTCGATTATGAAAAATGTATATGACTCAAAATGCCACCTTATACATTCTTTTTCAAAAATTTGTCTCCTGTTTATATATCAAAATCTCTTAAGATTCCTTGTAAGACATCATAACAACAACAAAAGTGCTCAATGACATTCTACTAATATACTTAAGGAAAGCATAAAAAGGGATTTGTACCCTGTATTCACAACTGTGATGGAGGCAATCCATGTCAAACTCTACATCAAGGAAGGATTTCCAGGGGAATATGAGATTCCTCAGATGCTCTTGTTTGTAGATGACATTGTGTTGAATGGGTCAGACCCCAGGACATTGCAGAGCCTTCTGGAAGAAGAATTACTCAAAGGAAATCTGCCTTGTCCACCCACACAGGAAAGACCAAATGAATAAAGAATGTCCAGATTTCAAAGTGCAGTTGAATGGACACCTCATATCTGGGGCACATAATACAGATGGACAATGAACTGGACCCAGAGTTGAAAAGGAAGAGGAGAACAGGTTGGATTGCTTTTGGAAAATGCAAAGCATTTTATTGATGCCAAGCTTCTGATAATAGCAAAGGCTCATCTTTTCCTATTGTTGCTGTATGGCAGTGAGATCTGGAAAACAACTACCTCTGAAGAGCTAAAAAGGAAAATCACATAGAGGTCAATGGAAAGTCATATGCTGTGTAGAAGCAGGCCACAGCATATAATCAAGGATAAGCCCCCAATTTAGAAAAGTAACAGAATTAAAAGAGGTTATCAAAGAATTATAAAAAAGATTTTCGAAAAAACATTTTTGAATATTATATAATCAAGAGTTCAGTTTGTCTTCTGTAATATATGTTCTTGTGTCCTAAGTATCCCTACCTATACTATGTGTTAAAATCATGTTTATTTAGTCATAAAAATTATAAAATTTTTATTTCAGAATGATCTTTGACCTTGGGCTTTTTCTTTGCAAAAGCTTTTTAAAAATATAATCAGATTATTTAATTTATCTTTTGTAATCTCATTTAACCTCAAGTGTTATTACATAACCTACCCCCATCCCTTATGTGCTGATTCCTCATTTATAATAACAGTTTGTAGTCTTCATTTGTCTATTTAGTTTGTTCATATTTACACAATTGATAATTTCTGAATTTATTTATTAGATTCATCTGAATTAGCATGCTATCAATTTTAAAGGAATATTTATATTGGAAAAAAGTATATGACTTAAGATTTCTATAAGTTACCAAAGAGCTCTGATATATGGTTTATTAATTATTCAGTCTAGTTCCATAATTTATTTCCTCTTTATCTTTCTTACAGATATACCTGATTATGACAAAGGCATGCTGAAGTTACAGACAAATATTATCGTTATCTAGATTTTTAATTTAATTTTTCTTCAATTCACTTAGCATTTCTTCTCATTACTTCATATTCATGCCATTTAACAAGCATTATATTTAAAACTAATTTTAATGACACATTTATGTATAATGTAGCATTTTAATCAGTTAACAGTACATATCTTTACTGTTGCCTCTTAAAAAATCGTGATTGCTATTTTTAACTAAGCTATAATAAATATTAATGTAGACCCTCTTTTAACTATGAACATTATATATGTATATGTACATACACATATACATACATACATGCATGCATACATACACACATGACAAACACATATATTTCTTGGAACAAGTTAGTAATTTTTGTTTTCTATCATACTACCCTGTTTACTAGGAAAATTTAAAACCACTGGCATTCAAGGATGTAATTGTGAATTAGGTTTTTTCCTTTCCATCTAGAACTGTAATACTATCCATTTGTAATGAAAATATTTTATCTTACTGTGTTTGAAATAGCATTCTCACTAAACGCACCATACCTCTTCCTCTCTTTGTCCAGCAGCTAAATCAGCAGATCTTACCTTTTCTATAAACAAGACTAAGTTGCTGCATTTAATTTTAGATGGGACAATTGCTTCCTTGATTTCGTCCTCTGATTGAGACACTCTCCCAATCCCTTGTCATGCCTAATACTTGCATTTGAATGTATATATACACATTTGTGTGTGTGTGATCTTTTTTAAACATGACCATTATAAAAGCTAGGCTCATGAGCCTCCATTCCCTTTACCCTCATTTTATTTTTCCTGAATGATGTTTATCAATGATGATTTCAAGTATTAAGGTATTGCTTTTCCCTCTTCTTTTCCTTGATATTTCTTTATTAATATATATTCATAGTTTATTCCCTTTGATTCTCTCAGTGACTTACAATTAGAACTTCCAAAAACAAGATCCTTATCCCCCTCTTAAAGTTTGTGAATTTTTTATCTTCCAAGCTATTTTTTATTAACTTGTTCATTTACTTTTAGTTTACAAGATTCAATTCCACAATACCTTGAATTTCAGATTTTCTCCCCTTCCTAGCCCCTCCCCCATGGTGGCATGCAATCAGGTATAGGATCTGGGAATACTTGTACATTGTACAGTAGTCTGGTTGTATAGAAGGGTTGTAACCAATGGAGTGAACAATGGGGAAAAAAGAAAGAAAACCAAATATGAGAAAGAATGATAGCATGTAGATTGCCTCAGTATCCATTTAAACTCTGGTCTTTCTAGATCTTTCTCTGAATGTAGATATCTCCTTCCATCCTGAGATTTATAGAGTTGTCTTATAGCTGTATGTTGCTAAGAGTCCAGTTCATCAAGGTTGGTTGTCACACATAAGATGTGTCTGTGATTGTGTACAAATTTTTCCTGGTTCTGCGCTTCTCACTTCCAAGCTATTTTTAGTCATTTATTTTTCTTAAATTTCTTTTGCTTGCTACTTTTTGCATTCCAAAAACTCTCCTTGATTCTTAGTTTTCTCAGAAGGAAAATCTGAAATTAATTTTGTTAATAATCCATTTTAACTTTCTTTGGTTATATTTGGACAAAAGATTTTTCCTTTTGCTTTAGAGCAGCAGTTCTCAACCTGTGGTTCACGACCTCTTTAGTGGTCAAACGATCCTTTCACTGGGGTCAAAGGATTGCCTAAAACCATCAGAAAACACATATTTTGAGACACTGCTTCTCTATTCATCTCTGTGTGGGTCCACCCACATGCAGATACTCCCACATAGGAGTATTAAAAGGTCCTGCCATTAGTAAGGTCGAGAACCACTGCTTAAAAGTATATATTTAATAATTTAATTTCTTGAGCTGTGCTTGGAGAAGTGCCACCTCCTTTTTCTCTTCCACTGCCCTCACGTTTGCCCTCAGTCCCTCAGCTTCCAACATGCAGAAGAATGCCAGCGAGTTCCTGGATCTGTATGTGCCTCGGAAATGCTCTGCAAACAACAGGATCATTGAGGCCAAGTACCACGTGTCCAAACAGATGAACATGGCCAAGGCTAACAAGGTTACAGGCAGATTCAATGGCAAGTTTAAACCTATTCAATTTGTGGAGCAATTTGGAGAATGAGGGAATCTGATGACTATGTTGTGACTGGCAAAAAATGATGGTATCCTTTCAAAGAAACAAAGAAGAAATCTTGTGGAAAATGTCTTAAAAAATAAATAAATGTCTTAATCAGAAAAATAGAAAAAAATTAATTTTTCATCAGTCACGATTATTACCATTTACTCAGAAAGATCAGACTGGTATTCCTTGAAAATTAAATAATCTCCTCTTAACTATTAGCGATATTTCTGTGTTGTTGTAGAAGTCTATAACTACATGTGAAAATGTATGTGTGAATTAAATCTGAGTTTCTTCTATGTAGATGTACTGTGGTATAAGTTAATAATAATACCAATAATAAATATGAGTAATAAAATAACAATGATAACTGACATTTTTAAGGTTTTAAAGGCACTTTACATATTTATTTCACTGACTTTAATTTTACAACCTAGCTCAAATATTTCTGGCCAGTTTTGCTATGTGATTTTCTATAATACATTCAAACTTTATGTTTGATGAGCTTCCTAAGGAAGGCCAACCATTCTCAGATAAACAGGCTAGGTTTTGTCTTGAGGGTCAATTGCTTTGATATGTAGATGCCTCACTACAATTATTTTTGCTTAGTGAAATATTTTAGCCACTCTATAACATTTATTTGCATCTCGTATCTGTTAATTCTCTTTCACAATATTTTTAGTAAGTCTGCTCTTTTAATAGTTCCAATTTCAGTTTCAAATCACTGATTCTGTAATGTTTTTCTTTAAAATTGTATTACCTCATTATTTCTTCTTTTAATCATTTTAAGATTTACAGTCATGATGAGAATTGTTATGATTGTTACCATCTTTTTTTTTAAATCTATTGGGAATTTTTGCAGAGTCTTTCCCTTCTTCATCCTAATTTTTTTTTACTGCAGAGTATTTTTATTGTCTCTTTTGGGAAGTCTTTTTTAATTAATTCTGTTAGAAATCTATTTTAACTTAATAGATTTTTATTTAATCAATTCTTATGTTTCCCTCATAGTTTCTCTCCTTCCCCCTATGGAATTTAGCTTCCAAGAATTTATTTTTGTCATTTTTTCTCTCTCTCTTTTTAAAGCTCCTTTTGGCACATTTCTTGCTCCTTTTTTGAGGTGATGGAAGGGAGCTTCAATTTGATGTTATCTCATACTCAGAGACATTTTACAGACTCCATAAATCACATTTACATAACACTTTAAGATTTACAAAGCACTTTTCCCATAGTCACTCCATAAGGTAGGCATTGGAAGTAGCATTATCCCCATTTCATAAATGGAAATTGAGTCTTAAGCTTAAACAATTTAACCATGATTTCACAGTTAGGAGCAAAGACATGACTCAAATTCAGGTACTCCTGAATTTGTGGCATTCTTTCCACTATATAACTCTCATAATGAGAAAACAGAGACAGAGGGAGATGAAGCTATTTAATCAGTCAAATACGTACTAATTAATGGAGCTAGGATTTGAATTCAATTTCTTTAAACACAAATTCAGTTTCTTTTTTGTATATCAAGTTACATCTATTATAGTTAAATCTAAAATATATCCATGATTTTATTGATCTCAAAAGCCCCAAAACTCCTTTAAATTCTAAAAGTAAGGTATGTAGACATATACTAGGTGCTATATTTCTCATATCTGATACATAATTATAACATGCCTATGACATCCTTAAACTGTATGCATTTAAAATATGGACTTTTATTACACAGCTTTATTGTCCATTCTGTCATTTTTCCCATTCTATATGATAGTCATTAAGAGACTCTAGAGAATGGATTAAGTAATGATTATTTTTGTAAAATTGTAAATAGCCTGCCAGCAGCTTGGGAGAACAAAGTGGCCATAAAGGTATTCCAGACAATCAAGCTCAAAATTCGTAGGGAAGTTCTTATGTTCCCATGGTAACAGTAAGTCACTTGACAAGGAACCTGTAATATTTTCAGTTACCTTTTTTATTGCTTATCAATGCTTATTATACATAATGTTTGAAGTGGGTGAGCTTATGTCATTGTGAAGATTTTTATATGTGTATATACCT
>CM053594.1:163125865-163159538 GCA_028646575.1 Pseudocheirus occidentalis | reverse complement strand
TTGTTGGAAGAGGAACGAAGGAAGGAAGGAAGGAAGGAAGGAAGGAAGGAAGGAAGGAAGGAAGGAAGGAAGAAAGGAAGGAAGGAAGGAAGGAAAGAAGGAAGGAAGGAAGGAAGGAAGGAAGAGGAAGGGAGGGAGGGTGGAAAAGAAATAGAAAGAGAATCATTTCTTAAAGGAAAGGTATTGAAGATTTCATGGAGAGAGTAGCATTTAAACTGCACCTAGAATTTTGATGGAACCGGGAAGAGAGAGACATTCTAGGCTTAGAAAATGTTATGAGAAAATGTATATCATAAGCAAAGCATTGGTTACATATGAGGAACAGGAAGTATGCTGTTCCCCAACCCCAGGGTACATCATAAATAAAGAAATATTAAGTTGGAGTGGTAAATGGACCAAGCGTTTTCTAAAACTTTTCTTGGTAGCTTGAAAATTCTGAAGTTTGTCTTTTTTCATTAGGAAATAGGGAATCATTAAAAAGATTGGATCAGAGGACTGATATGATAAGATAAGGAAGATTGCCTTGTCAACAAAGAGAAAAATGGATTGAAGAAGGTCAAACAATCTGAGATGCAGAGATCAGAATACCTGTTCAATTAGCTGAAGAAAGAAAGAATTAAAGATAGCTGAAAGGTTCCAAGAATAGAGGACTGAATGAATAGTATTGACATCCATAGAAATAGGGGAGTTAGTAGGAGTCAATTTTGAACTAATTGCAGACTCTCATTCCCTCTGAATTTCTAGAGATTTCAGGAGTCATCCTTCCTACCCTAACACCTTAAACAAGTGGTCATCAAACCTTTCCATAAAGCACTTCCAAGAAGAGAACCCCCTACACCCTACAGTATAGTTCAAATTGTTAGGAAGTTTTACCTTATGTTGTCTAAATCTACCTCTAAAACACCCTAAATATCTACAACATTACTCCTAAATTTCCTCTATAAGATTAGGCAAGAGAAATCTAGTGGCTCTGACACCTGAAAATCTTTCAAGTACTTGAAGACATTACTATGTCCCACTTCAGGCTTCTTTTCTATATGTTAAACATTTCTAGTTCCCTAATCTGATCCCCATACGGCAAAACCTAAAAATTCTGCACCAACTAAATCACCAAAAGCTGTCAGAGCAGCCAAAGGAGTCACCAAATCACTTAATATGAGAGTTGGAAGGGACCTCAGTAGTCTCTAGTTCAATTCAAACTCTAAAGGAATACCCATACATTTATAAGGAATAGCAAGTTCTACATAATAGATTCATAGTTTCAGGTGTGATCACATTTTTATTATGCTATTTTATGAAAATGCTTGTTTCATGCCATAAAAATAAAATAAATGATAATTTTTAAAAAAAACAGTGAGTTTCTGTTCGCAGGAAAGTGATGCCCACTTCCTTTTGAGGAGGCCCATTTCACTTTTGGAAATCTCAAGTTGAGGAAGTTTCTGTGATGTGAGATCTAAATTAGATTGTTTACAGGTTCCAATCATTATTCCTTGTTCTTCCTTTCAGGGGCAAATCCCTCCTGAACATGGTAGCCTTTCAAAACCACGAAGATAGTTATTATGTACCAAGGGTGTTTTGGAGCCAGCTCTAGTTATGGAGAGGGAATTTTAAAACATTCAGTGTAAGGATTTATACATCAGATATCAGCAAATACTACAAATCAGGGCTTGATTTATTGATTTTGTTGTCTTCAACACATAATAGACTGATAGAGGAAATATTAATAAAGCAGATTAAAAGTATGTCATGCACATTTTTTTTAAATCTGGAATATTGGTTATTAAACATTTGCTGGCAAAACCCTGTATGTACTCCATTAGTCTTTTCTTCTCCAGGTTAAACACACACAGTTTCTTTTATTTCCTTCAACTAATCCTCATATGACATTAACTCAAGACCATTCACTATCCTGGTTGACCTCCTCTTGACACTCTCTAGTTCATCAGTGTCCTTCTTAAACAGTAGTGAGCATCCTGTTCCTGATGATGTTTGACAGAGACAGAGTACAGTAGAATTTTCAACAATATCACCATCATTCCCATTCTTAGAAGTATGGTCATCTTAAAGCAGCACAAGATCACATTTTTTTTAGACTGCTTCATGACACGGCTGATTCATATTGAATTTGTAATTCCCTAGAGTCCCCAGATTTTTCACTAACAATTTCTAACAATGTCTACCCATTATTATACATGTGAAACTTATTTCTGTACCCAAAGGTCATACTTTACATTTCCTTCTACTGAAGGAAGTGATCAGATAGGATAGAAGAAAAGCGGGAGAGTGCATGTTTGTAGGCAGCAGAAAAAGTCATAATCTATAAGGAACTGACACATAAGACTAATAACACAAACACACACATAACCTAAGAGAGTAACAGTCAAAGGAAAAGTGAATAATTTCAGAAGAAAGAAATGATAGGTTTTTTTATTAAGAGATCTTCAAACTTCCTCATAATCAGAGATATATAATGAAAACAATGTTACCATCTTGTATGTCTTAAAAGAAAAAAATTACAAAATATGAGAAGTCCATTGTTAATATAACTGTAGAGAAACTGGTAAGCTACTATGTTATTGGTGACACTATAATTTGATTTTAAAATATTTGGAAAGTATGTATAATGAATAAGTCACAAAGCAGACCCTACTTTTTGCTGCAGTGATTTCATTGTTGATTTTATTCCCCCAAAATCATAAAAATGAAAAGTACCTATCTGCACAAAAATAATTATAACTAGTCTATTTGTAATAGTTCTTTAAAAAAAGAAATATAAAAGTATCCAACAATTTCATAATAAGTGAATAAACTATAGTATTATAATTAATATAGTATTGTGTAATAAAAATGATAATTATGAAACATACAAAGAAGTCTGAAAATATGCATGGAAAGAAAAAGGATCAAATCAACAGAACCCAAACATTAATGCAAGCATACACACAGACATTCTCACCCATACACACGCACACACAGACATACAAAAGAAGAAGAAAGAGTGATGAAAAATAGACAAATATATCATAACTTCAGATGAGGGTGAAAAGGGACACAAAACCAAACTATCTTATTTGCTTGTTGTTTGTTTTTTTTATTCTGCTTTGGTAAAAACTAGGGAGTTTGGATAATATTTTCTCCACTGTTTTATATGTTTATTATATATTTTTTATACTTCATATTTGTATTTAAAGTTTGTAACTTTTTTCATATCTGGCAGTCACAACTAAAAACAATATTCTAGAATTTATCTGATTAGGTAGCAGAAAAGGCCTAAATGATGCTGCACAACTTACACACGGGTAGTAAATAACAGATGATAATACTTGCTCAAAATTGCATCTAATCAGGGAAGGAATGGCAAAAGGCCAAAGGTATTTTAGGGTGATGGTGACTGAATCATTGAAGTGACTAATTATATAGGATCAAAGAAGCAAGTAGAATCAAGTAAATGAGGAATATAGGTCAGGTTAGAGGGACTAGCAGTCACAATGAGTCAATGTTTGCATAGATGGATTAATGGATGGATGGATGCATGGATGCATGGATGCATGGATGCATGGATGGATGCATGGATGAATAAATATAGAAGGAGAAACAAATTAGCATTGAACTGTTGCCCCCCACTCCCACCCTTATTTCCCCCACCCCTGCTCTAGCCTAAATAAACATTCCTTCATCCTTGAACTTTTCTTCTACTTCCAGAAACTTGGCCTCTCCTTAAGGGAATATAATCCTGAGGGTCTTCACCTCCCACTTTAATTTTTTTAAAGGGGCCTTCCCTTGACTTACTTCTTAAAAAGGCCTATTCAGTGAAGTAAAATTCAAGGGTGTGAGGTCATGATGAGACAAGCTGAGATTTGGATGGTGGAAAGTTCCTGGTTGTGCTAAAAGTCTAACATGTGTCTTGCTGATATTGAACTTGTAGCAGTTGAGAAGACTGAAGACTTTTAAGACATGTATGTTAGAAAGATTAAAAATATAAATACTGAAGTTTCTGAGAATAATGGTTGGGGAAAGAGTTGAGACATAGACTGAGATAGTGAAAATCAGGAAAGGAGAGAGAATGACTTGAAGTCATTCAATTGATAACAAAGTCACCAAACTCACTTTCTCCTCCAGAGCCATCTGGGTCCAGTGCCCAGATATGGATCAGGAGGACTAGAGGTCAAGAGGACTAGAGGATGCAGTGGGAGACCTTGGCCCTTTTGAGGTATGGTCTTTTCAGGTTCTCACTTTGAGAGAGGCAATGCCCATTCATAAATAGGGATCTTTAAGAAGTGAGTCAAGGGATGATCCCTTTAGTAAAAAAGATAAATAAATAAAACTGGGAGGGGAAGAACCTCAGGGTTATATACCCTTATAGAAAGGCCACGTGTCTATCCTACCAGGAAATAGAAGAAAAGTTCAAAGATAAAGGAATGTTTATTTAGGTTACAGCAGTGGGGCTAGCAGTAGATACATAGGGCAGGAGATAGAAGGATAGCATATAGCAGTGGTTCTCAACCTTCCTAATGCTAAGATCCTTTAATGCCCATATGTGGGCATATCAGCATGTGGGCGTACCCACCTGGAGATGGATAGAGGAGCAGTGTCTTGGTTCCTAAGACCATCAGAAATGTGTTTTCCAATGGTCTTAGACGACCCCTGTTAAAGGTAATCCTGAAAAGGAACGTAGTTCTTCATAGGAGTGAGATTCAGGAAAAGATAGTAAGAACAGGTAACACATTTAGGATGGTAACACTGTAAGATACTCTTGGGGAATAGCTTAGAGATGACAGAATTACATTTCTTTACAAACACTGTGATTTAAATGTTTCACTAATTCACAATGACTTCTCCTGAACTATTCTTAGGCAATGTAGTTTTTCTGTAGAGGGAAAAAACACAAAATTATACATTACAGAGGGTAAATAGAGAATTCTTTCTGGAAAAATATGGATTACCATCATCATTAATAGTAAATGTTTTGTAGAATCAAGTATGTGTGAAGTGCTTGTTGCTAGTGCTAGGTGATATCAAGGTATAGAAAGTTTTAAGTAACTGTATTTCGCTAGGGTAAATGGATCTTGAAAGATAAATTAACTTACAATGGATATTGCTGTACTTTACCTAGATGTAGTTTCATGCCAAAAAAACTGCCTTTTCTATTTCACTATAATAGCCTTAACTTTGTACCTGAGTAAGAGAGCAACCAATTACTTCTTGATTAAATGCAAGCTTTTTTCTGCAAAAAAAAAAATTGCAAAAGACATCCAGACTTGTAGACAAGCCCAAGTCACAGGATTCATGATTATTTACCTCTGCAATTTTCTCCTGGGTAAGACAAAACCATGCTTTTTAAAAACTGCTGATATCACATTCTTGCTTCTCAGAGCCTCATAAATATTGCAGGTATAATCAAGATGAGTTCCAATGTCCATATGAAAAAAGTCATGTGATTTCAAATGCCCTGTTGCAAAACTATAAGCAAAGTCAATGCTTTTCAGTATTCAACCAAGTATTCAATACCCAGCTTTGGTGCTTAAAATAAATTTGTACAACTTACTAAAATTGAGTCTTTCCTGTAACCTGATCATTTCAAAACCCTGGATAAACTGCTACTAGAATACGGATAAGATTACTTATAAAATTATTGGAAGCTCAAAAGACAAAAAAATCATTTATGCAAATATAATACTATACTTCCAATGTGCAAATTCTGTTTCTAAATAAATTTAGCTAGGACTGTGAGGCTTACTATGCAGATGTGCTCAGTAGGTCTAAATAAGGCAAATCAGCCCCTTCATTGCAAGGGATTTGGCATGGCAGGAGATGGCCCATTTTTTGCAGACTTGATTATTTAGTCTCCCTTTCACCTGCCTCTCCCAGAAAACCTAACATTTTATTTACTGTTTATATTTTTGCATTTGCTTACAAAATGTACATATATTTTTATTGTACTTGAGTAGCCCATTGCTGTTGAGTCATTTCAGTCCTGACTAACTTTTTGTGACAGAGTTTGAGATTTTCGTGGCAAAGAGACTGGAGTGATTTGTCATTTCCTTCTCCAGCTCATTTTACAGATTAGGAACTGAGGCAAACAGGGCTAAGTGACTGGGCCAGGGTCACACAGCCAGTAAGTATCTGAACTCAGGCCTTATTTGAACTCAGGCCTTCTTGACTCCAAGCCTAGCACTCTATGCATTGTTCTTCCTAGCTCATAGGAAATGTTTAAGCAATTCCTCTTGGATTAAACTAAATTGAATGAATAAAAGGAAAGGGAAAGTTTCTAAACGTTTTTGCTGTGGAACTCTAAATCCAAAATTAAAATATTGGCACCAGTGGTTAAAGCCCTAGCATTTGTTCATTCAAGAGATATTTTATTTGCTATTCTATTTACTGTTCTAGGTTATGGGAAGGAAGTGAAAAACGAGAAAAGCAACCACCACCCCCCGCCCCAAGACACTTACAGCCTAGCATTCCAATCATTGTCAAAAACCTTGCAGTATTTTTATTTTATTTAATAGACCTGATTTTCAAAAGGTTCTTGTTTAATTGAAATGAAATTCCTTCTGTGTGGCAATCAGGGAAGAAGAGCCATGTGATCATAGAACAAAGGAAAAAAATTTCAAGCTGTCATCTTCTGTACCATCTTCAAGGTACATATAAAAATGTCAGATGCACCTCACTATATAAAAAATAATTAACAAGTTATTAGATTGGGAATATATTTTCTACTCAATTTTATTATCACTTTGGAGAAAGTAAAGGGAATGTAGTCTTTTGGTTTTTGGTTTTGGAGTTTTCTGTCCTGTAGGGACTAAAGCATTTTTAAATTTAATAACCAGAGTCACATAGAGATGAGAAAATATTAAATTACTGCTTTCCCATTCGTTTGGGGCTTTTTATGTGAAATAGTGTACTGTTTGTCATAAAATTTTCATTTTAATAAAACTTAAATGATTTTCATTCATCTTTGACCAAGTGAATATTTGATAGCTGAAAATAGCCATCTGGGATTCATATATATTTTTTTACTTCTTGTTTTTGCTTCATTTTCTTATGCCTCACAAAACTAGCAGGGTTAGTCTATTTCATCATGTTCCACAATAGAACAGACAGGACATGAACAGCAGGATTTCTTCATTTTCTACCCTCCTCCTTCCCACCCACCCTTCTACCCTCATAGGCCCTTAGGAGCATTGAACAGTTTAGAGTCTGTGTTGCTTATCCAGTTTCCCTTTGTCCTCTAGTAACTCTATCCTAATCAAAGTGCAATGTTCTACCTATGTGATACCATTATACCTCTGACACAAAGAGGAGGCTAGGACAAGGTCTTGATGATTCTATACTTCATCTGCTATCATCCTTTTCTAAGCATTCCAGTTTTATTTGAGGATTTCAAAAAAGAAAATATAGAAACTTAGTAACAAAAGGCACCAACTATTGTGTACCTTTTGGAAGAGACAAGGGGAAAAATTATAGTTCAGTGTAAGACAAGAACAGAATAAGGAATATGAGGTGAATTGGAAGGTGAGAAACAATAGACCACTGACTTTTAATAAGAAGTTTGAATAGGATTTAAACATAGAGGAGTACTGATCAAGGAATCTGAAGAGGAAACAGACAGTGAAGAGGAAAGATGTGTTTTTTTTTTCTTTTCTGTCCTTGTATCCCCAATGCCAAGAACTGTGCCTCACATATACCAAGGGTTGAATAAATGTTTCTTGTATTGAATATCCAGATCTTTTGGGTTGTACAACAAGAGCAGAAAATATTTGTTAAGCATCTAGTATGTTCCGTAAGTGTTAGGGAAGATGAAAAGTTTAAAAGTCAGTCCCTGACCTCATGTAGCTTATTGTCTAGGAAGGTAAAAGCATAAATAACTATGGAGTAGATAAATAGTATGTCATGAATGCATTCAAGAGTTACAAAACAAACTGCTATGTGAGTGTGAGGGAAAAGCTCATTACTTCCCAAGGAAATTGGGGAAGATATCTTGGTATTTGAGTTAGACATTGAAAAATGGGTTTTAATTCAGTAGGAAAAGAGAAAGAAGGAGCTAGCTGAAATAATAGAAAAGTGTGAACACAGGCATATGAACAGGAATATACTGAATAGGAAAGTTTGCCTAGAGAATAAAGTGTAAGATGGGTAGTTATATTAGCTAAGACTAGAGAATTATATATAGTCATAACATCTCCACATGAAATGCATAGAAGATCTATTATTTCATCTGTAGAAGGAACTATCAGAATGAGAACTTTTCCTTGCCAATGGCATCACTACCTGGCCATGACTTAGGAAATAAGTTCAAATACTAAAAAGCTTCCTGAGGTACAGAGAAGTTCAATGAGTTCTCCAAGGTCACAGACTTGTGATGTGACAAAGAATTGATTTATAATCTTCATCTTCTTGACTCCAATAAAAACACTCCACTACATCATACCACCTTTACTTAGACTGCCATAGCATCCAAAAAATAAATTGATAAATGAAAGATTGATATGCTGTGATATAATAATACAATATAATTGGTATGCTATATGGACTATGTAGATCTGTCATCTAACTATTAAATACAGAGGCAAAGTACAAGTGAATGTATATTCCATACTTTAATACTCATTTAGAAAGTGCAGTGATTTGGAATGGTTAGGGGCATGAGAGAGTATAGAGGAGGAAATTTTAGGCTATAAGAGAATAAAAGAGTAATGCAAATTTATTTTTTAAAAGAAAGCTTACATTTTTTTTAAAAAGCATGAAATAGGAACCCTACAAAGATGACCAAAATCTCAGCACAATCCCTACAGACCAATTAGTAAAAAAACAATTCACAGAGCAGTATGAAAATTTACAGAAAATGTTGAACTTTAAAGCTAATGAATGAGAACAGATAGCAGAATTTGTGTTCCTTGATAAGAACTGTTACCCAGGACATTCCATTAATGCCTAATGTTACAGAGCTCTAGTCAAGGAGAAAGCAAATAGAAAATGTCCTTAATATTATGATAAGCAAAAATGTACCATCAGAGTCACAGTATGTCAACAATACAAATGAATACAAAGCACCTGAATAGAGAAAGCGAAGTCCTGTCTTTTAAATATATGATCATAAGTACGTTAGAATTGGTACCTTTGTTCCAGATATCCATAGATATGATTAAATCAACAAGCATTTATTAAGTACCTACTCTGGGCCAGACATTTTGCTAGCCACTGATAAAATAAAGACAAAACTGAAATGTCTCTGCCCTCTAGTAGTTTGCATTTTATCTAAGCAAATATAAACACATATAAGTAAATACATATTAATATCAGTGGGTGGCACTAGCATCTCCTGGGGGAGAATCTGGAAAGGCGTAGAGTAGAAGTCAGTATGATTAATTTCCTTAAGACATGTGCAAGATTCCAAACCCAATCCTAATTCAGTACAGAGACTCTAAAACAAGAAATATGCTAAACTTCAAGATTCCTTCATTCTCCCTACCATATTAATAAAACCTAAATGTGTCGTGAACCTGCAATCATTTTCAGTCTTGAGCAGCCCATTGCTCTCCATTTTCGCTAATATAGAGTAAATAGTACAAATCCATAACCACATCATGAGATGAGATGATAGACTAGTGAAAATTTCAAGATTTGAAGTGAGAAGACTAGGTTCTACTCCAAGATCAAACTCTTGTTATATGACCTGAGGTAAATGGGAAGATGTCTCTGAGCCTCAGTACTCATCTGTAAAGTGGGGATAATAATACCTTGCAGAGCTGATGGGAGTCTCAAATGAGGCAAAATATGTGAAAACCTTATCAATACTATGATGTTCTATGCAGAATTGCACTTTCTGAAGCAGAGTTGGAATGCTTGGCAGTTTAGCTTGAGGTCTTTCAAGGATGTGAAAATTTGGAGAATCCACCCCAAATGTTCACACAGGCTATTTATGTACAAATGGTATATCATGCTGATTTCATATTGGTCTGATCAGTCATAGTTAGACACACTGAAACTTGACTCTAGCATATTGATGTCACTTTGGTCCTTTTCAAGAATGAAAGGCAGTGACTACCAATGTGCTGTTCAAACAAAGGTTTTAATAAATAGACTGTGCATCTAATAAGCATTTATTGTGCACTAATTAAGAATGTAACTACAAACAGGCACTCAAGTATTTTTTGAAGAAAGGAAAGAACCATACCTAAATAGCTTTTAGTAAAGTTGGGGAGGGGAATGTCTGTCTAGGAGTAGGGGTAATGGCACTCATATGTGAAAGAACAATAGAAAAAAACCAATATATGCCCGTTTGTTGTACAGTTTTACAGTATGTATCTATAAAGCAACAAGGAAGATTTTATTTTTTAACAAATGTGTCATAACTCATGTAGCCAAGGAATAATATCAACAGATGCTGTCCTTCAAAACCATCACTTTGAAAGGTATACACGTATTCTACTGCATCTGTCATTGCTGAAAACCATTGGGGCATGGAGGGATATCAGCCAATCCTCTCTGGGGATTGCCTAGTATGATAGTATATGAGACCAATGAGAAAAATTGTCTCATTGCTTGCTAGGCATAACTATATTTCACAGGTGATAACGGCCTTTGCTCTGTGAATAAAAATGGAACCTTAGTTCTTTTTCCACACTGTGGTCTTATTGTGTTACAAAATGACCAATAAAAATATGGAATGAAAAGCGATACTACATCAAATGAAAAGGTTGTCATTCTTATTAGTAAGGCAAACCCCTCTACATGAATGATCCGTTCCCTTTGTCTTCTCTAACAGATGGACACTTAGCTATGCTGTCCCATTAACCCCAATCTGTCCCATTCTAGTGATTACTTTCCTATTACCTACAAGCATATCCATATCTTCCTCATCCTCAAAAGAAAACTGTTTATTTGAGCTAGCTATTCCCCATAGCTATTGGGCTATATTTCTCTTCCTTTTAGTGGCTAAGCTCCTTAAGAAGACTGTCTGTAATTGATGTCTCCACTTACTTTCTTCTTAGTCTCTTCCGAACTCTCTAGAGTCTGACTTCATTCAACTAACACTGCTCTTTTCACAATTACCAGTGATCTCTAAATTGTGTAAGTTAATGGCTTTCTTGATAACTCTGTGACCTTTTCCCCTGTTGATCACTCTCTTTCCCTTGATCTATTCCTCTAACCATAGATGTCACCCCCAAGACCTTCTCTTTCTATATCATTTCACTTAGAGACACATTAGCTCTCATGTAAATCTGTTAGATATCTTAAAGTCAACACGTCCATAACTGAACTCACTCCTTTTCTCCTCAAATCCTCCCTTCTTCTTAGCTTTCCTATTACCATGAAGGACAACCTCTCAGGTACCCAGGCTCACAACTTAGGTGACATTCTTGTTTAATCAGTTTCTTCTTCCTTAACCCTATTGCAAAATAATAATCCTGATACTTCCAATAAATTAGTTTGTTAGGCATAAATTTGCCTAAATTTTACCTGCAACCGTTCTCTATCTGTTCACTTAGAAGAAAACTGAATGTTTAAGCATTATTTATTAAGTAAGTACTAGTGTGGCATGGCCCAGGAAATAGAGAACTGGCCTTAGAGTCAGGTTCCATCTCTGACACATCCTCACTGTGTGATCTTGGCAACGTAACAGAAAAGATTCTAATCTGCTGGCATATGAGTTTTCTTCACTGGAAGTTCCCTATATGAATAAAGTTGCAGATGGTACCTAACACCACCTCCAAAAAAACCCTAGTATTAATATACTGTACTTGGAATACAAACATGAAAACTTCATGGCCCCTATTTTGAAAGACCTTACAATCTATTAGCTGTATAAGCCTAAGACAAAAATATGTGATATAATTTAAAAAGTGATCAGTTGAGAGATAAAATGGAGAGACATAAGAAGCTGGAGAGAAGAAGGATTACTCCCACCTTAAAAGGGATCAGATATGACTCTGTGGAGGACATAGCACCTGCACAGGGTCTAAAAAGAAGAGAAGAATTTTGGAAAATCAAGAGAGTATATATTAGACATAGCAGAGTGGGGGTGGGGGTGAGCATTGCTGGGGCAGAGGAGGGGGAAGTTGGAGATGCACCTATAACAATCCACAGAAGCAAAAGAGGACAGAACAGAATTGAGGACAGTTCAGTACTACAGTTTAGTTAAAGCACATAGAGGTTTCTACTATGAGATAAGGATGGAAATGTGTGTTGTAGCCAGGTCAAAGAGGTTCTTATAAGCTAAGTAGATTTGTAATTCTTCCTGAATGTAATGAGCATCCATTGAAGGCTTCCGAATAGGACAATGATTAGATCTATATACATTAGGAAGTGTGCTTTGGCAGAAATATGAAGGGTGGATTGTATTCTGTTGTGCCTTTTATTTTAGTATGTGATTTCTAAAGGTTGATACAGAGTAAAGAAACCTGATGGGAAAGGATCAACAAAAATCATAATACCTCACATTCTGATGGTACTTCAGATTTACAAAGGAATTTTATGGCATTGCTATCATGGCTCACATTTACAAGAGCCTTACTATAAATGTGTGACTTTACTTCTTACAATACTGAGATAGGTCGGACAAATGTAATAAAACTTATAATTGAGCAAATTGAAGTTCAAAGAGGTTAACTGGATTTTTTAAGGTCCCTCAGCTAAGAAGCGGTATTGAACCCAGGCTTTTGTAGTCCAAGTTTAGTATACATTCCATTTATACCACAATCCCTGGGTTTTTGCAAGAATGGGAAATCTGTATTAACCACATTGGTTATACTGATAAGAAGACTAAGTCTCAGTTAGGACAGGTGATTTGTATCAGGTCATAGAGCAATTTGGTATGCAATCCAGCATAAACTCTGGCTGTGATACCAGTCTTTCCATGATAGCACAGTGTTTATCCTTCCCTACAATGTCCTGCCTTGATTTTCACAGATAGAGTTTGTAGTCTTACAGGATCATAATTCTGTACCTGGAAAAGATGAAAGTAGCCACATGATCCAGCCTCCCTCATTTCACAGATGAGGAAACTAAGACTAAGGAAGGTTAAATGACTTGCCTAAGGTCACACAGATAATAAACAACAGAAATGGAACTTGAACTTCTGATTACAGAGCCTATGTTCTTTCCATTATCCCACAATACCTCTTTGTTTTTTCACCTCTTTGAATTCTCAAAGCACTTTAATTTCACCTTCCATTCACTCATCATGTTCTGTGTTATATTGTGTGTTCATTTTTGCATATGCCAGTTATTTTACATATATTTTAACAGTATTTCAAACTCTTTGAGAGTATATACCATGCCATATTAATCCATGTGCCATTCTTAGCATCTCCCAAAGAGAGCACATGTGACAGATGTTTAATAAATGTTTTTGAATTGACTGAAGTTAGGTGAGAAGGCAATAAAGCCTAGCTGCTTTAAATGAGTTCAGTTGTCAAGGCTCTGACAAATGATATCCTTCATGCTGAAAGAACATACAGAAGTGATTGCAGACCTGCTACTAATAATCCTTTAGCATTAGTGAAGAATGAAAGAGGTGTCAAAAGATTGAAGATGGAAAAATGTCCAGCATTGTCAAAAGAGGAGAGGAAGATTTTAGAAACTGCCATCTATTGAACTTGCCAATCTATTCTAAACAAGACTCATTAATTAGATCTAATCACCTTTTGCTAGACATCTACTGTGCTCAGGACACTGGAATATAACGTGAAAGGTGCACCAAAGATAAGACAACTTCAGTTATTTCCATGGTCTAGGATACCTAGAATCCATAAAGAAGGTTAAAAAAAAAAAGCCACCTCAGCACCCCTCCCCCATCTTCCACTCTACCAACAAGGCAGCACTAGCAGACCCAAGGACATGACCCAGATTTACATCAAAACTCAATCCTACAACCTGGTCCCCCTTTTCTCTTTCCCACCAGTGCCTAGGAAAACAGATTCTGAACTGCTTTTGCCATACCAGAAACCTGAGGAAAACAGAGAGTGGAACTGGTCACCAGAACAGGATACTATACACTCCTGCAATCCTAAAGGAAAGAGCACAGAATACAGTTAGAACTACTTCTGACCACCCAAAAGTCAGTTGAGGCAAATATGGGTAAACTTTGAATTCCTCACAGTGGTAGGAGAGTAAGAAGCTTTAAGATCCAGGCCCCACTCCTGCCACCCCCTACTCCCTGAGGAAACCACAAACAGCAACAGTCAGGAAGTGAATGATACGGAAAATAAGTGGGGGGAGTACAGAAGGGGAGACTGAAAGAACACTGTACTTCACATCAGGAAGAGCAGGGACTGAATTTTGTTTCTGACATTTAGATCTTCCATAAATAAAGGCAAGTTATTTAGGCCGTCTTGGCATCAGTTTTTACCTCTGTAAAGGGTGATAATACTTTTGTTGCCTACCTTAAAAGAGGGAATGGATACAAAGTTCTCTTCAAACTTGAAAGCACTATAAAAATGTCAGTTCATTTTTGTTCTTATTTAGATAAGGTTTGGGCTTGGTTTCTATTGTCCCTTCCAAATCCAAGATTCTGATAATATATAATTAAAGTGCATGCATATATAAGGTCAAACACAATTTCACAGAATCGCGGAATCTGAGAGTTGGAAGAGACTTTTATCAGTCATCTAGGTGAACCCATGCACAAAAGGAATCTCTACTATAACATACCAAACTGGTTACCATGTAGTCTCTGCTCGAAGACTTCCTAAGAAGGCGGAGCCTACTAGCAGTAGAGGCATTTTATACAACTTTTGGATAGTTCTTATTACTAGGCAAGGGTTTGTTGTTGTTGTTGATAGGTTTTTAGTTTTTTCCTGACATCAAGCCCAAATTGATGTCTTTGCAGCTTACATACATTGCTCCTAGTTCTGCCTGTTAGGGCCAAACAGAACAAGTAGTATTCTTTTTCTCTATTACAACTTCTTAAATACTTGAAATCAGTCATTATCAGAAGCCCTGAGGCTTCTCTTCTCTATGCTAAACATTTCCAATCTTCTGTGCCTATTATGGACTCCCTCCATGTTTCAGCATTTATTGAAATGATACAAATATGCAAAAATAAAAACGTTTCCTTTACATGTGACATCCTTCAGATACAATGGCCTAGTCTACTAACAAGAGCTTGCAATAGCAATACTGATGAAATACTGTTGGCTTATCTGTTCAATGGCAATTATTGATGATTAATTATTGGATGACTCACTGGATGTTGTCCTAAGGATCTATTGGGGTAAAAATTGGAAACCCATATTCTATTAATTGTAGCATCAGTCTTGTTTTTTTTAAACTTGAGAAATACTGGAGTTTTTTTTAAATTAATTTCTCTATGACTCCTGTATTGTTATTTGTCTTTGAAGACTATCCCAATATAGCAAAGTATATTCTTCCTACAACAACCTAGAGATCTGCTAAGAGCACACACACAAAAAGGACATTTTCCCCTTTTCTCCTCAGGTTCTTTTATTCTGAAGAAAAAGTATAATTAAATGCATTTTTATGTAACATTCTTTCTACCCAGAATCCATTTCTATGGCTGAGAAAACATTAAGTTCAGGGGTTACTGAACCATAAAGATTGCTGACTTTTCATTAAATGCTTAGCTTCTTTTATTTTTTTTTCTCCTTTTACTTGACCCAAGGTTGATGTATTAATTTTCTCAATAGAAGATGCACAGATGCTAGGGTTATAGGAAGCACAAAGTTCAGTGTTTGCTGTAGGCACTACACATGACAGCTATCTTTCATTTGCCTGGCTTTCTTCTTCAGGCTAGTTCTTCAGTTAGAGTAGAATGTTACAGTCAATTAACCCTTCAAGTGGGGGTAAGAAAAACTCCCAAATTCACTTTCTGTATATAGTACTTAAAAGGTAGCTTTTTCAGACATTTCAAATGAATATCATTTGCACAAAGAGGTTTCTGCCTGCACACAGAGGCCCAAGACATCACCATCTGATTTCCTTTCAGTCTTACTTTTGAATAAAAAATTATCAGGTTAAGAGAATATTTTTTTTCAATCTTTCAGCTAAAGCGGCCAATACTGTTCCCTTGGCATGACTCATTGCATCCTGCACCTTTATGCCTTCACACAGGCTATGCCTCCAGACCTAGAATTCTCACTCTCTGCATTTCCAGTTGGAAGATGCTAACTCACATCAAGAAAAAACAGCTTATGTCCTTCCTACACAAGCACTTTCAGGAGCTGTTAGTGCCCCACCCTCAAAAATAACATTATTTTATATATACATTTTGTACTTATTTTTCTATGTACATGTTGCTTTCATCTGAAGCTTCTTAAGAACATGGACTGCTCTCTTTTTATCATTGTTCTCTTTTTATCTCTGAATTAATGTTATAATGCACATAGTAGGTCTTTTCAATTTTTTTTTTAAGGTTAGTGTTATTGGACTGAAGGAAAATTACCTTCACATTTATAAGAACATCCATAAGTTTTACTTAGTTAAAAATTCATTTCTTAGATAAGTAATTAAGCTACATAGGTCAGCACAGTGCATACAGCACTGGTACTGAACTCAGGAAGTCCTGAATTCAAATATAGTCTCATACACTTACTATCTGTGTGACCCTGGGCAAGTCACTTAATCCTGTTTTCCCCAGTTTCCTCATATGTAAAATGTGTTGGAGAAGAAAATGGCAAGCCACTCTGGTGCCAAGAAATCTTTGCCAAGAAAATCCCAAATGGATTCATGAAGAGTCAGACACAACCGAGATGACTAAACAATAATAAATTAAATTACTTAAAATATTACAGCTATTAGTTACTATATTTATTACAGGTAGGTCACAGTGCCTGTTGAGATATTATTTCTGTGAAATAGTTGGGCTGTTATTGAAACAGGAGGGAAAATTAACAACAGGACATTGTCTAGGACCCTGGCCGGCAGCCAAGATGGCGGCGCCCAGGTTAACGGCGTGCGGCGCGCGGGCGATGCGGGCTCCTTCAGGGGGCGCCTACCGGACCCGGCCGCCCCCTCTTCGCCCGCCCAAGGCCTTCACCCCAAACCCAGAGGACCCGCTGACCCCGCGCTGGCAGCTGCATCCCCGCTTCGCCGCCAAGCAGTTCGGGCGATTCGGGGCTGCGTCCGGTCCCGCAGCTCCGGGAGCTGGAGGCCGAAGAGGGCGAGTGGCAGCCGAGCCTGAGCTCCATGCAGGAGTCGCTGCGGGCCCGTGCCGAGGCTTAGGAGCGAGAGCGCGGGGAGAGGGAGCAACTCATTGAGGCCAAAATGGCCCGGATGCCACAAATGATCCTGGCCTGGAGACGCAGCAGCGAGAACGCTGGGCGAAGGCCCAGGCAGAGAAAGCCCGGAGGGCTCGGCTACAGGCAGAGGTGCAGGAGAAGCTTGGCTATGATGTGGATCCGGGAAGTCGCCGCTTCCAGGAGCTGCTACAGGAAGTGGAAAAGCAGGATCAAAAGCGGCTCAAGCAGCAGAAGCTACAGAAGGAGAAGACGAGAATGGCAGCCCTGCAGACACCTGCAGAGGCCACCAAGAGCCCTGTGAGCCCCAGCCTGGAGGGCCATGGTGACCTGGAGCATGCTGAAAACCCTTCCAAGAAAAAAAAAAAAAAAAAGACGTCATACTTCAATATCAAAATATTTGTCGCCTTCTACTCTGAAAAATCCATTTCAATATTTCGTCTCTTCTCCAGAACATACAAACTAATATTTCACTGGTTTTCTTTAGCGTCCATAGGTTACTATGCTCCAATTGTACATTGCGACTGATGAAGAATGATTCTTTTTATTCTATTTTGTCTGGCTTCAAGGAAAGTCATGTACAAAAATCAATAACACACAGATCACTTCAAGTCAGAACTGGACAAAAAGTTCCCTTATTTGGGGGCCTCTTCAAGATATGTTGGACCAAAGGAAATATTATGTCCATGTTTGATTTGTGTTTCACCATCCACTTATTATTCTAACTACCCTTGAAAACCTTATGTGACTAAAAGCTTTATGAGTTATTGTTGGGAGTGAATACTTCTCAAAGAATTTTGTCTACTTTTTTATTATTTATGCTTGTTTAAAAAGTAATGCAGTAGAAGGAACATTTTCAACTCAATGATGAAAGTAATTCTTTTTTAAGGAGTTCAGAGTTGAAACTCTGTACAACAAAAGTATAGGAAGGTAATCAGTTCTATAAATGGCACATTCAAAAAAACAGCATATGAGCTAGGTGGAAGATTGACAGGACATTAATTTTATGTCTCCATATGACTAGCAGAAAATTGCAATTAAATTTACTCGAGAAGATTTGGGGGGAGGAGGGGGTTATTGTATACATAATTATTTCATAATGAATGTACAATGGAATCCCTTCTTGTCTCCCAGAATTCTCCAGCAACCCTAAAACACAGAAAACAAAATTTAAAGTTTAAGATTAAGTCATGTGAAAGTAAAGAAAATCTTTTTAAACAAATGTGTCCAAATAGCAAATCAGATTTACACTGAAATGTGAACCTCATTATAAGTTCCACCCAAGGTTCATCTAGAAATGAGACCTACTTCATATTGTACTTCCTGTCCAGTAATCCAGAATAAACTGTCAACCAATAATCAAAAATAAAATATCAACAGGAACAGTGTTTTAATGGTACTTTATTACTTCAGGACTGTTTACTGTGTCATATGGACTGAAAAGGATGAGATAGAAGTAAATAGTAAATTAAAATCACATTGAGTGTCATCTGCTCAGATTTAAATTTTCATAATTGTTTTAGGGGATTGAGAGGGGTTTTTGTATTTGATTGGGTTTTCTTCAGGATTTTGGAATAAAGAGAGAAGGAATTTGGAAGTACCAGAACATAAGGAAAGGGGAATCCAGTCTTTATTATCTTATCACAGTCATATATATGCTAACTAATATAATACTGATCCTATGCATTCATCTTGGGTTTTTTTTTCTGAACCGTACGTTTTGGGACATTTTCATTTGTACTTGTCTGGTGTTAGTATTTTTATCTAGTTAAAGGGTCACCCTCTATTTAAGGTCATGATTATGCCTTGTTATTTTCACTTCACAGTAATTCATAATGATAAAAACGCTCTCATTTTGAATCAATCAATAAACATTTATTAAACACACGTACCAGAAACTGTGCTGAACACTGATCATATGCTATGTAATTATCTAATGTATGGCTAATATATGACATATATATGTATACACTAAACCTTATAGAGAGAGATATGATGGTATCCACTTCCTAATATAGAATATGTACTTTGAATTATTTTTCCACCAATTCATCCATACTGTCATCTAATTTCCCAAAGCCAAAGGTGATTGGCCAAGTTTGGTGGCACACTGTCTAACTATGGAAACAACATTAGATTTCAGTACTATTGGCTCCAAATTTTAACCAACTAAGCTAACAAGTTATAGACTCTAGAGTGCTTTTGAGGGTGAACTTGAAAAACATATTAACTAGTTGTGAGTTATTCAAGTAATTGCTAGGACAGAATAAATAGTTTTATGAGTAGTCGTCATATATCATATATGATTAATTTAGGAAGTCTTTAGAAGTACATCTGCATTAGGAAATAACAAAAATGAGAATAATACTTCACATTTATTTCATGCCATATGGTTATAAAGTGTTTTGGCATATCTTAGCTTGAAACATTTAAGAATATTTAATTTGCTTTATTGGAATAGAAAGAATTCATCTGGAAATTTTAAATAGATCATTTTAAAGTTTGGTTTCACCCTCCTCACTACATTGTTAACTTTATAAATGTTTAACTTTATAAAAGTACTGGCAATCACAGCATAAACAGCTGAAGTTCAGCACGAAGTAATGGAAAGATGACTGAAGGCTTGGGTTCAGTTTCAGGCTCTGGCTCTTAGTTTTTGTGTTACCATAGGGAAATCATGAACTTTTTGAGCTTCAAAGTCCTCATTTGCAAAGTCAGGAATAATAACACTCACATAACTCCATAGGGTTCAATTGAGAATGGTAAAAGCACTATTTAAACACGAGGCAAGATGAGACCATAACCTTTCCAAGACGTGCTTATTTTAACTGATACAAGGCATTGTAGAATGCATAATTTTGGAACATATAGGAACAGAACGGGTATTAAAGTGTGCCATAGACTTTTTCTTTTTTGTTTTTTATGGAAACTTTTCTTTTAAAAAAATAATTTTGAAAACCTATTACATAAAACAAAAGCAGTGATAAGTAAGATTTCTGTACATGACTTGATGTACCTCTCCCAACTCTATGTGGGCTCATGTATGTACATTTGTTTATATAAATATGAATGCATATGTATTATGTATGTATGTATATACTTCCTGATTTTCTATCCACTTTCTTTCATTATTATTTGCACATGAGCACATTAGTGTTTAGTTCAACTAAAAAAAAAATTAAGTCAAAATCTGGACATAAGTACAGCAGATTTTTACTGGTTTAAAATAGAAATTAGAAATAAGGCTCTGCTTATGATGCCATACATGAGTTCCATGGAAAGACATATGGCCTGACAGCATTTCAAATTTAAGGAGCATCAGTTCCCTTTCTCCCACCCCCCCCACATTCTGTGTGGCAGAGCTGTCAATCAAACACCCTATTAACCATAGATCTGATGAGGTATGTGTAACATATCTTTTTTACTCGTGGCTTTGCAGATGAATGAATGCTTTCATCCCTACATTTTTTGAAGGGAGAATAGGAAGCTCTATCGCATACAAGCCAGAGCTGACTGTCTCATGCTCCATTGCTTTGTAAGGGGAATGTCTTTGGCCTCTGTAGGCATTGCAGTTTCTCTGCATAGTACCTTCTCACTTTCCTTCAGATTCAAACTCTCAGACCCATCCCTGTGGTCTCTCCAATCCCCAGATCTCCAAGGGCATGGTGATTTTTAATGCTATTGAATGAGAAAATTCCATGAAGCATAAATTAAAATTAGATGACGCTGGTTCTCTTAGCCCACAGCTGTCAAATAAGATTATAATTGCACCTTCATTTTTTTTCTTCCTACAATGAGAATATTGTTCATGATTCCTCCTCTTAAATATCTCTCCATCTACAAAAATTAACTTGTAATAGTAATCATTTAATCATTTTGTAAATTAAAGTACATGTGAATAAATTAGAAGCAGGACGCCATTGTGGGCAGGGTCCCTGCACTGATATAAGAATGATCCAGGTTCAGGGCTTTCCTCTAGCAAATACTAGCAGTGTTACAATGTGTGACATCACTTACTTATCAATGTCCCAGGCAACTCTCTGTAACTGTTACTGAAACTGAGAAAAGTTAAATGACTTGGTTATGGTCACACAGCTAGTAAACAATGGAGACAGGATTAGAATTAGAATTCTTCCTCACTCAAAGTTGTCAACATTCTAGCCACTCCACCACCAACTGTATGTGTGCAGTGTGGAAGAAGCTTACACAATTGTTTTGACAACATCTCCATAAGTCTTATTTTTAGCATGGTTCACCTATATTTTCTTCCAGACATTTGCTTTTCTCAGCTATACAATTTAGGATGGTCACAAAAGGGAATACCACCTGTGTATACTGGTAAACAATCCTCTCTCTGCTTCTCCTGAATATCTGGAGTGTGCTGGTTATGACAATGTGCATGTGTTCATCCTCTCCATGCTTGAAGTCATAATTATCCCCCATAAATTTGTAAAAGTAAATGAATCTACCTTTCCTGGACTGTAATTTCTTTGCAATGTATATGGAATAATCTATACAAAGTCACAGACATTTGGGATGAAATCAAGTATGTAAGAATCAATCAAAAAATTTAAAGCTTACCATGTTCTAGGGATTGTGCTGAACACTGAGTATGCAAAATGAGTCAAAAGACAGTACAATGGCCTAGTTTGACTGGAAGACAGTAAGAGAACATGAAAGGAAATAATATATTATTAGCCAGGGGAGGTAAACTGGAAATAAATTATTAAGAACTTTAAATGCAAAATATAGCAGTGGATATATTTACTCTTGAGATTATTGCAAGGCACTGGAACTTCTTGAGAAAGAGAGTAATATGACTATGCCTGTATTTTAAGAATACCTACCTATTTGACAGATGGGAGAGAGCAGATACTAGACCTAGGTAACATCTCCATAGAAATGATAATTAGACCTATTTGAAGTGATGAGTTCACTTAAAAAGATAGTGTATACAGAGAAGAGAGTCTGGATCAGAGCCTTGAGAACCTCTACAATTAGTTGGATCTTGATCCAGCAAAGGAGTTCAAGAATTGTGAACCAAAAAGGATGTAAGGGAACCAAGAGAGAGCAAAGTCATAAAAAAGCCTAAGACAATATTATTATCTAGTAGGAAGAAGGTAATCAGCAGTATCAAATTCAATAGAGAAATCAAGGATGTATATTGAGAAGATGGATTTAGATTTGAAAATTATGAGATTATTATAATTTTAAAGAGTTTCAGTGGAGTGATGATATGTGAAGTCAAACTACAAAAAGGTGAGAACTGAATGAGAGGAAATGAAGAAGTAATGAATGGAAAAGGGATTTATTGTTGTTTTTCAGGTGGTGGGTTGTTTTTTGTTATCCTAAGAACTCAGCTGGTAAAAAGAGGAGAACTTGTGGACATGTTTGTAAGCAACAGGAGAAGAATCAATGAATAGGTAAAGACTGGAAATTAGAAATGAGTGGAGAGGGAGATTATTCCAAGGGCAAGGTTCTAGAAGAGATATAGCATGAGAGGGTACAAGTAGACACATTTGTCTGCTTAGAAGGGTCACCTATTTGTCAGAGGCTGAACAAAGAAGAAAAGAATGGAGACTATATCAAAGAGCTTTTTTAAAACAGATTTGGAAAGAGGAAGGAAGTTGCAATAATTGTGCTCTGTTTTCTCAACAAGGTTTGAGACAAAGTCTTTTTAAGAGAGAAAGGGTTGTATGTGAAGCTTAAGGAGAAGAGTAAAGTTTAGAATAGGTACTGTGGAGAATAAGAACTTAAGGAAGAGTGAAAGATTTGCTTTGCTACAGCAAGGGCCCAGTTGAAATTAGATAATAAATATTTAGTAGACTCAGTCTTAACAGTTGTGAGATCTTTTTCAGTATCATTCAGAAAGAAATGAGAGTAGAGACATGAATGGTAAGGGTAAAATTAGAGTTAAAAATTGGAAAGGCATAAGTACTGATAGGACAAAATGAATCAGAAATCTTGGTTTAGAGGACTAAATAGTTGAATGGATCAACCTTAGGTTCAGGGTTAGAAAAAGATGAAAGTATGGCTAGAAGAGAAGAGGTGATCTGAGATAGAAGTAAGGTTTTGAGGAAGTAGATCTCAGCTAAAAATCAAGAATAGGATTAAGAAGAACAAGACACAGGAAGAGATGAAAGAATATGAGGTTACAGGCAGACATATAGAAATCTTCTGTTCAAATTTCCTGGAAGCACTGGTTGGTTGGTTGGTTGGTTGGTTGGTTGGTTGGTTGGTTGGTTCTTGTCCTTCATTCTTGAAGAGGACCAAAATGGCATCACTATGTTAGAGTCAAGTTAAGTATGTCTGACTGGTTGATCAGACCAATATAAGCTTGGAATTCTCTACCAGTTGGACACGAATAGTGTATGTGAATATTTGAAGTAAATTCTCTAAATTTGCATATCTCATGTTTCTTTTGAGCTACTTCAATTCTGCTTTGCTCATAGAGCACAGCACCTTCTCTAATGAGAGCACACCATATTATGGTCCTGTGCCAGTGTCTCCCATGTCACAAACAACTCCAAAGTTCTTGAGAGACCTTGAGAATGTCCTTGTATCACTTCTTCTGACCACCATGTGAGTTTTTGCCTTGTGTGAGTTCTCCATAAAATCGTCTTTTTGGCAAGTGTATATTTGGCATTCAAACAATGTGGCCAGCCCATCTGAATTGCACTCTCTGTGGTAGGTATTGAATGTCTGGCAGTTTAGTTTGAGAGAGGACATCCATCAGTGCCTAGTATCTTATCCTGCCAGGTGATCTTCAGAATCTTCCTAAGACAATTCAAATGGAAGCTATGCTATTTCCTTGCATGACACTATGTACTATCCAGGTTTCACAGGCATACAACAATGAGATCAACAAAATAATTGGGTGGACCTTAAGTTTGGAAATCAGGCTAATACCCTTTCTCTCTCGCACTTTCCTTCAGAGCCTCCCAAACACTGAGGTAACTCTGGTAATGTATGTGTCAAATGCATTATGAATATGTATATCCCTAGAAAGTATACTACCAAGCTGAATAAACTTATTTTCAGCTTCAAAAATTTTTTTATTTTCTATAATCAATAGTTCCACATATGCATGGTGTGGTGGTGGCTGATGGAGTACAATTAGGACAAGAAACAGAGAATTGATCTGCACTTTGTTACATCTCAGCTTCAGAGACTACATTGAGTGCAAAATCATTGGCAAACAAAAAATCATGCACCAATACTCCCTCTACTTTAGTCATGATTTGTTGCCTTTTCAAAGTTGAAGAATTTACCATAAGTACAGTAGCTGACCTTCTGATTGAAGGTGTTTGATAAGATGGTTGAAAACATCATGCTAAAAAGCATAAGAGCAAGCACACACACTTGTTTCACTCCATTTATGACTGGGAAAGTACAAGAGCATCATCCATGATCCAAAACCCAGCCATGCAGGCCATACTGAAATTGACATCCAATACTGATGAACTTCTCCAGGCAACCAAATTTTGGCATAACTTTCCATAAGTGCTCATGATTGACACTATCAAAGGCATCAGTCAACACAACCACAAGTGCTGTGTGTATACCTCTGTTCTGGAAGTGTATAAAAATGTTAAAGGATACATAGTATGATTTTCAAAGAGTAAAGTCAAAAGTAGAAGATGGTTGGAATTAAGAGTACTGTTAGTTGGAGAAATAATACTGTCAGAGTGTTAAAGAAATTAAATTATGTTTCTTTGGCAGTTGTGATGAAGCAGCAATTTTGGTCAAAAAAAAGAAAGTATATTTTATACTATCCCTATCACTGTGTGAGGAATGATTTGCCTCCTAACATTTTAACAAGCTCAATTGTCATAACCAGAACCATTGTGGTTTGATGTTTTTTTGACACTAGTCATCATTTCCATCACTCAGAAGAGCTCAAGTGTAATAAATACATGTACCTGTTTCATCTCCCTTCCAGCTTTGCTTATATTTTTGTTCCCACTCCTGAAAAGGATCAATCAAAGATTGCTTTGGCCTGAATGAAGAAGATAGGAAAATGAAAATGATTCATTTGTTTGACCAAAAGCCATTCTGATGATTATATATGAATTCAGTGAATTCTTAACAGGGATAAAATAAGGTCTCTCCTTATGATCTAAATAAAATCTAAACATGGGCAATAGAAGATAGTCAGCTAGCATAGCCAATGCTACATTCTCTGTCACTGAAGAAAAATGGATAAAGCAGACAAGCCCAAGGGGAAACCTCACCCTTTATGTAAGAAGACTCTGCGTATCTAGTTGGTTTTTGACTTACAGTGGCATTCAATCTCACTAACAAGATGTTTTAGCTGGAAAAAAATTGAATTTCTTTAATTGAATTAGCCCAGAGTTCTATTGATTCTTCCTTTGTACACTTGGTTACTTGCTTTGAATACCTAAACACTGTGATGGCTGTTCGCTTCCCAAGGGATCCTACCATCAAAATCTTTTCAACTTGACCTTAACTGTCAGTCCCATTTGTCAAAGTTTTAAAATGATGTCTCATCTTAATTATTGATTAGCCTCATGTCACTGAGTGAGTCACTTTTGTAAGGAAGATTGTTCTGGGAACACCTTGCTAGCTCATAAGAAATTTGGAAACAAAACTGTAAATGCTACAACTAACTGATTCTCATAACAATAGTCTTGCGCTTACTCATTTATTGGGCACCTTACTATTATTATGTTCAGTGTACTCTTGACTATGTGCTATTTCTTGTGTTAAGCTGAGGGGATGACATGAACAAAGTAATCTCAATAGTTACTATTGATTTAGAGCTGAAAAGTAACTCTGTGGTCATTCAGTCCAACACAGTGGTGGTAGTGGACCTATATACAGATAAATAAATACAAAATATATACAAAGAAAAAAACGTGTAGTTTCATCAGATGTGGAGCAAACTAACTGGAGTTCTCAAAAAAAGGCATTCTCTAGGATCAACTGAAATCTTGATAAGAGCTAGGGATATCAAGAGGCAGAAGTGAAGAGGGAGAAACAAATCAAAACGTTGACAACCACCTCTCCGTGGTCACAAAAGTAAGAAATAGAATAGCGTGTATAGGAAATAGCATCAAAAGTCATTGTGAAGGAGACATAAAAATGCAAGATGGGAGGAAATATATCATAATCCTGAAAATGTAGGCTGGAGCCAGATTACAAAGACATTTAAATGTTGAACAAAGAACTTTGTATTTTATCCTACAGAGTCACAGAAATGTCTCCAAAAGGGATAGTGGAAAGGTACAGGGGAGGGAAATCATCAGACCTATGCTTTAAGAATACCGCTTTACCAGCTGTGTGGAAGATAAATTATAGAGAAAAGAAACTGGGGGCAGGAAAACAATTTAGGAACCTATTAGAATCATCTAAACTATCTCTGCTGTATTTTATATCATATTTAAGATGAATATTTTCTTATTTAAATTGTGATGATTCTCAATGTGTTTTTATGCATATATTTTAGACAGTTTGCTAACTCCTAGACAGCAAAGTATGAGGCAGAGTACATATTAGTACATATTTCACAGATTCATAGAATTTTAAAGTTAGGAAGTACTGTCAAGGTTGTTTAGAACAACCACTTGTCCAGTTGTTGAATCACCACTTCAAAATGCTTTTTAAAAATGATATATATTTGTATCTCAGCAAAACAGAGATAATATCATCTCCTTTCTCTGGATGGTTTTTAGTAATATCCTACACGATAAATTTGTAGTATTTCATACATTAAAATTGTACAGCAATAAAAATGGAAAATAATAGCTCCTGAAATACTGGAGATAGCAATGGAAGAGCAACATGAGGCAGTCACATTGAGGAGTACAGTGCAATGGAAAAGACATTGTACTTAACCCTAAGTTCAAATCCTGCTTCTAATATTTACCATGAATTAATGTGTGTAAGTGACTGAACCTCAGTTTTTCAACTTTAAAATAGGGTTAGTAATTCTTGCCACCACCAGTCTTGGAGGAGTATTGTGAGTAATGAGGACTGTAAGCTATAATGCACCATACAGATCAGCTGTTATTAAACTGGAATATTAAGCCTTCATAATCAACCTTTCCTACCTTTACAATCTTCTTACACTTTATTGCTTGACACATGCTCTTCCATTCAGTGACACTGGACCCCTGGCTGTTCCACAGACAAGCTACTCCACCTCTCCACTCAGGACATTTTCTCTGGCTTTCCCCCATGCCTGAAATGACCTTGCTCTTCAGCTAGTACTCACTGATCTGATTTTCTTTGTGTCTTGGTAGGCTACCCAGGAAAAATTCTCTTCTGAATCCTCAAAATTCTAGCATAATCCTAATGCATTAATAACCCTATTGATAAAATTAGTAGGTATTTTTCCCTAATGGTCTGCTATTCCAGGAGTTAATTTAAATATAATTACTATTTGTAAAGATCCTACTCTACTATCTTTCTAGAAATCATCTATATTACAAAGCATAATGCTTTGGTTTTTGCTATAATTTATTCTCCTAAGATTTTGGAAGTCTTTGGATCTTTTCTAAATCTAAAAGTAATCCTTTGGTGCTATAATTTACTGAAATATTTTTCATGAACTGAGTTATCACAGCAGTAGTTCTAAATTTAAAATGTCAGATTATGTGGGACACAACACAGTTTACCTATTTAGGAAAATGTAATTAATGGGGACACTGACACATTGAAATGTTGACTCCCCTTTCTTTTTTAAATACCACATGAAATTGATCAAATAGCATCCATTTTTGTTCAAAGTGACAGTAGCTATAGTCAAATGACAGGAAATATTTTTTCATCATCATTGGGGTACAATGAGGATTGAATGCTCACATCAAGCATGAATCTGAATACTTTATTTCTGAAAAAAAAACAAAATGAACTCTGAAAATTCAATATTGATCAATGTCAAGTCCCTTGAAGTGTAAGGTTATTATTATTCAGCATGCTCAGGAGTATCTTCATAAAGGTTGTTATGTTGAGTTGGCAGAACTTTCTGCCACTTTGAAGCAAGAAACTCTACAAAAGTCAGGATCTCATGTAGTAAAGAGATTTTTCATAGTAGAGTTTTATATTTCCTTCTGATTCTGATCTCTATGAAGGTTCCAATTCCCTGCTGTCTTCTTAGAGGGAGTGAATTTGCTATTTCTACAGTTTTAAATAATAGACAGAAGTGGTTTTTTAACTTTTAAAATTAAGATAATTATATCATTGCAAAACAACATTTCTCCCTCATTTTATCCTATCAGGTGCAGTTATTCTGACTTACAGAGAGACATTTTAATGGACAAAAAAGAAAGGCTCACCCCAGGAAGACAATGCTATATTAATTCTCTATTTATTCTTTTTATATCATCTAACCTTCTTTTTCTCTCCCTCCAATAATTTTGAGGGAGGGGGGAATGGTGGGCTTTTCCCTGCATTATAGTACCATCCCCTCCTCCTCCTTGAATGTAATTGTCAATTATTATCATGACTTGTTGTTGTTTTTAAAACATCATGAGAAATGCTGATGAGATGTGGACATTTTTGAATAAATTATTTTGGCTGAAAGTAAATGGAAGTGATAACTATTGTTCCTTTAAAATTTTCTGAGGTTAATCTACAAGATTGCCTAGACTTGGGGGTAGTGATTAAGCTTTGGGCTTCAGAGTTGCCAGGATTCAGCTAGAACAGAAATATAACCAATCAATTTTCATCTCTTATTTCAGTGGTAAAATACATGTAGGAGAAAAAGGGAGGGAATTATTTTAATAAATGGAATATACTGAAAAAGAAAAATTACTCATTAAAAGGTCAGTTTCACTAACTTCATTACTGATGTTTTAGTATTGCTTTAAACATTTTTTCTAACAAGTACAATCCAATTTAAATTCAGTATCCTGATGTCAACAATGAGCATTCATTTGTTAGGAAGCTGTCCAGACTGATGAGCTAAATGTAGGCGACATGTAAGGATTAAATAAAAATGTTCTCTACTCTCCTGGAGCTTTCAGTTTTGTAGGCAGACAAGACAATTAGTTCTAATACACTGAATATAGAGGTAAATGTGTTAGAAATAATGAAATAAGGTGTTATTTAAGTTCTGGAGGAAAGGTAGTTTCCAAGGAAAAGATTCTCTTAAATCCTATCTCATCTTTATCTCATACAGAGTTGTTATTGAACAAATACCCCTACAGATGTTGGCTTTTGAAGATGAAAATCACTTCAGGAAGTTTGGTTAGTCTTCTGGGATCATAGGATTTAGAACTTCCAGTGGACCTTAGTGATTCTACAGAATAAGAAACTGAGGTCAAAGAGGTTGAGTGATTTTCCCAAAGTTATACAAGCAAAAAATAACAGAGCTAGGATTTAAACCTAGATTGTTTCATTACGATGTAATTATCAAGACTTAAATACTTAAAGTATTTAATTCCTTTAGTCAATCAAAAACTATGAACATTTACTGTCCACCAAGCATTGTGCTAAGTGCTGGAGATACAGAGAAACATAAAAATGGCCTCTACCCTCAAGGAGTACACATTCTAACAAAGCAGACAAGAAATAGATGACTAGACACATGGAACGCTTATATATTATAAGTACTTCTAAAAAGAAGTCTATACTTAAGTAAGAGAGAGAGCAAATTCAATTGTGTAATGAGGTCAGAAGGCAAATTACAAACAGCTGAGGAGTAAGAGAAGTAGGGGTGATGAGTATAGAAACTTTTTAAAGTAAGACTATTGAATGAGAAAGAATAAATTTAGGATAACAAGTTGAAAGGATGCTGGATTCTAATAAAGATCTTTTTGTAATGATGTGGAAGACTTGTGCCAGTGTGTAGGCAGTAGGGGAAGACCAAACAGATATGGGAAGGGATGGAAATAAAGATAGAGGAGGAACTGGCCCTGGAAAGAAAAAGAGTTTCCTCACTTTCAGGAGTTGGAGTAAAGAAGGAGAATGAGATGTTGTTAAGGGATTCTAAGATTCTAGAGAGTGATCTTAATTCTCTCAGTATACTGTGAAGAAAACAGTTCAATTTTTTTCTTGATGTAATGATGTTTGTCACAGATATTATTAGGGCAACAAATGAAAGTTTTGAATCAAAAGTGCAAAACTCTGCCTTGAGATATAGATATCATCTGCATAAAATGTGGTAGGTGATTGATTTCCTGAAACCTATTTCAGTATGATTCCATAGAGAAAAATGTTCTTTCTTTTACTATAAGTAATAGAAAATTAATGATTAATCAATACATTTACCTCTTCTTCTATTCACTGAATCCCACATATCCTGATTTATGGGCTATGGTTAGCATATCAAATGTTCATAATTGCTCAAAGAATGCTTTCTTTACATCCATATAAATGTTTAAAATATTTGCTCTTCCAAAGAAGAATTCTACAGCAACATTTCAAATCTAATTTTCCAAATTTAAATGGACATAATTGCACCATTTGGCCTCAAGAAATCTAGAAACCTAAATGAATGCAAAAAAGATAACAAATGCAGCTGATCCTTCTTGGAAATACCTGGTATACAGAGAACATAGAGTATTTAAGTTTGACTTCATCTTCCTTAATCTTTTCTTCATCAACACGGCTTCTATTTAATAGTGAAATTATTATAGAACTAGAGTGAAATAGACAGAACCAAGACAGCAGAATGTGAAATAATGTAAATTAAAGCAACACAAAAAATACAGCAAAAGCCAAATTAGTTGCAATGCTTCTAAGCATCAGTAATTAAATGTATTTCTTCCCTCCCAGAAGAAACGTAAGGGAGCAGAATGCTGCACAATCTTTCAGGGAGTCATTTTATTGCTGCATTTAGTGGTACAGTGGATAGAGCACCCAGGAGTCAGAAAGACATGACTTCAAATCTGGCCTCAGACACTACCTGTATGACCCTGAGCAAGTTGGTTTGACTTATTCAATAGGTATAATAAGAGACAAGGTGGTTATATTAGAATAGGACTAAGGCAGAAAAAAGGATAAATTTTACTGTAACAAAAAATGACAGTCAATAAACTTTTCTGAAAAATCCCATACCCCAAAAAAACTGTCTTAGTAACAAATTTGTGTCTATATTTTGAATTCTTTATTAGCTTGTTAACAAGAGAGAAGTTTGTCAAATGCTCTTTTAGCATGGGGTACCTAGGTAGTATAATGGGTAGAATCTGAGTCTAAGAACTAAGTTCAAATTTAGCTGCATGGTTACTAGCTGTGTGACTGAGGGGAAGGCATTTAAACTCATTTGCTTCAGTTTCTTCATTTATAAAACTGTGATAATATTAACACCCAGTTCCCAGGGTTTTTGAAAGGACTTTGAATTAGATAACAAAATAAATCAAACAACAATTGTAAAGTATTAGCACAGTGCCTGGCACATAGTAAGTGTAATTTTTGTTATTATTATTATTATCATACACATAATTCCTTCAGTAGAGAGGGAATTTTCATCTCCTACAAATACATGTGAAATAAACAAGTAGCCTAGGTCTAATATCCCTGAAATAAATGAGAAAATTTCTGCTTATCTCATCTTCAGGTAGCAAGCAACAGGTTAAGAACTTGATAGATTTTCCAATTCATCTATCTACCTCTTTGCCTATGACTTGAAAACAAATATCAGATGGGTGTTCAAATGCTGCATTTTGTGGCAAAAATCTGTAGATAATATGCATATGCACGTATATGTGTACATATGAAAGAAATGATTTGGTTATACAGTAATCAAAAATTCACATTTTACTTACTCTATTCAATCCCTATGCAATGTGGTATACAAGTTCAGGTGTAACCTCAAACTCCAATAAATCTTTTCATCTCCTATTTCTTGACACTAGTCATCTACCCAAAAAAATGTCAATTATATTACTTCCTTCCCTAGCTGTCCTACTTTTAAAAAGAATTTTTTAAATACAATGGAAGCATTATTATGATTTTATTTAAAGGATAAAATCCACACTTTTGTTGATAGAAGAAATGATAGAAGATAGATAGGCGGAGGGTGTCAGGGGAGGAGTGTTCAAATGCCTACAGAAAAGGTAGACAGCACCATTGAAAAGATAATACAAAGGACAGTGAAATTGGAACCCTGCATTTAAGACCTCAGTTCCCCTGGAAGTGGAAGCAAGGACAGGAATCTATTTTTTTTTATTTAAATGCAAAATGTAACTATAACAAATTTACATTGCAAACTCCAACTTGGATTTCTTATGTTATTGCAACCCATTCTGCCTCTAAACTGGGGAGGGGGAGAGGGGTTGATGTGTAAATGATTTTTTAGGAAATAAAATATCAGCTCAGGGTAAGCAATAGTTCTGGACTCTCATCTTCCCAAAGAGGTAACCATTTCCTAACACCTCACCACCCAAGTGCTTTGTGACCTCTATACATTGGAAATCGCTACTGAATTGCATATTAGGTGAATCAACTATACCAAAAAAATTGATAGTGATAGTTGCATGATCACATATATCTTTTTTTACTATTTTGTTTTTCTCCAATTACATGTAAAAGAAATTTTAAATGCTCATTTTTTTAAATTTTGAGGAACAAATTCTCTCCTTAACTCCCTCTCCTCTCCCCTCATTGAAAAGGCAAGAAATTATGCACATGGGGTCATGCAAAATATATTTTCGTATTAGTCATGTTATGAAAGAAAATACAGGACCCTTTCCAAAAAAAATAAATGAAAAGTTTACTTTGATCTTGCTTCAGGTTCCATCAGTTCATTCTCTGGAGACTGGAAGAATTTTTCAATATAAATCCTTCAGAGTTGTCTTAGACTGATCATTGTATTGCAGAGAATAATATAGTCATTCAGAGCTGATCATCATACAGTATTGCTATTACTATGTACAATGGTGTGCTGGTTCTGCTCATTTAATATTGTATCATGTCATGTAAGTCTTTTAAGGTTTTTCTGAAACCATCCCCCTTGTCATTTCTTATAACACAATAGTATTCCATCACAATCACATACCACAACTTGTTCAGCCACTCTCCAATTGCTGGGTATCTCCTCAATTTCCAGTTCTTTACCACCACAAAAAAGGGCTCAAATAAATATTTTTTTGTACATTTAGGTCCTTCTCCTTTTTTTTTTTAGTCCATTGGGATACAAACCTAGTAGAGGACAGGGTAAAATAGATATTTCTATACCCAACTGAATGTGATTGTTATTCCCTGTTTGAGCCAAATCTGATGAAAATAAGGTTCAAAGGGGCAGCTAGGTGGCACAGTGAATAGAGCACTAGCCCTAGAGTCAGGAGTACCTGAGTTCAAATCTGGCCTCAGACACTTAACACAAAAAACTAGCTGTGTGACCTTGGGCAAGTCACTTAACCCCAACTGCCCTCCAAAAAGCAAAAAATAAAAATAATAATAAAAAGAAAGTAAGGTTCTAGAATTGTCCTTTACCTCATCCCACATTACCTCCCACCATAAATGTTCTTTTGCACCTCTTTTTTATGAGATATTTACGTCATTCTACCTCT
>CM053594.1:163083120-163125365 GCA_028646575.1 Pseudocheirus occidentalis | reverse complement strand
CCACCATAAATGTTCTTTTGCACCTCTTTTTTATGAGATATTTACGTCATTCTACCTCTACCTTCCGCCTTTTCCCAATGGATCCATTTCTCACTCCTTAATTTAATTTTTAAAAAATATTTTCTAATCATAATCAACTCACACGCATGTCCCTGTCTATACATACTGCTTCTAAATACTCTAATAATGATAAAGTTCCTGGTAGTTCCATCCATCATTTTTTCATGTAGGAATGTAAACAATTTTAACCTTATTGAATCTTTCAGGATTCCCCTTACCTGTTTACCTTTTTATTGAGTATGTACTTGAAAGACATTTTCTATTCAGTCCTGGTCTTTTCGTCAAGAATGCTTGAAAGTCTTCTATTTCACTGAATTATCCATGTTTTCCCCTGAAAGATTATATTCAGTTTTGTTTTTTTTTTAGGTAGGTGATTCTTGGTTGTAATCCTAACTCCTTTTGTCCTCTAGAACAGTGTATTCCAAGCCCCCTAATCTTTTAATGTAGAAGTTGCTAAATCTTTGTTATCTTGACTGTGACTCTACAATATTTGAATTATTTATTTCTAAATATTTGCTCTGGAATTTTGCTATAATATTCTGAGATTTTTCACTTTGGGATTTTTTACAAGGTGATCAGTGAATTATTTCAATTTCTATTTTACTCTCTGGTTGTAGAATATCAGGGGAGTTTTCTTTGATGGTTTCTTGAAAGATGATATCTAGGTTTAATTTTTTATCGTGTCTTTCAGATAGTACAATAATTCTTAAATTATCTTTCCAGGTCAGTTGTCTTTCCAATGAGATATTTTAAATTTTCTTCTAATGTTTTTTCATTCCTTCTGATTTTTTTTATTCCTTCTCTATATTTTATGGAATCATTAGCTTCAATTTGCCCAATTCCAAGTTTTTAAGGAATTATTTTCTTCAATGACTTTTTTTGTGCATCTTTTTCCATTTGCTTAATTCTGCTTTTTTAGACATTCTTTTCTTCAGTGAATATTTGCACCTAATTTACCATTTGACCTCTTCTGTTTTTTAAGGTATAGGTTTCTTTAGCATTTTGGGGCCTCCTTTATCAAACCATTAACTCTTTTTCATTATTTCCTTCAATCACTCTCATGCCTTATCCCAAATGTTTTCTCTGCCTCTCCGTGTGTGTGTGTGTGTGTGTTAAAAAAAAACTCTTCTGGGAATATTTTTGGGGGGCCTGAGACCAATTTATATTTTTCTTTGAGATCTTGGATATAACTATTGGAATTTGTTGTCTTCTTGGAGTTTGTGTTTTGATCTTCCCTGTCACCCTAGTAACTTTCTATGGCCAGGTTCTTTTGTTGTTGTCATTGTTTGCTCATTTTTCCAGCCTAATTCTTGACTTTTAACTTCATGCTAAAGTTGGGTTCTGCTTCTCAGGTGCAGGGGGTACTGTCACAAGCTTCTACTGGCTTGTGCACATGTTTTTAGAGTTAGTTCTGGAAATCTGTAAATTTTCAGTTTTTCCAAGGTGGTATGATGTAAGGAGAGGTGTGGTCACCGATCTCCTGCCTGTTCTCTGATCTATGAATAACCACAAATACTCTTCTATACCCTCAAACTATGACCAAGGTCCCTGCATTCCTAAAGCCACTTTTGCTAATATGATAGTTTTCATCCTTGCCCTGGGACTATGACTCCAAATCACTTATGGACAATGCAAGAGAATCTTACACCCAGTGCCATTAAAAATTCTTTATTATCTCCTTCTGACCAGTTGTGTGATCTTTTTACTGTCTGTAGGTTAAAAGCTCTGGAGACCTCCACAGTCAATTCAGTAACCCCTAAGACCTGTTGCTGGCTTTTTGGGGTATGGCCTGCATTGGTTCAACCTGTGTTGGTCTAGTATGCTGGACTATGCTTCATTCTCAACCCAATGAGACAAACCTTTCCTGCCAACCTTCTAAATTGTCTTGGGGTAGAAAACTGTTTCACCTCATCCTTTTGTTGATTCTCCTTATCCAGAATTCATTTGGGGACATTATTTTTAAAAAATTTTGGTGGGGAATTTGGGAGAGCTTAGGTAAATACCTGCCTTTACCATCTTGTTTCTGCCCTTTATACATATACATATACATTTACATATACATATACATGTACATATGCATATACATATGCATATACATATACACATACACATACACATACACATACACATACATATACACATACACATACACATACATGTATGCATGTATGCATGTATTAGCATACCCAATCCTTATCATCTTTTTTTTTTTGGATGAGGAAAGGCAAGGCAATTGGGGTTGTGACTTGCCCAAAGTCACACAGCTGGCGAGTGTCAAGTGTCTGAAACCAGATTTGAACTTGGGTCCTCCTGACTCTAGGGCTCATGGTCTATTCTCTATGCCACCTACCTTTCCCTCCCTATAGTCTTATAAGTGAATATTCATAATCCAATTTAAGAATTAAGAGGAAAAAATAAATCATTGAGAAGTAAATATAGCAATAATTTTAATGACTTGCACAGGGTCACACAGCTGATAAGCGGGGAACCTCAAATTCTAATTTATTTTTCTGCCTTATTCCACTTCTTCCCATGTTCCAACTACTTGCTTCCATGCTTGGTTTATTTTATTACTGTTATTGAAGTAAATTACTGTTCTCAATATATCTTGCATTAAGAAAATGACTTGAACTCTGCTATTCACCTCAGTGCCTTTACAACATTCATAAAATCACTGGTATATGAGGGAATTCACAGGAAAAGCTATGGTTCTGACCTTCAAGTGAACACCTTCAAACAAAGTAGTAACTTAATTAATGGAGAGATTTCAGAATTTAGTTGGGAATTTATACTCTCAGATGCAACACCTAAAACCTTGATTTGAATGGATGATAAAGAATTTTAATGGTATACAGCAATAATTCATACTTTTAAAAGTCTTACATTTAAAAAAAATCACATTCGTCATCTTATTTGATCTGGCAACAATTCTGTGAGATAAAAAGGGCCAAACTGCACCATCATTTTATAGATGATGAGGCAAGAAATTTAATTCACTTAAAATCAGGCATCTGAGGAGTAGCAGAGCTTAAGGTCAGAACTAAAGCAAGCTTAAATTACTTTTACAAGGTCATGTAAGTGGCAGAGTTGGGATTTGAACCCAGGTCCTTTGTCTTCAAGTCTCCTCAACCTGTACCTAGTGATTTGCTTCCCAAGGACAGGATTTTAAAGTGTAAGTTATTTGAGCTCCAAACTGTCTCCATTTTTTTATGTATTCCCTATCCACAAATTTTCCCGTATGCTTCTAGATTAAAATTCAATCATCTTTATTTCATTATTAATTATATAAACAGTACTAAAGTATAGGAAAACAACACAACATCCTGAGGCAGCTGGCTTTTATTGTTTTATTTACAGTTCAAAAAACATTTGTTTTGAATGCTATATTCACACCGATTCCCAAAAGAAATACAAGAAAGTAGTGAAAGAAATTCAGTTTTCCTTTTCTTGCTGTCAAAGTAAACTGTCATGCTTCAAATAGAGCCCTAGGGAAAGCAATTTAAATCACCCCAATCCAAAACCCACAACCAGGCATTGTGTCTCTGCACCAATACTGATCAACTAGAAACATTTCCTCACAATGAATACATGGAAAGCTTGCTGTGTGTATAGTAATGGATTTTCATTTCTGCATTTTTTGGAACATGATCTACATGCTGCCATGCACTAAATATAATGAAGCCTGCTATGAGGGAAAAGATAGCATGGCCCCAGAGAACAAGAATGAATTTCTAAAAAGGCAGCATTACTAGCAGTGTGCAATCAAAGCCTTTCACTGCTAGAGAAATAGGTTGATGAATGACCTTTTCATGACATGGGGAAATAGTAAACTTTCTCTCCCCTCCCCTCTCCAATATTCACTGCGTTCAGCTGAACTGAAAGGTAGATTTCCCCAGTGGAAACCCGCCACTTTGCTGAGAGAAGTAGTTTTTCAGATGCAGACTCTCTGACCATGACAGTTGCTAGTTTGGCAAAGCCCACACCAGGGGGTGATCAGGATTGTCTAAAGACATTGTAGGTCACAGTTTAAGAAAGGGAAATGCAATTTTTAAATTGGAAAAATGTTCAAAAATATCATGTCAGCTTATGGGACTCATGGCATAGTTTAGTTGGAGATGCTAAGCAATGTACAATATTCAATTTAACAAACATTCCTTAAGTATTGTGACATTTTAAACATTTGAAATTAATAGTTTCTGGGTAATTTAATCATTTTATTAATAAGGCTAGCATATTATTAATAAAAGAGGTCAGTGACACTCTCAAATGCCAAAGACCTTCATAGCAAAAGGCTCATGACTTACCTGCCCTTGGAAGAGGGGTGTTCCTGATGGTGGCAATCAACTCTGGTTGACAATTGATGAAATAATAATATTACAATGAGGGGCTAGCCCTATTCTAACCCAACTTTAATTATGTCATTTATTTCTACATTGCCCAACCTTGGACAATCTATTCAAAAAATTCATCCCCACTCAAGCCTGAGTAGAACACAAGGGTCTCCTCACCTGGGTGGAATCTGAACAACATTGTTAAGAAAATTAATCCAATCTCATTTTCAGCAATGTCCTTCAGAGACTGAACTTTTGATATGAAGACTTTAGAAAAAGAGGGAACTCTAGATCTCCCCAAATTATTGGTTATTAATAATTATTTTTCTCACTATCTATTATGTGCAAAGCACTATGCTAGTAGGCACTAGAGAAAATATGAAATTTACATAAGATACCACTCCTATAATCAAAGAAACTGCAATTTAAGAGAGAAATGTGAAATGTATACACACTTATAATACAAATTGGTATCTGGCATATTTTATTTAAGAGAGGTACAAAAGTTGCTATGAACTATGAGAAGAGAATAGTCATTCCTGAGGGGAAAAGGGAAGAAAGAAGTTTTGAAGCAGGCATCCTTTTATAAAAAATGACAATCAAGCTTAATATATTTTTGTCTTTTCTATTTTTTTTGTCATGGGTGACCTGTTTGAATAGGTCAAGTTGAAATGATTCAATTGTTTTTAAACAGTGTGTTCTTAAAAAAAAACAGTGTGTTCTTATCTTTATCCGTTTTTTTAATATGATATTTGTTTCGACCTCTAACTAGTCAGTAGTCTATCACTGACCAGGTACTTTCTGACTGCTAATATATACTCAGTTTCAGTTTTTTTTAATGTTCTATAGTCACTATACCCAGTGCTTTATGATTCTCTTCCAAAGTTCAGAATATATAGTCCTAAATTTATAAGCTTTTGTTCTCTTTTATTTCTTAATAGAAATATTTATTTCTTAAATCCTAATCATATTTTCCATTGTATTTTTTATCATCCTCTCTAGGCCCACTTTTGCATTGATTTCACTAAGTATCAAAGTATAAGTTGGCTTATTTTAGAGATTCTTGTCAATTAAGTTCATAAAATTTATTTTGTCATCTTTTCCAACCAACATTGACATTGGCCTTTTTTCTTGCATTTATAATGAATTTTTCAAGATGAAATTCCATGGTTCCATGAAATGATGATGATTCTTATTGTCTTTGGGCACATGATGATACCAACTTGTTCTTCGCTAAGGAAAATCTCATGATCTATCTTTTCTTTATAGCTACAGCTCCCTTTGTCTTCACTCTATTTCTCTCAAGAATGTCAATATTGACATCTCTTATTTCTTCAAATATTATGTAAATATATTTGGTCATTAGGGAGGAAATAACATTTAAAATGCCAGCAATTAAGTTGATCTTCATAGATTTTCTAAAAACTGTGATGCTTGGCAACCTCTATACTCTTTTGGTTTGGGGGGAATTTTGGGTTTTGTTTTTTTTTTAGCTAACCCATGACTCACACTGTAAAAACAGGTGAATGAGGGCCATATTTTTTCTTTATTTCATGAGTTGCTACAGCCAAAAACTGATGCCCTACAGATCAACCTACTAGTTATGACCGTATTTAGCTACTTTGGTCATTGAACAGCAGATAGTAGGTAGTTTCAGAAAAGTCATCTGTTCTTGACTTCTGGAAAAAGGGTAAGACAGGACCATAGAATACAGTCATTAAATCAGATATCTAGAGGGAACCTTGGAAATATAACTACCCTGTTTGACACATGAAGAAACTGGGACTGAGAGAAGTAAAATCATTTATTTGCTCAAAGTAATGCAATATAAAATCTATGAACTTATTTTCAAAGAAGCTCTGAAATTTAGAAGTAAAGTTTACCTTTGCTACTTTTCATAACTCCATTTCTGTACCATATATACATATATGCATACGTACATACATGCATGTATATATCTGCCTCCTGTTTTTTTTATGGATCTGTGATCACATCAAATAGATATTTTCTCTAAGGATTCAATTTCCATTAATGCCTGCCTAACCTGTTACTCTCATCCATGTGATCACCTAATTTTAGTACTAGGTGGCACCAAGCCTGTTTGAAGACTTCCTCTAATTTTTCTCAAATTATTTAGATGCTCTTGATACATGTGGGCTTTCCCATTGCTCTTCATATACAACAATGTATGTGAACATTGTTATTGTGTGATGATTGGTGGTGGTTGTTTTTCAGTTCTTTCATCTGTCAAATGTGATGTTGGTAGAAGACCTTGTACTTTCCAGCTTTAGATCTATGACCCTATGATAATAATTCTTCATACCACTTCTCCTACATAATTTGTCATTTATAATGTTTTACAATACTGGCCATGAGTTTCTAACCCCCTTCATTCACACTATATTCCTTCTTTTCCTTTTTCCTTTGGTGATCCTGAACTTCAATTCTTTGGTTACTGTAGTACTTCATGACCCACAGCAATATGATCTTATCGCTGTTATATTGGTGTTATAAAGATTAGCCTCTGCTGTCTGGGGCTATGATTGGTGTTACTAAAATAACCGTGCTACATCCCAAAGGCAAACTAGCCTGCTCTCTTCCCATTCAAATTATAATCTAGCTCATTTCAAATTTGCATTGTTTATCACAGATATACATATTGATGGACAAATTCTAAAGGTTGTACATGTAATTAATCTATTATACTCTAGATAAGGTGTTTCATCCACTTGGCTTTTCCTATGTGAACAGCTTAGCTAAGCTGTTTTAAGTGATTATAAATCTCATTTATGAAGTTCTGCAATGTTCTGGGAACTTATGTTAGGGCACTTCAGTCAATTGATCCCTCTTTCTCACCTACTGTAGTTTCACTATAATTATGCTGCTCTCCAGCAATCCAAACTTCACCAATGAAATATTCACCCTTTGAGAATACCTCAATCTCCAAAATATGCTCTTTTTCTACTTATCTCTCTACCCTTTGTCAGTAAAATTCCTGTTCCCTTAGTGGGATGTCAGTTAACCAATCTGATTCAACTAATCTGTAATGAATTATGAACAGGAGATAGCTCCTCCCCCTTCCATCTTAATCCCCCTGTGAATCTTTGCCTAACTTAAATGACTCACAAATTCATGAAATTTCAAGCAAAGCTCAAAAGATATCTGGGGTAGTCAGCCCTCCTTTTAATCACTACTCAATTTACTCTTCCTCCATGTAAGGCTCTGTGTGGGAGGAAAATGGAATATTGGTGGCTACTATATACTGCCTTCCAGTGGAATGCAACAGGGAGCTGTTCTGAGAAACCTAGATGAGTCACCAAGAAGTCTAAATTGAGAGGCATTCATGCTTATGCAGCACAAAGTACTCCAAAACTCCAGACATCCTGCTTATAAAGCACATCAGATCCCAAGTCCTTAGTCATGGTAGTCAGATCAAGTTGAGCATAGAATCTTTGGGCTAAACTTTCTTAAGGCATGACAAGGTATTCTCCTCTGCTGTAAGATTGTCCTTTATTTTATTAATAAACAAAGGTAGATGCAGGCAAACAGAGCTTGAGGGAGTGGGTGGTAAAAGAAATCAAAAAAGAACAGTGGCTCACTAACATTCTGGAAACTCTGGAGCTAGAGGCCCCGGTTTTCCTTTCCTCTTCCATCTAAATATAGTGTCTCCCTTCTGCCCCTGAGGGGAAAAGGTGAAGAGTCAAGAGATCTTGATCATTGCTTCAGTTCTTCTACTGCCATCATACCTCAATCTGGATCCTCAGTGCCTGAATATCTTGATTTGATATTCAGTAGTCAACAATATGGGGACAATTCCCACATGAACAGGAAAGTCTTTCTGTCCTTAAACCAAAGCAGCCTTGGAACCTCACTTGCTGCACTTTTTAGGTACTAAGGATAGGCACATGTCATCTTATCATGATGTAAGCTCTTTAAGAATTAAGACTGTCAGGGTGGCTAGGTGGCGCAGTGAATAGAGCACCGGTCCTGGAGTCAGGAGTACCTGAGTTCAAATCTGGCCTCAGACATTTAACATACAAGAAAAAAACTAGCCGTGCGACCTCGGGCAAGTCACTTAACCCCAACTGCCCTCCAAAAAGCAAAAAAAAAAAAAAAAAAAAGAATAAAGACTGTCTTTACTTTTTATTCCCAATGCTGAGCATAGTGCATGTAACATAGTAACTATTTTGTTTTATGCTTTTTCATTCATTTGTATGGAAACTCCAATAAAAACTGAACCATTAGTATCCCTTGCTCAAGAAATGGAAAGTCCTAATAATGTGTATTTTCTTTGGTTATATATTCTTAAATATTAAGAGGGTTATCAAGACTTCTTTCAGTTAAGACTGTTCTTATAAGTGACTTCAGATATATTTTATTTTAATATTTTACAGTAGTAGTTATTATAATTCTTCATGTCAGAGCCACTGTGATGACACATCAAGGAATGAAAGTGTGGTTCTGAGTTGTCAAATGCTCTGCCAGTAAAACCCAAGCTGTTCCAAATCCTATCAATCTTTGAAGGGTTACAGAATGGCCTAGTGATGGACTGTTGCCCATTATCTATGGATACTGAGTTTGGCCAAAGAGTGACATGCTTTTATTAGTTTAAAAAAAACCCAACTCTTAGAATCAGTTTGCCAAGCCATGGAATGGATGGGGAGGAGATGAAGAACAAAATGAAGTATGATTTTTTTCCTTGGGGAAGAGAGTATCCACACCCATGAAATCACAAATGCTTGAAATACTGAAGTAACTAATTACTATTGTTTGCATCCATTTCTTGACATTTATACCTAATTAACTTTGCAGATTTAGATAGGAAGACAGATAAGTAATTAAAAAGTGTACATATTAATTGATAATACAAACACAAAAAATAAGATAATTAGTTTCCTTCAAAGAGTTTACATTTTAATGGAGGGAGATAAAAGAAGGGTGCTAGAATGGCATAGGAGGAGAAAGAAGGGAAGGAGTATGGAATCTGGTGCTCAGACAAGATAAATCAAAAGCTCACCTATCAGTGCCAGGATGGCCAGGGAGGAGTCCAAGTTTCTGATGGAAATGGAATAAGAGCAGGACCAGAGTGAGGAGATAGCAAGTAAGTGGCATGAAGGCCCAAGCCCAAAGAATATAAGATAACTTATTTAAGTTGTCTATACCATTGAATATCTATCATATTGACTTCTTAGTATGTTTTATTTGATTGCAACACTAAATTTAAAAGATATGTGCACTACCTCTATAGTTTGCTGTGTATGCAGCATGGTGGTTGTTGCTATTCAGTTGTTTCTCATTTATGACTGACTCTTCATTGCCCCATTAGACATTTTTGTAGCAAACAACTGGACATGTTTTCCATTTCCTTTTCCAGCTGATTTTATAGAGGAGGAACTGAGGCAAACAGGGTTAAGTGACTTGCACAGGACCACACAGCTTGTTAGTTTCTGAGGCCAGATTTGAATTCATTAAGATAAGTCTTCCTGACTCCAGGCCCTGAGCTTCATCCACTGCACTGTTTAGTTGCCCCAAGAAGCATGGTTACCTACTCATAATTCTTAAATTAACATAAAATAAAAATATAAAATAATATAAAATAACTCTTAAAATAAAATTCTTAAAATAATATACAATAAAAAAATAAAATAATGTAAAATAAAATAAAATGTTTTAACTTATTTGCCCTTTGAATAATCTCTGAATATTGTATCTTGAAATTCTTCCTTGTGCTTTATTTTGGTCCTTGTTCCTCTCACTGATGTACAGTTAGCAGTTTCTCCCTTGACCTTTTTTTATGTCCTCACAGTATCTCCAAACTTATTCTCTATTGAATAATTATATTGCCAACTCTCTCCTCTTGGTTTTTATCACCATTTGCCTCATTGACCTTTTCTACAAATCTCCTTTTTTTCTTTCTTTAACCTTTTGCTTATTGACTATGCTCTTGTATCCATATATACTTTTGCTTTGTTTTTGCATTCTGTATGACTTCTCACCCGGTTCAGTAATAGATGTGTTGTTTTGATTTATATTCATTTATACTCTTCTTAAGGTTATGTACCATTCATTGCCATAGTAGGAGGGATATTGTTCTGAACATCTCCTGTTTGAGTGACCCCTTGGATCCTTTTTGAAAGTGTCAGCTAATGTTCATGGGGCGGAGATCATTCTGAATATATAGTTAACTTCTTATACTGGAACAAATATTATCATACTCCTGTTGGTAGTTGACCATGAAAACAACTGCAAAAATAAATGAATAGAAATATGTGGCTATCAGTTGACTAGATACATTCAAGCAGTTGTGGAGTTCAGAGGGAAAATATAAAGGAAAGCCAGAAGAATTGGCAGAGTTAGAAGGCTAAAACCAAGGAAAATATTCAGAGCCGTAGAAGAAAAATAGAATAGAGGAACAAAGGCAGAAGCAATAAGATAGCAGTGGCTATAATTAGCAATTGGGTCACAGGGACAGAAAGCTTTTGCTCAGTCTTGTAATGCCACTTGTCAGGGGGATCCAAAATGGTGATACCTGACTTATACAGTCAACTGTTTTCCACCATCACTCCCCTACACTCATTATCCCTGGGGCTTTCCTATTTTTCACTTCTTTGAATTGGAAAAAATAAAGGCAATACTGGTGCAGCCTTTCTAATATTGCTTCCATACACACACTGATTGATTTAGGGGCAAAGCATCAATGTATTTGCCATAAGAAAGGAGTCTTAAAAGGAATTTCCATAGGAAAGTGAAAGCTAAATCTCTTCCTGATACTCATAAGGAAAGAATAAGAAGGGCGAATGATGAAAACAATAAATGGGAAATTATATATGGAGAGGAAAATGGGCACCAAGAAATAATTAGGCAAAGATAGACTAAGAAAATGATTAATAAATACAGAGTAAGATAGAGGAGAGTGTGGAGATATAATGATCTAGCATATATCAAGGTATTTTATTTTTTAAAAAATATCCCTGATTTTTTAAAAAGGTAGACCTTACTGATTTTTTTATGAAAGGTACCTTAATTCTTACCTAAAGTTTAGAAACAGTCATGCTTGAAGTCATCTTATTTTCATTTTCAATGACTAGATCTTTATACTCCTGCCCTGGAACATAGAATGTATGATAGCTATCTTAACAGATGAATTAGTCTATTTCCCTGTTTTGTTGCCTTTCTGTATATTGACATTAAAAAAGTAAAGCTATCTAAATATATGTTGCATTTTTGCTACCACAAGCATAAATGAAATGAAATATCCACATATCAGAGAGAATTAAGCTATGGGTCATATTTGGTAGTCAGATTTTCCCACCCTTGCTATAAGCAGAAGATGAATCCATGAAGAAATTAATTAATCATATTTTAAAATATTTTTCTTTAAATCTTCCTTCCAGGTTTTAAACTTTGGTTTCATCCTTGACTCCTTACTCTCCTTCACTTCACATAGCCAATCAGGTGCCAAATCTTGTGATTTTTGCCTTTACAACATTACTCCTGATTAAAGCCCCTACCCAAATAAACACTACTAGAATCTAAGTCCTCAATACCTCTGCAATCCAATAGTTTCCTAATTCATTTCCTTGCCTCAAGTGCCTCCCTATTTGAATCTATCTTCCATACAGTTGCCAAAGTCATTTCCTTAAAGCAAAAATTTGACTTTCTCACTCCCTTGCTGAAGGAGTTCCTATGATTCTTTAACTTCTTTTTGTTGTTATGTGGTTGATTAGTCATGTGTGACTCTTCCTGACCCCATTTGGTGTTTTCTTGGAAAAGAGACTGCAGTGTTTTGCCATTTCCTTTTCTGGCTCATTTTACAGGTGAGGAACTGAGGCAAATAGGGTAAGTGACTTGCCCAGGGTTACAAAGCTAGTAAATGTCTGAGGTTACATTTCAACCCACATCTTCCTGACTCTACAGCCATCACCACATAGATGCCCCCAAACCCGTTTCATTATTTTTCATCCTACAGCTGCTACTGACGATCTCATATAAACTGTTCTATTTTACATTTAAAATTCTTTATAGCTTTGGTCCTACCAAACCTTTTCAGTCATATTACACATCAGTGCTTATCATGCACACTATGATCCAATCAAATTGTTCCTCACTCATGACATTCCACATCCAGCTCCCATGCCTTCACCTTGTGTGTCCCCCATTCCTGGAATCCACTCCCTACTCCCTTTGCCTCTTAGAATCTTTAGCTTCCTTCAGGATTTAACTCAAGTATTACCTTCTATAGAAAGTCAAGTCAAGTCAACAAACATTTATTAAGCACCTACTATGTGCCAGACATGGTGCTAAGTGCAGAAGATCTAAAGAATGACTAAATAAATAAATGGATAGATGGATGGATAGATGAATGGATGAATGGATGGATGGATGGATAGATGAATGAATGAATGAATGCATGCATGAATGAATAAATGAATGAATGAATGAATGTAATGGTAACAGAATTTGGAGATGCCCTTGAATTGGCTTGACTTTTGGATTGAGTGTTAAAACCCAGAGCTTGTGAACCCCACTTGTGGGATAGACTTGTTGACCTGAAGAAAGAAGGCTGAACTGAGAGGAGCCATGAATTGAAAGAAAGGTCCAAGCCTAGAGGAGGCCAGAAGAAGGGCTTTTGGGAGAGCAATATGCAGTATCATGGAGCCTGAGTTGCTGAGGGCCAGTTGGAGCTGCCCAGGACTTTTGAGAACTGCCACCTGGAGCTGCTAAGAACTGAGGAGGCATGGCTGTGATGCTGGTATTTTGTCTGTCTGTTTTGATGTTGTTTTGCCAGATTCACCTGATGGTGAAGGACAGTGCTGCTGTTGTAAAGGTCCTGGAACCTGGCTGATAGTTCAGAAGCCCTAACGAAGGATTTGCTTGTCATATGTTCACAGAAATCCTGGAAGAGGACCTTGCTAACATTTTCAGGGGTTCTGGGATTGTTCTATAGGCAGGGAGTGACTTGGTGAGGATACTGTTGAGCCTTGTCTCCCCAGGAATTGAGATTGCTGAGAGCTTGCCTTGAGTGAAGATGAAAAAAGGGCCTTTCCTTGGGCTTTCAATGCTGAGATGTTATCTTGACCTTGTTATGGCTTAAGGGTGGATGGCCTTTTGTGCTCTCCTGCTCCCTTTTGAGAAAGTGCTTGGTGTTAATGGATGAAATTGTAATTACTTTGCATCCAAGGGTGGGAAACCTTTGGCCTTTTTGTGCTCTGTGATTGACCAAATGAATGTACTTTGTTTATGATTGGAAATTGATTTCCATTTGAGAAGAGACTTTGACTAAATGAATGTACTGTCTAGGGGTGGAGTAGTACCTGGATTGAATTGAGAACTTACTTGCTAAATGAATGAGTTATACTGTATTTTGACTTTCTCTGTTCTGTGAAAGTTTGCTGAATAAATGGGGTTTGCTACGCTGGTAATCCGAACCTCAGAAGTTGCATTTGTCTTGGCATTGCATTACCAAATGTAATGGTAATCTGAAGATCTTCCCTGCCCCTAGCGCCTTTGATAGGCTTAAGGGGTTCTGAGAATGTTCCCTGATTTGAAAGTATACTCTTCCCGTAATAGGCTGAATGTGGTCATGTGGAGCCTGTGGCAGGAGATTTGTTTTTGGGGAATGCCTGCGCTTGCTACTTTGTAATTGGACAGTGGGTCAAGAGGCCTATGACATTCTCTGACCCAGGAGAAGGCTATATATATGCCCTGATGTGAGGTTTTGCTTTGGGGCTCACTTTGAGAAAAGTTGTTTGATGGCTGTTAAGTACCCTGGCTTTGAAAACCCAGATGTTGATACTTCCCTCTCTGGTAACTGACTAGGTATGGATGTGATAGTCAGATGGTTGGAAGCCCATCTGCTTTATCTGTTTCCTGGTCTGCTTGTAACCTGTGCTTGTAACTTGTGTTTGTATTCTCTGAAGTTCAGTGTGCTGACTTTTTCCCTTGAACTAGGTAAATGACATGTGTTTGATTGATTAAAGGGAGACTGTTAACCCATTTTGAGTTGCTTTCCTGTAGAAAAGCAGATCTAAGAACCTGTGCTAGCAGCTATTCTGGGTATGCTAGGGTACTTGCTGCTACAATTAATTAATTAATTAGTCAATTAATTAATAACACTGTTCTTAAGGACTGATCTCCCAAGTAGTTAATGAATGCATTAGTGTCCCAACATAGTATTAGGATTAATTGTTCTTTAAATGTTTGGTATAATTTACCTGTCGATCCATCTGGTCCTGTAGATTTTTTCTTAGGGAGTTCATTGATGTTTATTTCTTTTTTAAAAACAGGTTTAAATATTCAATTTCCTCTTCTGTTATACTGGGCAGTTTATATTTTTTTTAATTTTCACATATTTCACTTTGTTTTACTGGCATGTAATTGGGCAAAATAACTCCTTAGACATGCTTTAATTTTATCTTCATTGGTAGTACTATTACCAAACAAAATCATGACAGAGATCATCACATATTCTCACAAGCACTTTATCACTTGTCTCTGATTATGCTCACATCCAGATTATTGGTCTGTTAGAAACCAAAACCATTTTTTTGCTCCTGTTACAGCATTTTCACCACTGTCTCCACATGTAGATATAGCTCTGTGGGAACTCAGCTCTAAGAGCTAGGTCTACAAAGACCCTCAGTCCTTTGCCTGCTCCTAGAAGTGTCTATGCTTCATTCACTTAAAACAATTCAAAACTAGTTAACTTGCTCTAAATACTGATTCACTGTGAATGTCCTTACTCAGACAACCTCCACATTCATTCTCTTGTATGCTACTCCCACCCTTGACATACACTCCAAAACTGATGTGTATTCTATCTTCTATTTCACTTTTTTGATCTACTTCACTCACTCAATAATTGCTTCACTATCTTGACATTCTCCTCACAAATACTGAAGGATCAGATCTTTTAGCACCACATCAAACAATGAATACTAGTATTTTTAAAAAATATGTGCTCTTTTTTAGGCAGCACATAACATATAATGCCTAAAATATTATACGTAAGATTTAAAAAAGGAATCAATCATATTGAAATATGGTTATCAATTTTTTTATGGGCCAGATGAAGGAATGAATCATTCAGAACTACCATATTATACTATCCCAAATGGCAAGACCCTCAAGGGAAACCATTGAAATAATGGAACTTTATTTAATGGGAGAAATTTTTATATAGGAGAATGTTGTACTTTCTTCTTTTAACTTCAGATTGTGAGACACCACAAAAGATCCTGACAAACTTTAAAAAAATGAATGGTAAAAAACTTACCAATCTGGGAAACTATCCTCAGAAGTGAAAAAGTAGGGGAGAGAAAATACTATAGAAAGGAGCATGTTTTTTTGTGACTGAAACTAAAACTCTCTGTTCCCTACAATAGTAGATTCAGGTTACCACTTTGGCATGGAAATTTGACAATAGGAGCTTGGTTCACATCATACAAATAGAAGATTTTTAAGAAGGTTTTTTTTAAAAAAAAATCAGTTGGATTCCTGCTGTTCTCACTATTTTGGGATGATTTTGTTGTACCATTTTCTTGGATGACCTGTTCTGACAGTGGTAAAAGATTTCAAAGACTAGAAATTGTAATGGATCAGTGATCTTTTACCCAAGAAAACCTCTAGAAAAAAAATTAACACAAAAAAGGTAACAATTCTGATACCTCTGAATTCCAGGATCTTTCTGATTACTAGTTTTATCTAGTCATTTATTACCATATGAGTTTCTGACTTTCATTTTAACATGTTTTACTCAGTGATGTATATGAGAAAAAATATGTTCTATATATTAATATATTTGCAATTGTTCTTAAATACTATGAAATTTATAAGAATAGATCTCTATAATATGTAATGCATATATAGAAATATTTTTGTTTTATATAAAACATATAAAAACCTGTTACATTTCATTTTTATTTGCTGTTAAAACTTGAAATACCTTTCTAAAAATCATAAAGGATTAATATTCATACCAACAATTATAATTTATTTGCAGAACTGTTGAATACTACTTAATTAAATAATAATTGTAGTTAATTCTATTTACAAATAGTAGAAAAAATAGTTTTTTTTATTTTACTCTATAAAATAAAAGCATATTTTTTTTCATTCCAATATTCCACTTGTGTTTCTGAATGGTATCAACTTCATAATTCAAAATGAGGAAAATGGAAAGGTGCATGGTGGCTATAAGCATGCTTCAACATATAAGCAATGAGTAATTTTTGAAGAAACTTGGAAGAAAATTTTTGAAACAAACAGTATTATCATGAAAATGGGTGATAGGAAAAGAAGATAGGCTGATCGCATAGCAAGACAAAGCCTGGCAAGTAGACAGCTAGCTATTTCCCCTGATGCCTTCCTAATATCAGGAGAAAGTGAGAAAAGGCTCTAGCCTATTGAATTCAGATGCCCGGTGGTATACTTAGAGAGGGACATGGATCAGAGCCGCACAGTATTGGCAGGAGTAGATGGGTTTCAATCCTCTTCATTTGATGAAACTTCCAAATAAGTGAGGTCATAGATTCAGTTGAGCATTTGAGTACAATGTTCTCTAGGTCTCAGCAACAAAAGTTCCATTGCTAGTTACCCCCTTCAAAATGGTGAGAGGAAATCAAATCCTTATTTTCCAATTCAATAAATGAAAATTAGTAAAATGTCTATTAAACTTTGTAAAACTTCCTCAACCATGCCTTTTCAGGCAATCAGTCTAGGAAAAAATATGTCATTTGTAAGTGGAAGCCAACAAGTCCTTGCATAATATAGATCTGTTATTAGCGTTGGAGTTTCATATCTGCTGCTATGAGAAATTCTGAGTATGAGTCTGCATATGTATATGCATGTGTATTTGTGTGTGTGTGTGTGTGTGTGCATGTAAAGAGAGAGAGAAGAGCCTGGATATGCCCTCAAAGACTCTGTGGTTAAAATCCAGATCTTTTACTTAAAACATGTTTACTCTTGGGCAAGTCATGTCAATTCTCTGAACGTCACTTCCTTCATCTGTAAATTCACTGTTTTAGTGTGTCAGTAGTGTGATGTGGCACTCCCAACACCTAATGTAGTCTTAGGATGTGTTAATAGAAATATCATTTCTCAAATGAGAGAATCAATATCTAGTCTCTGCTCTCCTAGATCATGATATCACATCTAGAGTAGGATGTTCTGCTTTGGGGAGCTATTTGTTTAGGTAGAATATTGACAAACTGAGGTACATCCAGAGGCTGACTTAGAGGATGATGAGAGGACTGGAGAATATGTAGTACAGGAACTAGGCAAGAAACATAGAGAATAGAAAAGATGTAAGTAGGCTTGATATGACAGAGGTTTCCAAATATTTAAAAGACTGTCAGGTGGGAAAGGAATCAAATTTATTCTTCTTTGCCCAAGAAGACAAAAATGGGCATATAATGGGTGAATGTTTCACAGAAGCAGATTTCTGCTTAGTATAAAATAGCACCTCCTTAGATTTACGACTATCCCGAAATGGAATAGACTGTCTCTAAAGACTGCATCAGACATTATAGGAAACATCCAGTCCAAGAACAGAGAACTTCTTGTTAAAAATACTTTAAAGGAGACTCAAGACTCGTTGGAATGACTGAAATAGAGCACTGTGGATTCCATAATCCATAGAGATATAGATTCCAATCATGGAATGAACACTGAACAGGAAGTCAAAATACATGGGTGCAAGTATTGGCTATGTTTATGAGTACTTCTGAAAGTGTTCTTCACTTCTAAACATTTCTAAAAGATATCTTCCCCAAGACCAAAAATAGTTTTAGTAAGAAAGAATCACATCAATACATGTTAAATTTACATTGTTTTGGGTTTCTTGGGGCGGGGGGGGGGGGGGCGAGGTGTTGACCATTATCATAAACTAATAGATCAGAGAAATACTATGAATGTAGTCAGGAGTAGACTAGTAAATGTTTAACTAGCTCTGCAATAAAAAGGACACAACATATTTTTCAGTTTCATCTGCATTATTAACATTTTTCTCCTTCACTTTCTTGTCTAGGCAATCAACAAAATAAATCAAACGCTGATTTGTAGCATGTGTGGATTTCCAAAGTGTAAATGCTCACACTAAAAATTTAACATTTGGTTCTAATGAGCCATTTTAAGCTGGCTCAAACATACACATATGCCTATATTTCAGAAAAAACTGTGATATTCTTATGGGAGAAAAAGGAACTACGTAACTGTACGATAGTGGAGGGTCATGGACAAACTGAAGTATAATCACAGGAGGATAACAAGGTTTAGGATGCTTAGGGAATACAAAACTGTGTTATAAAAAGACAAATGGAAAAAATAATAGATGTTTGGCCTAGAGAAAGAAAAGGTTTATTGGGGATATGGAGGTAGTCTCATATCAAAAGGGCTATTATATGCAAGAGAAACTAAACTTTATATGCTTTATCCTAGAGATAAGGACCATTTTATAGGAACTCAGATTTCAAATTCGACATAGGTAAAAATTTCCCTGATAAATGAAGGAAGTGGAATGTACTGCATTAGAGAATAAGTGAATTCAAAGTAAGATTTTCAAGTAGAAACCAAAAAAGTATTGGTTAGGCCTATTATAACCAGGTTCTATGAGCTTAGATTTTTAGACTAGATAACCTCCAAATCTCTAATGCAAATCCTAATAGCATATTTGTGATACCTTCCTCACAGCATTATTGTTAGAATTAAATTATGTAATTCATGCAAAATGCTTTATGAACTGGAAAACATTATATCAAAGGGAACTATTATTATGAAGATACATTTCAACAATGGAATTCTATGATTTGAGGATATTCATATTTCCCAAAGGAAAACTTCTAGCACTAGGACTTTTGTTTCTTTCCTTCCAGAGGTACTAAAAAATAAATGCAAGTATTGCTAAATGACAATAAAGATTAAACTGTTAATAGGACAAAATGTGTTCATTGCTTTTAATTGTTATGAAGAAAAGCTGTGCTTTTAAGAATTTCATTACTTTCTATAATTAAACATTAAATTTTAAATACTGTACAGAAGTGCCAGTGTGTCTTTAGAATAGATCTTATCTTTTATTCCCCTAGCTGGCATTTAAATTGTTTGTGTCTTGAGGTTATCTATCTCGTTCTTTCACAAACATGAACAATATATTACATATGAAGTTAGTGATGGACAAAATTGACTAAGGTAATTTTATTCATCCCTGGGATGATTTCACCTATACGTGCTTATACACACATTTCTTAAACTTAAACTTAGTTCTTAAACTAAACTAATAATTATAAAGGTATGTCTGGATCATATTAAGTCTAGCATATGTATCAAGACTCCCTACACTTTCTGATTTTCATATCAATAAGAATTTCATCGTCATAAATCTATACTCCCCCCAAAATGTACTTGCATAAGCATATGGAAGTGACTTTATCACAAAGAAGATTTGTGCAGATTTTTTTTGATCACACTTTGATGGATTTGTAGCCTCATGAATGGAAGCAATTCTTCAACTGGTTCACATCCATAACTGTCTACACTGTCTGATCTTCTCTAGTTATTATGCATAACCTGTTATAACTCCTCCATAGAAGAAATACATGCTAACATACTAGAGACATTTCTCCTTGCCTTTAAATATTTCATAACTAAAAATAAAATGCTCGGTTATCTTCTTGATTTATAACCAGGTTACTTCCTTTTCCTAATATGCCTGTTGTTCATGATACTTGTTATACCACTCCTGTCCCATAAATTGTCACTAGAAACACGTTGCAGACTATTTGTAGATATCATGTGTCTCTCCATCACTTTTCAGATTGCCAACAATTGTGATTCTTTGGAGATTCCAGTTTCTCCTCATTTGAAGCCATATAGCACCAGTGGTAGAATGACGGTTTCATAGAGATGTTTGCTTATTCATCTGCTTTTTTTTCTTCAGAGAATAGCTTGGAATCACTAAAGCCCTTCATAATTTTCCAAATGGAGTCCAACACACTGTCTAGTTTTACCTAATTTTGAGCCTTGCCTATTATCTACTGGCAATTCTAAGCAAAACAAAAGTAATATATAATTTCATAGTATACATACTATATATTTACATGGTACATGTATTTAAATGGGACTAAGGAAATGGGAGAATATTGAGTGCATAGGATAGGCTGAACAATAGTTCTTTTTTTCTTTATTCAGTGGGCTAGATGAGGTTTTCAAAGCTGATGTATTGATAACAAATTCTGTACTGATGACTTGAGGGAAAGGAATCTAGTAGCTTCAGGTATTAAGGCCCTGCCTAATCATGAAAGTATCAAAGTATATATGACACTATAATTACTTAACATTTCAGTTGATATTTATTAATATACCTTCAATAAAAACTATATTTGTGAAGCTATAGTTTTCTAGAGTAGCATTTTATCCTACATTAATTATGTTTCCATTTCTTAGCCTGTATGCATAGAATCAAAGTGTTCTAAGGGAGTCAGATAATAATCTTCCTGTACTCTTCCCTGGTCAGACCATATCTATAGTATTGTGTTCAGTTCTCAGAATCATGTTTTAGGAGAGACATTGATAAGTTGAAGTGCTTCAAGAGCATTTTCAACAGAATACTGTACTCTTCCCTGGTCAGGCCATATCTGTAGTATTGTGTTCATTTCTGGGAGCCATAGTTAAGGAGACACATTGGGAAGTTCGAGTGCTTTAAGAATATTTTCAACAGAATACTGAAGGGTCTGGAAACTATGCAACAAAAGGATCACTGAAATTTGCTGAGCCTAGGGGAAGAGGGTTGCAATAGAAATCTTTAAAGAAAACATTTAGCCCAGAGAAGAGGACTGTAATAGAAATCTTCAAAGAAAACATTTACCCTAGGGTAGAAGATTATAATAGAAATCTCCAAATATGTTAAATGTTATATGGGAGAGGGATTAGAACTGCTCTGCTTGGCCTTGGGGGACCAACTAATATTAATGTGTGAATAAGAGTTACGGGTAGGAAAATTTGATCTTAATAAAATGAAGAACTTACTAACAGACTGAGCTGTACAAAACTCAAGTAACTTCCTCAGGATGCAATGAGTTCTACAGCCCTAGAAATCTTAAAGATAATGGCTAAGTGGATGACAAACTTTCCAGGGATACTACACAAAGGCTTCCTGTTTTAGGCATAGATTAGACTAGACTAGATCCTTTCCACTCTCAAGTTCTGATTAAATACTCGTAAGGTGTAGAGAAAAACATTCAATTATCATCTCCCTACTCACTAAGAAGTTTTTAATTGTGGTCCTGCACTAACCTCTTTCAGTTGGTTGCCAATTTGATATCCTCTGCTCACTATCTGTTCCATATGTGATTATCCTTCTCATCAGTTAGGTGACACAAGAAAAATAACTGTAATGAGTTATTTCCATTCCTTTCTAATTCTGTTCCCTCTTTCTACATAACTTAAATATGATGCAGTATCTTTGCCTGTAGCGTTATGAACTTTTAATGCTGTATTTCCACATGTTATCTTTATCCTTACAGCTGGATACTGATAGTTATTAAAGTTCATATGGTTGTATAAAGCATAAAGTGATTATCCATACCAATATTATCATATTGAAGAAGAGCATTTTCGTTTTTTCTCAAATGTATATATTTGCTCTTATTTTCCCAAGTAATTATGCAAACATTGGTTTCGCATTTGATGGTATACCTGTTAAAAATTTGTTTTTACTCCAAACTCTATTTCATTTCAGTTGTTCCTATGTTCTAGTTTTTATTATTCCCCTCTTTTCATTCTCATGTGAATATATCCTTTCTTGGAGTCAGAGAGCAAAGAACACAACTATTCAAGTTTTTCTTTTCTTGTAGAAAAATAGAGTTTACTTTTTCTCTTTTTTGGTAACTAAAAGAGACTTTTTATGAAGATTTTACTAACTGAAAGATTAGTTTATCAGGACATGATCTGGCCATTGGTCTTTGCCTTTCAATTATTGGGCAAGAGATAAGAATTTTTTTGATCATATCTCTTAAGTAACTGACTATCAAGAATTTACTTGCTTGTGAGATATAAAGATAATTAAGAAACTCTTTTGTAGAGTTTATAGTCATGTTTTTAATTTTGAATATCCTCTAGGTTTTTTTTTCCATTGCTCAAATTCCTACCTATAATTTTGTATCAATTTATCATTACCTGTTCTAAAAGGACTGGTGTTTACCTCTACTGTCCTCATTTTTTGCCTCCACATATCATTAGGATACCACCTAGGATGTGATTATTTTGGCCAAGGCAATTCGAGAATAATTCTAACGACAAGTGTGAGGGTTGTGATCCACATCAGTAGATGAAGTGCCCATAATAGCTATCATTTACATAGCACATGAAGGTTTGCAAAGTGTTGTTTATATATATAAAATCTCATTTGATCCTCAAAACCCTACAAAGTAGGTTCTCAGGAAACTGAGGCAGAGCAAGGTTAAATGATTGCCAAAGTTATACAACTAGTAAATTGCTAAGTTAGGATTTAAATTCCAGTATTCATGACTTCAAGTTCAATGCTCTATTCACTGCATAACTTAGCTGACTAGTATCAATGAAATCATAGCTCCTAGAAGGGTACAGGTATTTTTTTTTTGCCTGTTTTTTTGGAGGGCCAATTGGGGTTAAGTGACTTGCCCAAGGTCACACTTCTAGTAAGTGTTAAGTGTTAAGGCTGTATTTGAACTCAGGTCCTCCTGACTCTAGGAGCAATGCACTATTCACTGCACCACCTAGCCACCCCGTGGTATAGGTATTAATTGAAATCTATACTCATCGTTGCTTTTTCCCCAGATGTCATAAATCAATAGTTTTCTAACATGAGTAAAATGCTTCCATTAAGACAATACCATCTCAGAGTTAAGGTCCCTATACAAGCAGTTTTCAACCTGTGGGTTGCGACCACTTTGGGGTCAAATGACGCTTTCACAGGGGTCACAGGGGTTGCCTAAGACCATCGGAAAATACATATTTCTGATGGTCTTAGGAACTGAGATACAGCTCCTCTATCCATCTCCAGGCAGGTCTGCCCACATGCAAATACGCCCACATACGAATATTAAAGGATCACAGCATTAGGAAGGTTGAGAATCACTGCTTTAGACAATGGAAATATTTAAAGGAAATAAGTAATTATATTGATTCTTTATCCCATTTCATAAATGTACTCTATAATGCCCTATGTCAATATGAATATTCTTAAGAATTTCTCATTAGTTCAAATTAATGCTAGTTATGAATCTCATTCCCTTAAATCTTCTCTCTTTTAGATCATTGGATTTTTTTGTTGATGTTTATTTGATGAGAGCTGGGGAAGGGGGTAGTGGTGGTGGGTTGTTTTAATTTTGTTTTGTTTTTCTGTATTTGGGCCAAGGTTGCAAGAGATTAATTAAAAGTTTAAAAATTTCAAAGAAACTTTCAATAGTAGAGCAAAGATATCTCTTCATGCTTTTCCCTTGCTCTATTCTCACAGGATGTGTGACACAGGAGAAGGACTGTTCACCTTTCAAACAAGGGAAGGAGAAATGATCTATCAGAAGGTACACTCTGCAACCTTGGCAATAGCAGAACAACATGAAAGACTAATGCTAGAGATGGAGCAAAAGGCCCGGGTAAGGACCCCTCTCTGTACCTTAAATATTTGGAACACTATGTGTATAATGTGAGCAAATCTGTGCTTTGAGAAGCATATTCTTCCTGTAGGAGTGCACTACTTAATAAGTTCAAATGTTTAACACTATCTCCTTGTCAGGTATTCAGTAGTTACAGACATTATTAGAAATAGTAATCTAAGCAACTATACTTCACATGTTCAGTAGCTCTAAACAGGGTGCTTTTCCTTTCTTATATAAATGTTCATTCTTGGCTACCTGAAATGTAACACATCCCTTGGAACAGATAGCAGGTGGAAGAAGAAAGGGGTCCCACTACTTGGGGCTCAAGCTAGACATTGTTAATGGGGAATATAAAGCTTCTATTGTATATAACAAGCATTTAGGTAGTGAAGTGGATAGATCCCTGGGCATGGAGTCAAGGAGATATTTGTTCAACTTTGACCTCAGACACTTATTTGTTATGTGGTGTTGGGCAAGTCACTTAACCCTATTGGCTTCAGTTGTTTGCTTCAGTTCATCATTGGCTGAAGAAGGAAATCTCACCTATTCCAAAATCTTTGCCAAGAAAACCATAAAAAGGGATTACAAAGAAATGGACATGTCTGAAAATAGCTAAACAAAAACAACACCCTTGGCTTTTTCTGGCCACCTTTTATGCTCAAGCTGCTCTATTTTCCCAGTTCTGCCAATATTGCAGAGCTTGGACATTGTTACATTCTACTTATAGGGGGAAATACACCCATGTACACACACACACACACACACACACACACACACACACACACACACACTGAGTAATACAGTGTTTGCCTTATGAGGAAGTTGTATCCTATCTAGTTTTAGAAAGATGTCTTCATTATAATACTTTATTTTTTATTAAAGCACAATAAAAGATGAGAATCATTATAGTTAATAAGTTATCATTGTAAATATTACTATAAGAAAATTGTTCACAAACTTTCCTCTCAATTACTTTGAAGAAAGAACAAGGGAATAACTTGTAGTTATAACTACAATGATAGTACCTTCTTTTATTGAGGTCTCAAATATAAACAGTAGGTGAAATGAAAGAGACGGAATGGCATTACAAGTTATAGCTAGTTTTTTGCTAAATAAGGAAAGAAAGGAAAGAAGAAGGAAGTAAGGAGAAAGAAAGAAAGAAAGAAAGAAAGAAAGAAAGAAAGAAAGAAAGAAAGAAAGAAAGAAAGAAAGAAAGAAAGAAAGAAAGAAAGAAAGAATGAAAGAATGAAAGGAAGGAAGGAACAAAGGAAGGAAGGAAGGAAGGAAGAAAGGAAGGAAGGAAGGAAGGAAGGAAGGAAGGAAGGAAGGAAGGAAGGAAGGAAAGAAGGAAGGAAGGAAGGAAAGAGAGACTATTTCTAGTTATGTATTGATGTGATAAAAAAATTGATTCACACTTATATAATACTTTGAAGAAAATCTGGAAGTATTTTTAAATTCAAAAATAAAGAAAGGAGTCTCACAGGTGGCCTTCTGATCCTCAATTCATTTTAATGTTTTAAATTTACCACCTAAAGACATTCATTTGAATGTTTATGGTTTAAGTAAAGTCCATCATGCTGCTGAAAATTTTAATCTCCTTTAATGCAGAGGACTAGTGTTATTACTGGGATTGTGAATAGTTAACTTTTATCATTCATGAAGGAAACTTTTAAAGCTCCCAATAAACTGCTTCATTCTTTAAGGTGCTAACAAGGGCATATTTGTCTCTCTCCTATAATGAATTTTGGAAAAGATGTCTCATGGAAGAGAAAATAGTCTCATTACATATGTTGTGGAAGTAATTCTTATTTAGGTAGAGGTTTAATGAGATGATCAATAAGATCCCATCCAGTTCTGAAATTCTATAATTATTTAATTATGATTTATAAAAAAATATGGGGTTACTTCATATGTCCAGATTATGAGTTCCTGAGTAAAAATATTATTTGTACTACATTAGTAATTAACTCACACATTTGCACAACAGCATGTTCAACATGGATTTATTTGAATTCTCTTGAAAAGTTGATTTTTTGGCCCAACTGAATTAATATATCCTTCTATCACCTGAATGGGTTTCTTCAGCATTTTCTTTGGATGAGTTGTAACTCTTCACACAGACAAAACCCATACTTCCAGAACAAACTCATTTAATTTTGCTCCCATGATAGAAATTCCTTGAATTTCTAGTTCAATACAATTTGTATAATTTTATCTCTATCTACTATACATGCAATCCTGTCTATGATGTTTAATAATTCCAAAATTTACAACAATCCTGAAGATAGAATTCAAATGAATGATTCCCAACCTATGGTTTAATGACTATTCCTGGAATTGCCATTGATCTGGTGATGAGAAATTCCCCAAAGCAATTCTTTTCATTTAAAGAAGAATTAATGTTATTTTTAACAAAATCAAATTGGCCAATATGACACAGTGAAAAGAGTGCTAGACATGTAGTCTGACCCTTGATTTCTGACCCTAAAATGAATAGCTACATAAGCTTGGGCATTTTAAGTTCCTGATACTTTATTTTTCTCACCTGTAGAATCAGGTGTTTGCATTGGATGTTTTCTAAGGTCACTTCTGGCTCTAAATCTGTAATCCTTTGATCCTCTGAAATCAATGACCAATTGTATTATCAATGAGAGAGAGAGAGAGAGAGAGAAGGAGGACGAGGAAGAGGAGGAGGAGGAGGAATCCTTCTAGTTTTGCAAGCAAAGGTTTAAAAACCTGTGTAGGACATCAAACTGTTAATTTGGGGGTACATAATATTATAATATTCATATTTATGTAGCATTTTAAAGTTTATGAAGTAGAACTCTCATTACCATAACACTATTAGGTAGATGGTAAAAGGACAATAATTTTTTTTCAGAAGAAGAAAACAAAGTACAAAGTGCTCTAAGTGACTTTCCCACAACCACATAGCAAGTAAATATAGGAGTCATTACTCAGAGCCAGGTCTTCTCATACCATGTCAAGCATCATTTACCTCTCTGATGGGGAGTAAAAAGACATTAAATGAAAAGTGCTGAAAAGAAGGAAATCACATGAATTTTGCTTTTCTTGAACTAGATCATAATCACTGTTTACAAGGTTAAAGAGAGCATTAGAGATTTTATACTTTAGAATCTTTTTCATATGCATCTAATAAGACCAGTTTCTTAATTTGTTACATATTAATCAGTGAGAGATATTATGGTGTAATGGAAAGAGAAGTTTCTTGTAACAAAAAAAAGTCTGCATTTAAATCTTGCTTATTACTCATATAAGCTTTGTGGCCATAGGCAAATCAAAAATTCTCTGTCTTACCTTGTGCACTGTTTGAGGAAATTTCTACTTCAACTGTTTCATTGAACTCATTAATGCATGCCTCTACTAGAAAGGAATGTGTAAAACATTTGTTATAGTTCAACTCTGTGAGAGGCACTGCTGAAAAAACATATATTGGGTGATATTCAGATGTCAATCAAATTAATGAGGTTAAATTATGATCATATTATCAAGGTCTTTAATTACGTGTAGAAGACTTTTATTGTACCTTGTTGGTAGGTACAGTCATTTCCAGGGACTGATTAAATCTCTGGATAGCATTTTACTCACCCAGGATATCATGAAATAGTGCTACCCCTTTGTGCTAGATGTGTGTTTAAGTGTGTGTGTAGACTTAGATTAGAATGTAAGCTCTTTGAAGACAAAGATTATTTTATCATTTTCTCCATAACCTCCGAATTTAGCTTAGTTCCTGGCACATAGAAAGTGCTTTAAAATGCTTGTTGATTGATTTATTGAACCTACAAAATGGCCAAGGAATATTTTCCATATCAGTTGACAGGACTTAGAGAGAGAGATGAGCACAGACTAGAAACAAGAAACCTAAGAAGATCTTTGGATTCTGGGGAAAGAGGGTAGTGGTAAACCCTGCCCTTCTATATATTCTCCTCTAGAGATAATATTCTCAGTTTCAGTAGTGGAGATGCAGAGAAAAATCCTCATGGATTGGAGAGATGAGAATTGTCTAGAGGAGAAACAGATGGCCAAGTGAGAAGAGTTCTGGGACTCCCAAGTTTCTGCATGAAAAAGCAATGATAGAACCCATGGTGGCAGTCAGGGGCTGTGTAGTGGTAAGAGTTCCATAAGTGCCTTCTAAAGAAGTGTCACAGTTGAAGAATATCAGTCTTTGGAAGGGTTTATGGAAAAGAAGAACCATATGACCAAGTGAGAGAATACTTGAACCCCAGACATCTAGAGGATGAGTAATAGTCCAGAACTTCAAGATCTGGGGTGGAGAGAAAATAATGGAAAATGATGGAATATCCTTTCTCAGAAATGGTAGCAGCCTGAAGCCCTTAGGATGGAATTTATTTAAAAAAAAAACCAGAACGTGGGGATTCTGGGCCACAATTTATATGAGGCAGAATGTTGTGGTGGATACAGTTCTGGAATTGGAGACTGGAAGATCTGGATTTAAATCCTGTCTCTGACACTGCCAGTAGTAAAAATATGAGAAAAAATAACCTCTTTGAATCTCAGAAAAATAATACTTATAGTACCATCCCAATAAAGTCATTGTGAAGAACAAATGAAATGATGGCAATAAAATAAATGCTTTGCAAACATTTAAACTGGAAACAACAGTCACCATCAAGGGATAAAGAAGACATACTCCATTTCCTGGAGAAAATTTGAATATAATTCCATCAAGAAATCTATATTCCCCAGAAATGCATTTCTGTAGTGTCAGACTGTTTAGCTGATTAAATAATAATGTAAGATTTCATAGCAATGTTTTTAATTAACAAGTGTCTGTGTTAATATCTATATATAAAAAACTGATACCTGACGATCTCCCACAAGGGACTTTGTACCAGACTGACAGTACTTCAAAATGAATTTAATTCAGTTTGTAGCATCAGAGTACTGATACTGGAAAGGAATTTAGAGGAAATTGAGTTGAACTGTCTCATTGTACACAAGAGTAAAGAAACTCAGAAAGGGAAAATAGACTTTCCAAGATCATAGAGGTAAAAGAACCAGAATCTGAACTTGCATCTTTTGATTCCTAATCTAATGTCATTGCCATTATGGTATGCCAATAACCCACTGTGTGAAAGACCAAGCTGTGCAAGGTTTAAGAGATACAAAGATGGAAAACAGCCCAGTGCTTACTCTTAAGAACTTTAAAATCAAGTGGAAGGAATTAAATTGGTACAGGAATAATTTGAGCAAGTGAATAAATGCAAAGGAAAAGTCCAAGAGAACAAGGAAAAGTGTTGGAGATTGAAAAAAAATAACCTTCCAGAGCTAGAAGAGACTTCATAGATCATGTAGGCCAACATCCTTTTTCAAACAGATTAACAGACAAAGATCCAAAGAGCCTAAGGGACTTGCCCAAGGTCACACAGGTAGTAGGAAACAGAGCATACTTTTAAAAGCAGATCTTCCTATAACCCATTCCCTGTACTACCACTCATGAAAAAACTTCATGGCACCTGATCACATGACATCTGAGTTGAAAGGCAGTATAAGAAAATTAGAAGTGGGAGGTGGAGAGGTGCCTATTCTTGGAATATATACACAGAATCAGAGAGATGGAACAGAAAAAGAGAACAAAGAAGGATAATTAATCCAACTTGGGTAGAACATTGAGTGTGTTATGGAGAGCACCATGAAATAAGACTAGAAAATAGATTGGAGGTTTCAAGGATTATTAATGTGAGGTCAAGTTACTTGTATAGTCTTCTATGGACAATGCAGTGCCAAGGGATTTTTTTACTAAGTTATGGAAGTGATATGTTTGGACTTCTATACTAATTAGATAATTTGAGCATTGGAGTGATTATGGGTTGCAGGTGAGATCAGTTAGGAACAATGTAGGCAAGAAGTCGTGAGGACATGAACTAGAGTGAAAATAATAGAAGTGACCTTGAAGGACTAGACTTAAGAGGTCTTAATGGAATGAAAGGAGTAGAACAGCAAAGAAAAACTTCAAAGTTTTACCTATATACCCTATGTGATCAGGGCAGCCACCACAATTTAGTACCTGAATGCAAAATGTGACTATATTCTCTCTCCTTGGGTTGACTTAAGGACCCCAATCTGCCCTCACACTATCAAGTCTGAAGTTCTCAGAGATGAAGCACCACAACAAGGGTAGAACTCAAATTTTCTCAGCATCCTAAGGGTAATCCTATTGTGGATGAGACTACATTTCTATTATAAAACACTCATGAGCCCCCAGTCATATGATTCTAATATATTCAAAATTAGTCACCATTTTAATGTTAACTCTTTAACACAAAGCACTTAATGTTGAGGCAAAAAAGTATAATAACACAGTCATTCAGTAGAATGAATCAATATGCTATTGATGGTCAAAGTGGACAAACACAGAAACATAGGTAAAGAAATGAGGGAGGAAAGCCTGTGTCTTTGGGGCAATTCAGAACCTTTATCTGCAAGCCCTTCTGTCTTTTGTCCCTTCAAGAATAATCTGCACAATAAGACTGCAGTTCTCTACTAGTTGTTCCCTTTCTAGTCTTCACCCACTTCCTGCTAAACAAATCCTCTCTTCTACTCTTGAACTGATAAGACAATGACAGTCTCACTTACTTCACAATCACAAATAAAAGGGTGCAGAGAAAGTAATTCACAATTACCAATAGAAGGGTGCAGAGGAAATGCTCCATTTTCTATACTAACAAGCAGTTCCCTTAAGCCAGAAAAGTGCAAAACTACTCCTGTTGGCTCTCTAAATGATGCACAAATATTCAGCCAAGTGCTCACTCAACTATATTTTGTGTTATCCAATTAGCATCTGTATCTTGTTATTTAAAAATACTCCTCAGGTTGGCTCTGGGAAATATAAACAAGCCTAGCCAGATCTTCATTCAAAGGAAGCTGTATCATGCAGTCAGTTGTTGGCCCATGTTCAAAGGAAAGCATTGCCTAAACAAACCTTTCTCCTCTGTTTTTTTCCTTCTCAAACAAGAGGAGTACAGCAGGGAGCAACCAGCCACTTCTGAGACTTTGCCTCTCTCAAACTACAGATGGGGCTGAGGGATGATAACATAAGCTTCAGTAGAACACACCTCTACTCCAGTCTGTAGACTTCCTGTCTTTTTTTTCAGTCAATCCAAAAAGCAGTACTTTTCTTCGAATCGACAGTTTTCCAAGTAAAGCAGCTGAAGCTATCCCATCACTTCACTTTTCTTGCTAGCATCTTTTCACTCATCTTCTGCTGTCTTCTTAATTGCTGCTGATATCCTCTCAACTCCCTACCATCTGGGTTCTTCACAGCTTCTAATGGCTCAAATTAGAACCTACTAGTGGTCAATGACTCATCATTCCCTTATGAGACAAACCTCACAAATCCAACTCTCTGTCATTTATGAAACCAATAATCCTTATTTAATATCATCCATAGTTTCCAAAGAGTTGTTTGATTTATAACACTGTGCATTTTAATCTCACAAGCTTTAAAAAGTCACATGCAAATAAGCTGAGGGACCACAATACCCTTTAGCATCAGTCATTTGTCTGCCCTTAAACAGATCCTCTTGGTTTTCTATCTAGTCTTCATAAACTGTGTTTCTCTTTAATGGAAAAACTATGTTTCTTCTCATATGGATTTTTAGTGGGGCTTTTTTTCAGTATAACATTTCTTTTTCTATGCTTTTCAACAACCAAACTGCTCACATACAAAAAGGTCAATACCTTACTCTTTAGAGATGGAAAGAATGGTTGTAGCATCAGCAAAAGTTGGGAAGTCAGTAAGAAGGTTATATTTAGGTTGAAACATTATGAGTTCAATTTGGGGCATGTTGAGCTTGATGTTTCAAATGAATCTCCAAGAAAAGCCATCTAATAAGCAATCAGAACATCAGGTTTAGAACTCATTTGATAGTAATATTTTGGAATTGTCTATATAGAGACCATAACTGAAGTCATGACAGTGAATAAGATTGCTGAAAGTGTTAAAGAAAATTTATCATAGGACCTTGGACAACACACAGATTACAACAGGAGAAGCAAGAGTAACTAGGAAAACTAAACTGGTAAAAAATTGTGAACCTGAGAAGAAAAGAGCTAAGAGAGAGTGGTACAAACACTACACCTAAAGTGCTGAACTTAAAGTCATGGAACCTCAGCTCAAATCCATACTCAGTGAACTTTACTAAAACATTTAATCTGTTTGTGTACCTTAGATTCTTCATCTGTCAAATGAGGTGCTGGACAAGATAACTTCTAATTCTCTTCCAAGTCTGGAACTATGATCCCATGATATCATAGAAACTAAAGATGGAAGTAGTATTAAAAACACATTAATATCCTTTAAGAGCTGTTTTCAATTATATGATGGACTTTATAATTGAAGATGAATTAATTAGGCTTGTTCTTCTTGGCTACAGTAGACAGAATTAGGACCAAAAGACAACAGTTGAAAAAAGACAAATTTGGACTCAGTTATGGGGAAAAAAAGCTTTCTGATACTTTTTTGTTTGCTTGTTTTTTAAAGCTGATTAAGCTCTATTGGATGTGAGTTTCTCCCCACTAGAGGTTTCTTGTAAACACCAAATGATCACTTGATCTGCATGTTGTAGATGCTCATTCAGGAAATCAGGTGGTATAAAATGATCTCTGAGGTTACTGAGGGTCTGTCTTGGACCATTCTGTTGCATGTGCCCTTTCAATCTCTAATGGCAACAACTACAGCAACTTTTGCAGGCAATCTATGGCTTACAAAATATTCAAACCAATTGAATGTATAGACGCTGAATATCATGTACGTTATCCTGAAGAAATGTTAATTACTAAAATTTACCAAAAGCTAGCCTCTCCAGAGCTTTATTCCACATCATAGAGTTTGTTCTTATCCTCACTATTGTTGTCATCCAATCATTTTCAGTCGTATTAAATTCTTCATAATCCCATTTGATGTTTTCTCTGCAAAGATACTGGAGTGGTTTGCCATTTCCTTCTTTAACTAATTTTATGGTTGAGGAAATTGAGGTAAACAGGGTTAAGTAACTTGCCCAGGATCATATACCTAGTAAGTATCTGAGGCCAGATTTAAAGTCAGAAAGATGAGTCTGACTGTACCTGACTACAGGTCTGGTACTTTATCCACTGTTCAACCTACTTACCCTGTCTTTGCTATTAATAATGTGTAATTCAATTTTTTTAATTTCAAAAATGAAAAAATTGAGCCACAGTTCATTTCACGCATTGCCAAATTTATAGGAAGCATTCTGTACTCTTTGGCTTCACTATAAATTTCTGTCATAAATCCACAATATGATTTATAATGGTGATTTCTCATATGTCTTAAAAAATAAAGCTGAAATTAAAGAAATTTGGATTTTCCTTAATGTGCTCTGAAACAATGAACATGGCATTAAATAATGAAAGAAGCTTTTCACTTTCTTAGCTTCAAAAAAAATAACTTAAGGTCTTTAAATACCTACTACATATTGCTCTAAGCAAAATAGTTTTAAATTCCCACAGCTAAGATAGAATATGATTCTGGTAGTGTGATTCACTAGATAGTGTTGGAACTTGGAGTCAAAAAGACTAGGACTCAGTCCCACTTCAAACACTTACTAGCTCCACAACTGTGAGCAAATTATGTACCTTCAGCGCAGTTATTTTTCAATTGTGTCCAACTCTTCATTACCCCATTAGGGGTTTTCTTGCCATAGATACTGCAGTGGTTTGCCATTTCCTTCTCCAGCTCATTTTACAGATGAGGAAACTAAGGCAAATGGGATTAAGTTACTTGCCCAGGGTCATACAGCTAGTAAGTGTATGAAGCCATATTTGAACTCAAATCTTCCTCACTCTAGATCCAGCTCTCTATCCATTGTACCACCTAGTTGACCTACAAATACCATATAAGAGCACATATGAAACTTGTTGAGAAGTTGTATCAACAAGCACCCTAGCATACCCAGGGTGGCTGCTAGCACAGGTTCTTAGATCTGCTTTTCTAAAGGAAAGCAATGCAAAATGGGTTAACAATCTTGCTTTAATCAATCAAACACATATCGTTTACCTAGTTCAGGGGAAAAAATCAGCACCCTAAATTTCAGAGAATGCAAACAGCTTACAAACAGAAGTTTCAAGCAGAAGTTACAAGCAAACAAAGAAACAGATCAGCAGACAGGCTTCAAACCGTCTGACCATTACATCCATACCTATTCAGTTATCAGAGAGGAAAGCACCAATATCTGGGTTTTTCAAAGCCGGGAGGCTCAATGGTTTCCCAGAATCTTGTCTGGCCAAATCACACAATTCTTCTCAAAGTGAGCCCCAAATATATGTGTGTGTGTGTGTGTGTGTGTGTGTGTGTGTGTGTGTGTGTGTGTGTACACAATCTTCTCCTGGATTAGAGACTATCACAGCCCTCTTGACCCACTACCCAATCACAAAGTAATAAAGTATGGACATTCCTGAAGAACAAACCTCCCCCCACAGGCTCCATGTTATCACATTCAGCCTACTGGGGGGCAGAGTATACTTTTAAATCAGGGAAAGTTCTCAGAGACACCTAAGCTTATCAAAGGTCCTAGGGGCAGGGAAAATCTTCTGATTCTCATAACAGAAGTATCATGTCTTTAAGTCTAACTAGTAGAAGTAGTCAAATTTTAGTTCAGAGACCTTAACTACGTGATTCAATTTTTCTCTTTTTAGTATCTGTAAAATTGCAGTAAAATATGATAATAACACCAGCATATTCTGCAAATAAGGAACTAAGGCAAACAGGGTTGAGTGACTTGCTTAGGGTTACAGAGCTAGTAAATATCTGAGACCATATTTGAACTCAAGAAGATGAGTCTTCCTGACTTCAGACCTGGTGCTGTACCACCACTGTACCATCTAGTTGCCCCTCTCTCAGTCTAAATTTCCTCAAGTGGAAGATGGGGAAAATAATAGCATCTGGCTCACAGGGTTGTGATAAGGATCAAATGAGATAATATATATGTAAATCACTTTGCAAACCTTAAAGTGCTATTTATATGCGAGCTGGTGTTATCTCAAAAATATAGAGAACACAGTACAAATGAAAAGATCATAAAAGTAAAACTGAGCAACAGAAAAACCAGTAATAGCCTCAGGGAATAGATAATGAAACTTATCTTCCTCTTATCTCCAAAGTGGCAGGGGACTACCAAAGAAGAATGTTGTATATGTTATCAGAATGGTCAATTTAATGGGTGTTTTTGCTTAACTGTTTTTCTTTGTTATAAATGTAAATGGAACTTCTAAAGGGAGGATTCAAATGGGGGCTGAGCAGGCAGAGTATTTCCAGAAATGATCACAATATAAAACAAAAAGTATCATCAATAAAGTGCACTTCTGTGTGTGTATGTGTGTGAGTGTGAGTACGTGTGTGTGTGCATACACACATAGATGAATGAGGGTAGAAAGTCTTGGAAGTTGTCTTCCGATGCTATCCAAAAAGCAATAATAATAAAAAGAATAAAATAGAAGTGAGTGTCACTGGTAGTTCTGAATAAATATTATAAGATTTTAAATAATTTAAAGTCTGGAATTAAAGAGCCAATAATAATATATATTACATTTTCTATTTGCAAATTTAAAAAGCAACATTTGGCTTGTTTCTATTCAGGGAAAATCACTGTGCTTCAAGTGGTGAGTAAATTATCTGTACAAGCCTTAAGGACAAACATCATCTGTATCTCTGAAATACCAGCTGGGTGGCAACCCCATTTCTAACAGCCTGGAAAATACCATGGGACTTGCCAATTTTGCTGCTCTCAAGAGTTATAAGTCTAATATTTTTCAGATTCCGAAAGATCTGTTGAGAAAGAGGAAAAGGTCAGGGGGTGCGGGGAGGTATAGGGAAACTTTCTTTTACCCAACATCCTATCCTTTTGATTATTCTCATTTTTATAATAGCTTATCTCTATGTAGCCATTTTAAGTTCCAGAGCACTTTGTATTCAAGTTTCTCACTTTCACTTTAATGTTAGCTCATATTTCAGAAGATCTCAGCATTAGAAATAAAATTTTGCAAATATGATATGCAAAAGAAATGTGTTGGATGCACACCTTTAGAAGGGAAGGGAGATATTAAGTGCCAACAGTAACAAACCTTCAGACTGAGAATGTTTCATTTCAAAGACACAATGCAACACATTTCTTATGGGGGTGGGGGGGAGGAGGGGGGAAAGTGTCAGATTATCTCAAAACCAGATTCCCAGATTTTACAGCTGAAAAGGACTTTAGAGATTGAATCAAATTCCATTATTTTACATATAATAAAGCTGTGGGCCAGAGAAGTTAAATGATTTGCCCAGGGCAAGATCATAAGCAAACCTAGGATTCAAACTCAGACCTCTGATTCCAAAGACAGTTGTCTAATAGGCATAAACCTATAAGCCAAATTCCAGTAAGGAGGGAAGGATGCAGAGTGCACAGGTGAACAATGGAAACAGAATTGAGTGCAAAAGGAAAAAAAGGAGCTAGAGAATGAATACTAATTTTACATAAAATTAATTTTAAGAGATAACTAAAGAAAACTCTCCTTAAACTCTCTCAAAATTTGCCACATCTCACAGATTGTTCATTTTGTTTTAGTATGTTTAGTGCTCATCAAATTCAACATCTCAGAAAAGGTGTCTTTATTATCTGTTGAGTTACAGAAACTAAGAAGTACCAGTAGTTTATAGAGTCATGGGTCATATTGCCTATGTAATAAAACTTTAAGAGAATAACATAGTCTTGTAGTCGCTATTCTCTGCATTTATACTTCTGTTGAGCTGAAACCATTTTTTTCATACCCTCTCCCTTTCTCTCCCAACCCACCTGATTGCCTTTTCACAGCTATGAAGGCTAAAAGTAGAATTTTCTTTAATTTTCCAAACTGAAATTTTTCAATTAAGAAAAATCTTCCTTATCTTCTTGGCATTTGTCCCCAATTGAGGAAGAAATAAGAAAAAAATTATTATTATAATGTCAAGGAAAGAGACATTCAAGTTACAGGCAAGGAAAACAAATTTCTACATTGGCCACTGTATGAATGTTTATGTAGAGAAGGGAATGAAGGGGTGGAAGAGACTAAAAGATAGGTAGATAAGATAAATAGATAGATGATAGGTAGATAGATAGATAGATAGATAGATAGATAGATAGATAGATAGATAGATAGACAGATAGACAGATAGATAGGTAGATAGTCATTCTATTTCTGAGTCCTTCACCTCTCTATCAGGATGGGGATAACATGTTTCATGATTCATTCTCTGAAATCCTGATTGTTCATCATCCTGATCAGTGTTTGAAAGTAACTCAAAATTGTTTAACTTTCCAATATTGTTGCCATTGTATAAATTGTTCTCCTAGTTCTATTGATTTCACTCTACACTGAGATAGAAAGATAGATAGATAGACAGATAGACAGACAGATAAAGAGACAGACAGACAGACACAGACAGATAAACAATTTTCATGACTTCAAGGTTTCTTTGAAAGTATTCTCTTCATTTTTTCTTATTGCATGATAGTATTCTGTCACATTTATATACAATGCTTTTTCCAGTCATTCCCCAATTCATAGACAAACTCTCAATTTCCAATTCTTTGCTGCCATAAAAACCTATAAATATGTATGCATATCCTTACTTAGAGCTTGTTTTGCTTAGGCTCAATCCCTTCCTTAATCTACCTTTCCTTAACTATATACAGAGAAGGGGAGTGGGAGGAAAGTAAGGAAGGAGAGACAGAGACAGAGACAAAGAGAGTGTCTTTTGGAATATTGTATTCTAAGCTCTCTGTTTCTTTATATTTGTGGCTATTAAATCATGTGTGACATTGACAATGGGTCCATGGCTCCTTGAGCTTGAATTCTTTATTTCTAGATGTTTGGAGTAGTCTGCTTTGACCTGGAAACTGTGATTTTTGCTATAACATTCCTAGGAATTTTATTTTGGGGTTACTTTCAGAAGGTGACCTGTGGATTCTTTTTACGAGAGGTCTGAGCAATTTTCTTTTATGGTTTCTTGAAATAAAATGTCCATATTCATTTTTTGACCGTAGCTTTCAGGAAGTTCAATGGACATTAAACTTTTCCTCCTCGATCAGCTTGCCAGGTCAGTTGTTTTTACTATTAGATACCTTACACTATCTTCTCTCTGTTTTTTTAGTCCTTAGACTTTGTTTTAATATTTTAATTGTCTTATAAAGTCATTGGCTTCTATTTGATACATGATAAGTTTCAAGCATTTCGTTATTCAAGCAAAGTTTTACCTTGTTAAATTGTTAATTCCCTTTCCAATTCTTCTTACATAACTCATTTTCTTTTCATTTTTTTCCTCTATAACTCACATTCCATTTATAAAAACATTTTAAACACTTTCTAAAACTCTTGCTTTGTTTCTTCCAGGGATTCTTGTTGAGTTTTTGCCCAAACTGTATTTTTCTTTGAGACTTTGCTTATAGATATTTTAGAATCATTTTTTTCTTCAGAGTTTGTGTCCTGATTGTCTGTGTTACCATTCTAGCTTTTAATGGGGGGATTCTTTTTTTACTTGTTTGTTTGCTCAGTTTACCTTCTGACTTTGGATTTTATATTATAGTCGAGTATTCCATGCTTCTGGAAGGAATTTCCAACTTGGTTCTGATTCTGCTTTCTTGGATATATTGAATATTGTGTTATTCTAGGTTCTAATATGTATTTCAGACTGGTGACTTTCAAGCTTTCATGAATCCCAATATTATCTAATCAAAGACAAAAGCTTTTCATTGTCTCTCTGGCTTGAGCTTTGCCAGTTTCTGACATTGGTCTGGGTCTCAGCAACAAACAGGTCTGTCACACCTAGTATTAGGCCCCTCCTAAGTCTTCCTTGGACCTATGGCCTAGAATTAGGCAGTATCTGTTTCTGTATTCTAAACAAGTTTAAGTTATACTATGCTAGATCTAGGACCTTTCCTGCTCTAGTACACAGCCTTTCCCTGAACTGGAATGTCCTCATCAGTTCACTACTTGCTAAACCCCATCCCACAGATCTCTAGCTCCCTGTGTTGACCTGTACTAGAAAAAAAAATGGTTCACTGTAATTTTTTCCTTGAATTTTCTGATCAAAATGAAATCTGCTACATTTTCTAGATCTATCTGGAGTGTATTTATTTGTTGTTTTTTTTTTTCCTGAGGGAGGGCTATGTCTCTATACTTCCTGCTATTCTTCTATCTTCTCTCTGTCTCCTTAAAGTGTCATTTTAGCAATGGAAATATGAAATGTTGCAATGCACCGATTCTTGTATTTACAATAGCCATATTTTGGTCTCTCCCTAGAGATCAAAGATATTCTGTGCAAAGCATGGTCAGTATGTTTGTGTGTGTGTGTGTGTGTGTGTGTGTGTGTGTGTGTGTTGGAAGTGATGTCCATGAAAGAGAACCAAATGTTAATAAATTCATAGATGAAGATCTAATTTCTCATCCTATTGTTAAAGGTAATAATGTGTTAGCTTAAGGGTCTGTGCCTTCCTGACAACTATCATGTGAAAAATATTGAGGAAAACTAGAATTATGGCTGTGAAATGTAATTCACATCTTTATGTAATTCCTTTCTTGATATACAGTGATTGTAATAAAAAGAACAGGTGATTAGAGTTGATAGAGGAAATTGTACTATAATCCTATTTGTTTGCTGGTAGTAGTATGATGTTGTTAATATTGACAAAAAAAATCCATCATATATATGTATATATATATATATATATGCATTCACATAGGATATATATGCATGTAAGCATATATATCAGAATATAATTACATGCATGAATATATATGTGTATATACATACTTTTATGTACACATTTTAGCACCACACTACCTATCCTCAGACACACAACATAGCAAAAAATATACATTACAGAAATAGAAGGGAAAATATATTGTCCAGTCAACCTAATGGTTTTGCTACATAATGCAGTAATGAAAATTTCATTTACATTGCTTTCTTCCCATAAAATGTGCATTGGATATGCTAGATGTCATTTCCAAAATGCTTCCTACGTATTGTTTAGATCTCATCTACTTGAGTACATTTCATATTGTGAGGAGAAATGCCAGCCTGATACTAAAGAAATGTGAATTTCCATGGTAACAGATGCAATTTTATTTCTTTTGTTTGTAATGCTGGAACTGAACACCACAAAGGAAACTCTAAAAGGATTGTTTTATTAAATAGTAACAATAGATTTGAAAAGGCTATTCAAAATTATGCAGCACCCAGCCACTCAAATACAACCTATATCCTGCCCAAAAACACAAATCAACAAATGAATAATATAAAAAAAAAACCCTGCCTCCTTCCTGTAACGATGGTATAGTGAAACAGAAACAAAAATGTAGGCTAATAGTATGCTAAACTCCATTATAGTAATTTAAAGGAACTAGAGCCGAGACTTATGGGAAGAGAATTAGGGAGTACATTTGATATGTTGCTATTGGCTCAATTGTTATGAGTTATGAGAATTTTTAAGCATCCTTACACAATTTTTATTGTGGTTTTGGAAAAACAACTTACTACCACCCACTGCCACAATATATCATTTCTCTGTTATATCTACAGGCCACTTTCTGCAGTGATAATACCCATAAGACCATCCTTATAAGTAACAAATTCTAGTCCTCAAGCTTTCCCTTATGCAAACATTTGGCATTTATTGTGCAAGCTACAATGAGTCTTTAGCAGTGTCTGTCCTCCAAGCACAGAAGGTTCAAATATTTTCATAAAGATTCCTTTAAATATAATTAATTCAAAAATTCATTGAATGTGTGTGTTACATGCACAGAGTAGCCCTTTAAAATCTCTCTTTAAACTGAAAATTGTATAGATTGAATAACAGTATTCAATATGATTTATACATTTCAAATAGTGCCAACAGGAATGGCTGCTGAAAGTGTTAATGTAAACATTTATGCTAGAATCAGCATTCTCTCTTTATGAAGCAGAACTTATTTATTCTAGTTTGGCAGCAATTTGGGTTCATATGTGGCATAAAAGATATATTTTTATATCATTTCCATTTTGTTTAAAGTGTAAAGAAAACATAACTACAAGTTCTAAGTTTAGATGACTTCTAGCAGCTTCCATTATGCAAGTTTGCAAACCAAATAGCGTATGCAAGGCTGAGGCAAACTCAGCACACTCAGCAAGGTGTCTCTCTCTTAATTTCTTTCAATTTATCTTGAGTCAAGTCCAAGATTAAGTGAGAGTTTCTCCTATCTAAGATTAAGTCAAGCCTGTGAGAAATCAATTGCCTATAAACATTCAAGCAACAAAACGTCCAGTTTAACTGGGCCAAACAATGTGATGCTTGACTGGATCCAACTTCTCCAGGGTCTCTATTCCCTTATAATTTCCAAGATGTGTGTGTGGGCTTTTCTAAGCACCATTAAAGACTAAAATCAACCCACAGAATGAAAAGTTATGTAGCAATATGTCATCATCATTGCAACTTACCCTGCATAGTACCACAAAGAACTTTTTTTCCCTTTACTTCACCCTCCATAACCTAAGGACTGCTTTGTTCCAGTTTCTAAGGCAGTTAGGAGAATCATTTTTAAAAAGGCTATATAAAATGGAACCATATACTGAAAAAAAGTGATAGCCTGGGAGACAGGAGATGATGGTTCTAAGCTTGATTCTGCATTAACTAGTATTTGTGAGTGTATGTCTGTGTGTGTGTATTGTACCTGTGTATGTGTCTGTGTGTGTGTCTGTGTGTGTGTATATATGTGTGTGTGTGTATACATATATATATATATGTATATATTGTGTGTGTAGATACTGTAAGAATGATTAAATATCTATATAAGGCACATATAGATACACATTTATAAGTATGCTTCTTGTGGTAGATTACAGTCGTATGAATTTCTCAGTTGCTTTTCTTTTTTTTTAATTTATTTTTTATTTGTTTTCTTGTTTACATTATTCATTTTCATTACATTTTTGAATTACAAATTTTCTCCCCATCTTGCTCCTGCCCCAACCCTAAAACAGCAATCCCACTGTAAAGCCCCTCCCCTGCTCTGCTCTCCTATTTTCTGGTAGGGCAGGAAGGGTCTCCCTATCCCAGCCCCTGTATATCTTAATTCCTAGTTGCAGGTATTACAGAACTTTAAATTCTAGATTCTTTCGATTCCTCCCTTGTCACCCACCCCCACTGGAAGGACACTCACTTCAATA
>CM053594.1:163052341-163082620 GCA_028646575.1 Pseudocheirus occidentalis | reverse complement strand
CTTCTAGGCATTCTTCAATTGTCTTGAAAGCATTTGGTGTGGGAGTTCTGAGTTCTGGGCTCTCTTCCTCCTGTTCCATGCTTTGACCCTTTTTGTCCCAAAAAAGGATTCTAGAGTTTTATTGTTTTATTTTGCTTCCTTTTTCTCATGTTGGCCAGTCAATTAATTGGTTGGGTTTTTTTAGCTCTGTGAAACTCTGCTTCCAAGGGGGGAAGCTGTGTTCCAAATCACTGGGGTTTTCCCAACTGCCAGTGCTATTAGGGGGTGTTGTAAGTCCCCCCAGCTTTGGCTTGCTGAAAGTGCACCCCAGTACCACCACCCAAGACCACAATCCGGATCCAGGCCACTCAACGCAAGAGCACTTGGTCCTGATCTAACGATTCAGCCCCCCTGCTAAGTCCACAGGCCAGGGGCTCTGAAGCAGCCTGGTGGGGTCCGCTGGTGGATCCAACAGATCCCTTCCCCCACTGCTTCTTTGCCCTGGGGGCAGAACTGCTTTACCTCCCAAATTAATTTTCAAAGTTTCACTTTCACAAACCGTGTCTGAAGATTTAAAGATCCCCTTAGGCCGGTGCTTTAGATTTTCTTTGAAGTAGACTCAAGCTGCTGTTTGGGAGGCTCTGCTCCTCCTCCTGGCCACCCTGAGGTCTTGCCTGGCTCCAGCTGCAGTTTTGGGCTGGCCGGGTCTCTCCACTGTGGTGTGAGCTGCCCCTTTCCAGTCCAGTTCCTCACACCTTGGCAGATGTGGAGGTGCTGGAGGCTGTAGAACCTCTGCAGGCTGGCTGCAGGTCTCGGCTCAGCTCCTTCCCACTGCCCCAGGCCTGGCCGTGGTCTAGGCTTCCGGCTGTTCCAGCCTTCACTCAGGCAGCCACGATGAGCCCCTGCTGCCACCTGCCTTCTGTGAGAGCAGTGTTCTCTGCATTTTTGTGAGTCTGAGAGTCCTAGACTTTCCTAGACTTTGTCTGAGCTCATATTTTATGGGTGTTTAGGGTGGCGGTGTGGGAGCTGTGGGATCTTGCTGCTTCTATGCCACCATCTTGGCTCCGCCCCCTCCTCAGTTGCTTTTCAAAGTTTCAGAAGAAGCCAAACAATTTTTAAAATTTCCTCCTTAGTGAATTGAGTCCAAGATATTACTTGAAAAAAATTTTAATTCCAACAAGGAAGTTCTTTTACAAGCTCATAGAACCATGAGATATACAGCTGGAAAGGTTCATTAAAAGTCTCTACTTCAATTCCATTTTATAGGAAAGAAAATTTAGACTAAGAAAGGTAAAAGTAGATTACTTAGTGTAATAGGCTGTAAATAACCAGATTCAAACTGATGACCTCATGACGCTCCATAGGAACTCTAAAACAGTAAGACTGACTTTGATTCCCAGAAAAATTCTGGGACAAATTATTACAGGGATCATTAAGAAATATTTTGGAAAGAAACTGGTGCTCACAAAGATGCTGGATAGCTTTTATTAAGAAAAAGTCATATTAGACTAACTTTATTTCTGTTTTGGGGCAGAGTTATTGAACTGATAGATCAAGGCACAGTTTCCCCAGATTTTTGCCAAATATTTGACAGGTTTTCCTGTGGTGATGCCATGGACAGAAGGAGAGAAACAGGCTAGAGCACAGTAGATAAGCCTGTGGAAGACTAGACCAAAAGAGTGGTCATAAATGAATCAATGTCAGTTTTGTAGTTCTCCAATAGAGTGTCCTAGTGCCTCTCTATGCTTAGTTTTGTACTATGTTTAAATATTTAACATTTTTTTAATCAGTGGCTTGGATAAAGGCATAGATGGGGTGCTAATAATAATTTAATAGAATGCAATCCTGAGAGGGATAGCTAGCATGTTGGATAACAGTCAGAATCAGTGTGGATCTTGACATTTATGATATTAAACCAAATCTAAGAAGAGGGAAATTAACAAGGATAAATGTAAAGTATTAAGTGTGGCTTCAAAAAAGGAACTCCCCAAGCAAAACACTGGGGAAGTTGGGATGGCTAGGACATGATCTGAAAAACGTGATGAATATGAAGTGTGATAAAACAACCCCCAAAGCTAAATCAGTCTTTGATCATATTAAAAGAAACCTGGTATATAAGCTATGGAGGTGCAAATGCCACTATGTTCTTCCCAGAGCCCACAGTATTTGGAATGGGATTTTCAGTTCTGCTTACCACTTTAAGGAAGTGCACTGATGACCTAAAGAACATCCAAGACAAGCTGATGAGGCTTATGACGGGTCTTGCAATTTTGCCATTATGAGGATTAGTAAAAGAATCATAAGTTTTTTAGGCTAGAGAAGACAAAACTTAGGGGTCCATTAGTCCAGTCTTGATTAGTAATTCCAATGATGTTTACATATTTTATTTGGAATTTTATACATAATTACTAAGGTTTTGCTCATCATAACTATGTATACCTAAGAAATTATGAAGGTCGTAAAGAAAAAAAAATTTGTTACTCCGTGTCTTACATTTAAGTAGTTGATTTTCCAGTGGCAGACTTGATTATAAAAGCATCTTAGAATTCAAGAAGTATAATGCCTTCAGGCTATCCTCAAGATGTCTGTGTTTGTATCTTCAACAAGCATTGTAACTATTACAAGCTTGTCACCATTTAATAAACAGGAAGCTGATTATTCACATCATGTTTGGCATGATCAGATCTCATTGAGTTTAAGTTTCTTACAGCTGTCCAGCAGTGAAAAATATTGAAGTAATTCATTTACTGAATAAAGAAAAAAGTGCTCACCAAAGACCCATTTGCCCAGGAGGGAGTGATATGTCTTAACACTTCATTTATGGTGTATTCAGAGAGGTAGATAATGAAAAAAAATTAACGGTTAAGCCCTGGCCATTAAACCAATCCCCCACTGATTATTCATGACTGCTCTACTATTTATTCACAGTACTGTCCACTGGAATTAATGTTCAACCACCCTAGCATTACAAAGAAGAGTTTGTTCCCATAATTGATAGGATTCTAAATCCATTTAAATAAGAGATTGCTGCTCAATAGATCTGTGCACTGAGAATAACAGCATGGGAAATCAGTAATGTTCAAAGTAGGTCATGACAGTAGGAGAAAAAGTTTTTATTTTCAATTTTATTGTGTCTACTTTCATTTTCATCCATGATGTTTAGTCATATACCTTATTTATAGGAGCAACCCTTATATACTATTTTTTTCTTTGCCCAGTCTCTTACCTTTGGAAGAAGTTAGGACAGGATCTAGAGTAGGTAACGATTGAAGCACTTTATTTTACATATAAAGAAACTGAGGCCCAGGAAAGTTAAGCAACTTACCCAAGGTTACATGAATAATACATAGCAAAAGTCAAAATTTGAAGCTAGATCCAAAATCCAGAACTTCTACCACCACAGTCAAATAATTCCCTTTCTTTCTTTCTTTCTACCCTCCTCTCTCCTTCTCTCTTCCTTTTTTTTTATGTTGATCTGAATTAACCAAAAATTAGTCATGTGGTTGATACAGGCACTCCCTCTACCATGGTAGAAGTACCATTCTACAATTCACTAGATTATCTTCCAAAGTTTTTCTGTTTGACAAATTCATCATCCTATAACTTGTCTAGTCATAAGCCTCAAAATTTAACTAAACTGGTCCATAGTTCACAGAAAACTCAACACCATAATATACCATAGCAGTGAAAAATCGTTGTAATGCGAGGGAATCATTTTTTTAAAAAATCTTTTTTCAGTCTCGGATCACTGAATCTACATTGGTTTTGCCCTGTAACAAACTCCTACAGTAGTTCTCCTCCATACCATAAACCCTTATATATAAGTAGATTTACTGATTAAATATCAGTAATCCTTAAATAGTATTTTATACTAAATACTTAAAATATTTAAATAGTATTTTACCTGAGAATATTTTCTCTCCTTTTTACTTAGTAGGTTCCTGATGTGCCTTCAGCTGTGTTAGATCTAATGTAGCTTTCTGAACTACTGGAAGAATTCTGAGATCTGATCTCTCCCTTTCAGAAAATTGTAAGAAGGTCACTGGGAATGAATTCTTTAGTAGATACTTAGACACATCTTCACCTGAGATGGGAAGGCAGTAACCTTACACATCTCAGAACTTTAGATCAACTTGTACAAAATAGTATCTAATGAGAGTAAATTGGTCACCTCACCAGTCTCTGTGGGGGAAAATAAAGACAGAGGAGGAGACCCTGGGAGAAAGGACACCTCCTGTTCAGAGTGTTCCAATAAAATAAAAAGCAAAGTGGTTGATCTGTGGGGTTCCCAATAACCATATCAATGGCACCTCCTCTCTCCACTACTGAAGTTGCCTGTAGGGAGCGTATAAAAGTACAGAGAGCCCTAACCTGCAAATTGCTGTTTATTTGGCTCATTATACTACAGTTGCAAGGCTCATGCCAGCAGGAAGGTAGTAACCTTCTAAGAAGGTGTTCCTGCCAACAGAGAACCCTGATTGGAAAGGATATATAATTCATGGACCATAACTTATAATGGGTGATTCTTGTAGGGTTTTCTGAGATATTAGGTTAAACTTAATTAAATTCAAAAAGCACATTTGCTTGTTACAAGATATTAATTAATTCAATAACTACTTATTGAGCGATTATAATCAATAGATTGCTCAAATTTTACAGGCCCTTAATTTTTGCTAAGTGACTTCATAATAGCTGTGATATAAATAAGCTAAATAAAACCATTCCCACATTACATATGAAGGAACTGACACTTAGAGGGAGCAGCTAGGTAGGGGAGCAGAGTGTTGGGCCTAAAGTCAGGAAGACTCATCTTCCTGAATTTACATGTGACCTCAGGCATATACTAGTCATGTGACCCTGAGCAAATCACTTAGCCCAGTTTGCCTCAGTTTCTCAACTATAAAATGAGTTGCAGAAGGAAATGGCCAGCCACTCTATTATCTTTGCTAAAAAAAAAAAAAGCCCAAATGGAGTCACAAAGAGTTGGACATGACTGAAATGACTGAACAACAATTCACAGAAATGTAATGAGTTTTCTAGTAAGTTTCAGTTCTGATTCTTTGACCTAGGTTTTCAAACTCTGAGTCTACAGTTTGGGGCATTATACATAGAGGTACTATATTATATTTTATATTTTGTATATATACATATATAATGTTTACAATATATTATATAATATATATAACGATGTACAACGTATTATATATAGCAATATATATTATAAAACATGTAAGGTTTCTTAGTGTTTTCCCCCCTTTTAATGTTTCAAGTTTCAATTTTCTATATTGTGGCCAGGATAAATAAAGATGAGAATAACATACTAAGACATCTAGCATACTCATTTGCAAAGGCCTCTGGGTAGAATCCAATCAGAGATATGTGATATCATTCCATTAGGCATCTCTGATATAAGAATTGCAATGAATTTTCATTTCCTACAGGGATTATACAATGTTTCTGATACACAATAAGTAGTTTTTTTTAATATGACCAGATTTGAATATGCTGCAAAATGCACAATTAAAATTAGAATGTAAAATATACAATGCAAAAGTTTACAATGTAAAATTTTACAAAATGCACAATTTGAAATTTTCTACCTATATGTCATGGAAATATTTTACTCTTTCATTGAAAAATTTTAACTAAATAAAATAATCTATATCAGGCTCACCAGTACAATGACATTCAACTTCTATATTCACAGTGCTGATGAAGCAAAATTCTAAAATAATAAGCAAGTATTATATCTTTATCTAGAGACAGAGAAAAGAGAAATTAAGTGATCAATCAAAGACAGTTGCTAAATTATCTATCTTCATCATCACTTATATTAAAATTAGTATATAATGCAACTTGCCTCATTTTCTGCTTAAATCAACTACGTTGATCCTAAAGCCAAATAAATTTTTATCTTAACATAGTTTGCAAACTTGACCTCTAAATGCATTATTAATTATCATCCTCAATGTATTCATGTATTTTGTCTAATATCTGGACATTGAAGTGGGAAATTGTTACCAACTAGCAGGATGCTTTTATAGTCAAATAAATGCAATAGCCAGTTTCTCTAGCCTTGTATTCATAATACAGGGTTGTTTTTTTTCAGTAATACTAGAGCTATCTGTGCACATTTTAGTTCACAGAAATGGTAAATTATAAAGTGAGATGCTAAAAGCACGAAAAAGTAGCTCTAAAAGCAGGCTTTGTTAACTCAATTATGATGTAGCATAATAGGTTAATAGATTTAAGTCCAGAAGGCACCTCAGAGATTGTTGAGTGCAACCCTCTCACTTTACAGATGAGGAAACTGAGATGCGAATAGGTTAAATGACTTGTCCAAGGACAAACAGATAAGTGGCAAAACCAAAACTTGGATCCAGGCTCTTTGACTTTTAATACCACAGTCATTCTACTGTGCCATATTGCTACCCACTATTGCAGTCTTAAAATGTTTGGATTGTCATTTAAGAGATAAATTAGCCTCATTACACTTGGTTACAGAGGGAAGAACAAGAATAAATAAATGGACATTATAAGGAGACAGATTTTTGGCTCAATCTGAGTTGTCTATTCAAAATGGAATGAGCTATCTCATTGGTAGCAAATATACCCATTACTAAAGAATTTCATGATGATTTTGGTTCACAGCTAATCACAAAAAGGATTCATGCTTCAAATAGCAGTCCTAAAATACTACTTCTCAGTATCCCTGCAACTCAGCAAATCTACTATCCCCACTCATTTATAATGTTTAAAATATTGCATACAGTAACAAATTCAATAATACTTTATGTGATCTGATTTCTATGATGAATTTATTAAATTGCCAAACGGTAGAATAGTAAAATAGCAATTGAAGGAAAGTTTTGGGAGGCAAGAGGAGTCATAAGTATGAAGCAAATAAAATAGATTTCAATTATTTGAACATTTTACCCAGGATTAGTGAAGTCTTATCATGTGTGTGTACATGTGTGTGTTTCTCTTGTCATTGCAGAATATTAAAGAAAGCATAGTCATGATCTTTGTCCTTAAAGGACTCCCAATCTAAAGTGCAATTGCAAATGAAATAAAAAAGGTAGGGGGAGATTTGTTTATTAAAAATAAAATTCTAAAACAGAGCTCACATATTAGTCTCACTGTCCTTACAAAGGTAGAGTTTTTTCTTCCTTCCTTCCTTCCTTCCCTATATCCTTACCTGCTTTTTTCTTTCTTCCTTTCTAAATAAAATAATCATGCCAGTCTTTGGGAGCTGCAAAGAACAAATATATTATGTCCAGTTTCTTTATTGAAGCCCTTTAAATCTCACTTCAGGGTTTTTTTTCTCTTTTCTTTGGAGTTTCTTTTATAATAAGTCTAGAGACTAGAAATAACTTACAGTGAGACAGACACTTGACTCAGACCCAAAAGGGCTTTAGGTCCCTACTATATAATGGTACAAATCAAAGCATGCATATCAAAAGATCTGACATTCAGATGACATACCTCTCATTCAATCAAGCTGAGAGCTATGAAGCATGTTGATGGCATTGCCCTAGAAAAGAAAATTATTTTTTTGTCTGTCATACTTGAAGCTCTATCTTGATGAAGTCAAGGTTTTCCATTTTCCTTCCTGGAAATAAATAAATACTGGTCCATTCCTTACTCTCCAGGTAAACTCTCATTTTCAAAGAGTGAAAAAAAGAGTTCAACTAGATTATTATTTCCAAAAACAATATTGTTCACAGAAGGTGTGGCAGGTCTTTTATCATGGATTAAGTTATACCAAAAAGAACCATCATATATCATGGAAAGATTTTTCGATTTAGAATAAGAGAACATGGATTTAAATTACACCTCTGCCACTTACCAGTGTTGTGACTTTGGGCAAGTCACTTAAACTCTCTGGAGCTCTGTTTCCTCAAACCCTACCACCACCACCAAAAAAAGAGAAAATTGGACTAGATGGCCATTAATACAGCTTCTAGCTCTTCCAGCTCTAACTGTATAATCATGTTACATCCCCTATGCTCCTTCTTTAGTTGATTTGTCCCTTAGAATAACCAGATTTAATGAACATTTTTCCTTTCCAACTTTTGAAAGATAAGAAGCAGAATGATTCAGTACGTACATCCTGATGTAGAGATTACACCTTGAAACAGGGACTCATAATTTCACATTCAATTCCATAAACATTTATTAAGAGCCTGCAATGTGCTGGAAACAGTACTAAGTACTAATATGTAGAAGATGCTGATCATTAAAGCAGACAAACCACATGTATAAAATGGCCTGAAGAATGAGCATTCACATTATGTGCTAAAACTATGTCATAACAAAATTAAAACTAGATCTCACCAAGGAAAGGGATCATTCTACATTTTATCAATAGTATTCTCTGCTTATAGTCACACAACATATCCCCAGTCAATCCAGGGCAACTGGAAAAGGAATATCATCCCTAAACTTAAATTAAGTAAGAAATAAGAGACGACATTTTGAAGCTATTAAAATCTGAAGGAAAAGTTGAAAATCACAAGGTCTTTGAGAATTTTCACATTATGTAAAATTCAGAGATGATAACGATAGATGACAAAAATAGCACCAATATTTCAAATGATTTTGAAAAGGAAATGGGCATACTTAGACTAGAACTCAAAAAAAGCCACCTTATATGTTTGACAGTATACTTCCAATTAGCAAATCAATTTTATAAAACCAAAGAAACTGTAATAAAAAAAACTTCTGTACTGGTTTCTGCAATCTAATGTATTTAAATTCATCAGTATTTGATTAAAATTATTTTTAAAAATTCCAGACCCATGCATAGTATCACACATGGCAGATGTTGCTATGGTAAGAAACAGGAAGAAAGACAGAGTTACTAAACAAAGGACAAGTGACAAAAGCACCATGATTGAAGAGGCATTCAAGAGCTCTTGAAGAATATAGTATCAAGACACATTGGATGATTACATCATTATCTAGTTGGAAAATGCAGTATAAAATTGGAATTATGTGTTGCCCAATTAAAGGTAACAAAAAAGAAATATCCAGAAAGGAATGCAGGAATCAAATTAATAATCCTAGATATCTTTAATAAGCAATTAAAAGGTCAAAGAGTCAATATATAAGGAGTCATGATGAAATAAAGAGCAAAATAAAGGATTCATCATGAATAAAACATATATACTATGGAAACCTGGATAAGAAATAATAGGCAAGAAAGAACTTTGGAAAAAAAGAGGGTGTAGAAAAGATCTAGTCAAATGTATGGTTGCAAGAAGCCAATACAACAAAAATATGAGTTAAAGTGAATGAGGAGAGAAAATGCACAGTTAATACAATGAAATATGTCAAGAGATGACATTTTGAAGAGATAAATTAAGCTACCTCAAGGGAAGGGGATAAAACTCAAGTTTCTCTGAAAAACTGAAAAGTGGAAGGGCAAGATAAGATATATTGAAAATATTCTTCTGTGAAGTATGAATTATTAGCAAAGCACTTGACCAGCTTCCTCTCAGATGCAATACTGATTCCACTGTTCTTAGTAGAAGGAATCACTTGTATTTTACAAAGAGATTAACATCAATAACTCTTTCAAATAAAGGCAGTCTTTGTGTTTATGAACTTCATAGAAATTGTGCACTGCTTATATCACCAAAAATTCTATAACTGTCTGGAAAAAGAGAACAATAGATTCACTGAAAAGCAAAAAGGGTGTACCAAAAAGGCCCAGAAGTTTGAAGAACAATTGGGTATTTATGCAGTAATTATTTAATAAGCTGTTTGAAAGGGCTGTAGCATATATGCAGCCTTTGTTAACTATTTCAACATATTTGATATAGTTCTAGCAACATGGCTTACCACATACTGAAAATCCATAAAATAAACCCAAGTTTGAGAACGTGAGAAGAGAGTATTTTATCACATGGAAAACTCATCATCTTGCAGCTATGCAAATTTATAGAAAGATTAACACCCCCTCACCAAAAAAGGAGGAAGAGAATTGATAGCTATTTAGAGAACACATGATAAATAAGCCCCAAAGGTACAAAATTTTTTTGAACAAATGGACTTTATTTCCCCAATCAGCACTACAGGCTAATAACTGATTCATGCCATTGCATTTTCTCAATGTAACTAAAGATCATGTAAACACTGAGAATCCTTATTCTAGTCCCATTCCCACTACAATATCAGGTTCCCAGAAGTAGGCTGGCTATATCACCCTGTCAAGGTTCTAGGGGTATGCCTAATTTGAGGAGTGATTCTCTAAAGCAATTGGCTCAAAAAATATTCTTGTATTTCTCTTCAATATTTTTCAAGTGAGAATGAATTTAGTCAGCCAGACTGAAGGAGAATTTTGAGAAAAGGGTATTTACTAAGGGTACAATAAACATGGAAGCTACAAAACATCCTGAATATGTCTGTGACACATTCTCTCAATAATATATGCGGAGGCCAGGACAAAGTTGGACAAGACATAGAAGTACATACAGCAAATGAACAGCTCATAGATCCTGGTTGCTAGAATACCTTTCCTTTTATTTCTGAGGTTTTCAAAATGATCCTTTTAGTCATAATGGATTTGCATCCAGTCTACCCTTGGGTCTTGATAGTACAAATATCTGGGGATGCCATTTATGTCACTAATGGGAAGATGGTAATTTCAACATCCTCTGGATCCTAGAACATCATAACGTCCTTTCCTTATCAAAGCATAAAGGTGGGGAGGGCCTGGTAAAAACTGAAAAAAGTGATATGCCAGAAAACCACATACTCTAATTTCTGGAAAATTTTCCCATTACAGCTGTTCCAATTTGTTCATATAGGACCCAGAAGTCCTATAATGAAATCCTAGACCTGATTAGAATATATATCTGTTTAATGTCATGTCATCAAATGAGTCTCAAAGACATCTGTGCAATCTTATTGTCCTTGAATGATTGAATGATGGAAATATGTTCTCACCTAGTTGTGATTTACAGGCTAAATGGGGTGAGGTAGTTTTGACTGAAATCATCAAAATTAGTTTAATTCTAAAAGGAGTCTATGAAAGTACTCTACTTAAAATGGATTCAATAGTCCTTCATGTTCTACATCTGCATGAATCTATCCAACTATATCAACCAAGAAGCATCAGACAAATGACTGCAAATTTGTTTCTGGGGAAAAAAAGGGGTTATGAAGGGAACTCAAGACCAGGGTATTGACACTGGAAATTAGAAAAGGATTACCTTTAAGGTCCCTAGACTCAGTAACCAATATAGATAAGACAAGGAAATCATACAAACTGGGCAATATATTGATAGAGGCTGAAAAATTTAATGCCTACAGAATACCTAACAAGATATGGTCTACAGGTATAATTGCTCATCAAAAGCATGCTATCTTCCACAGACTCACTGTCCTCATACTTACACACACTTTAAGATATACTGGAGAATTTAACTGACAAACTTGCACTGAAACAAGACCATTATCCAGAATGAATTGTCGTACAAAATGTCTAAGACCTAATATTGATCCATAACAACTTAAGAATAACTTCTAACAGATGGAACCATACTAAATACTCAAAATTCAAATTATGTGAAATGCAAAGTTCTCAAAATATGGAGAGAAAAACAAAATCATGGGGGCGGCTAGGTGGTGCAATGAATAGAGCACTGGCCCTGGAGTCAGGAAGACCTGAATCCAAATCCAGCCTCAGACATTTAACACTTACTAGGCATGTGACTCTTAGGCAAGTCATTTAATCCTAATTGCCCTGTCTTCCCCCTCCAAAAAGCAAAAAAAAAATCATATGGAAACATCCTTTCTGTTCTTTTTGGTTCTGAAGTTATACCAAAGACAATTAGTGGTGAAATGGATGAAGCCCTGAACCTGGAGTCAGGAAGACCTAAGTTCAGATCCAGCCTCGGATACTTAATAGCTGTGTCACCCTAGGCAAATCATCTAAGTTGCTTGCCTGAATTTCCTCAACTATAAAAAAGGAGTAATAAAATCATGTACTTTGCAGGGTTCTTTTGAGGATCAACTGAGATATATTATATTATTATATATTATATATCATATTATATATTATATATGAATATAATATTCATAAAAATATTATAAAAGGCAGGTAACACAGTAGTTTGACACACATTAGACACGTTTCCCTCTCTCTTCTACAAGGGATGCTTTTAGTGAACTGACAAGAAAGAGAGTTTTCATTCTTCTTTTATTAAACTACAAAAAGTAGTTATTATATAATTGTAGTCATTTATAGAATATTAAAAATGGAGAACAATAATAAGATAGTCATCATTTTTGTCTGAACTTCATTGAAAAATATGAAATAGATAGGGGGCAAAGCCAAGCTGGTGGAGTAGAAGCACAAACTTGGTGCAGGCTCCCCTCTAATAACTTCTAATACATGATAAAAAATTGACTCTAAACAAACTTTAGAGCTACAGAACCCACAGAGAGACAAAGAGAAACAAAACTCCCACTAAAAGAAGCCTAGCAGGCATACAAGAAGGATCTATCACACCAGGCTGGGAGCTGAGCACGGCCCCACATGAACCACATGTTCCCTGGCCCTAGGGTGGTCCTGAGCAGCCATGGGCCCAGAGCAGACTTTAGGAAAGAGAATCACCAGCAGCTGTGGTGGTTTCCAGAAGTACCAACCATAAATGCAAAAAAAGAAATTAAAAGGTCTGTGTGGACCTTTGTGGGAACAGGGGGCCAAGAGTACTGTCCAGCCCCTGCCCCTAGGGCAAGAAGTGTCAAGGATATGGTGGCTGTGCAGCCACCATGCCCTAGCTGTCTCAAGAGCTCCTGGCTTGTATATTGCAGGGGGAACAAGCAACCATTCAGGGGGAAATCACTCTTGCTTTAACCTGCTTGAATCTGGATCATGATCTTGGGTGGTAATCCTGGGGTATGTGATCAGTGAGCCAGAGCTCGTGGTATCTGTAGAGAGGGCACACAACTAATAGCTCCAGCAGCTGCAAAAAACCCCAGAAATTTCAGATGAAATTCTCTCCATTCTGGAAGCAGAGTTCTACTATAGCAAAGAGCTCAAAAGTCAAGTAATTAACTGTCAAGATGAGCAAGCCCAGGAAATGTAATCAAGCCATAGATTCCTTTTTTGGGGACAAAAAGGATCAAGGCATGGAGTGGGAGGAAGACAGCAAAGTCAGAAGTCCTGCATCAAAAGCATCTAAGAAAAATATGAACTGCTTACAGGCCATGGAAGAGCTCAAGAAGGATTTTGAAAATCAGTTAAAAGAATTAAAGGAAAAAATTGTAAGAGAAATGAGAATGATGTAAGAAAATCAGGAAAAGTGAGTCAATAGCCTGGTTAAGGAGACCCAAAAATAAACTGAAGAAAATAACACTTTAAAAAATAGACTAAAAAAATGACAAAAGAGGTTCAAAAGCCAGTGAGGAGAAGAATGCCTTAAAAAGCCCAATTTGCCAGATGGAAAAGAAATTTCAAAAATTCACTGAAGAGAATAACTCCTAAAATAAGATTGGAGCAACTGGAAGCTAATGACTTTATGAGAAATCAAGATACTATGAAACAGATTCAAGCAAATGAAAAAATAGAAGGCAATGAGAAATATCTCATTGCAAAAACCACTGACCTGGAAAATAAATCCTAGAGAGATAATTTAAAAATTATTGGACTACCTGAAAGCCATGATCAAAAAAAGAACCTAGACACCATCTTTCAAGAAATTCTCAAGGAATATTGCCCTGATATTCTAGAACCAGAGAGCAAAACAGAAATTGAAAGAATTCACTGGATCACCTCTTTAAAAAAAATTCCAAAAAGAAAATGCCTAATTCCAGAGTTCCCAGGTCAAGGAGAAAATACTGCAAGAAGTCAGCAACAAGCAATTTGAGTATTGTGGAAACACAATCAGGATAACACAAGACCTAGAAGGTTCTACATTAAGGGATTGAAGGGCTTGGTCAAAGGAGGTAGGACTAAAACCAAGAATCACCTACCCAGCAAAACTGAGTATGATGCTACAGGGGAAAACATGGTAATTCAATGAAATAGAGGGGTTTTGTATTTTTTAGCATTCTTGATGAAAAAAAAACAGAGCTGAACTGAAAATTTGACTGTCAAATACAAGAAACAAGAGAAGCATGAGCAAGTAAACAAGAAAAAGAAATCATAAGGTCTTATTAAAGTTGAACTATTTACATTCCTATATGGAAAAATGATCATTGTAACTCATAAGACTGTTCTCAGTACGAGCATAGTTGAAGGAAATATATGTTTGTGTGTGTGTGTGTGTGTGTGTGTGTGTATACATGAGTGTGTGTGTAGACATACATATATATGTATAGCAGGGTGTATATGTGTGTAAATGTATATGTTAGTGTGGGCATATGTATGTACATGTATACATAGAAAGAGGGCACAGGATGATTTGAATATGAAGGGATGATATCTAAAAAGTAAAATTTAAGAGGTGAGAGAGGAATTTATTGTGAGGAGAAAGGAGGAGACAGAATAAGGTAAAGTATATCATATAAAAGAGGCAAGAGAAAACTGTTACAATAAAGGGGAAGAAACAGAAGGTGAAAGGTTATAGAACAACCTTATTCTCATTGAATTTGACTTAAGGAGGGAATAACAAACACTAAATAGGGCATTTTTACCCTACAGGAAAATGGGGGGATAAGGGATAAAAGGGGGGATGATAGAAGGGAAGGCAGATTGTGGGAGAGGGTAGTTAGAAGCAAACATTCTTGAATAGGGATAGGGTCAAAGGAGAAAATGGAATAAGTCAGGGACAGGATAGGATGGAGGGAAATATACTTGTTCTTTCACAATATGACAACTATGGAAATGATTTGGGTAACTAAACATGTACAGCCTATATTGAATTGCTTGTCTTTGGCAGTGGCAGTGGATGAGGAGGGAGGAAGGGAAAAATTCTGGAACTCAAAGTTTTAAAAACAAATGTTTAAAAAAAATTGTTTTTTACATGCAACTCAGAACTAAGATGTACAGGCACTGGGGTATAGAGATCCATCTTGCCCTGCTAGAAATTTGGGGGGGGGGTGATAGAGGAGGATATAGGGGAGAATGGAAGGGGTATTCAGTGGGCTTGCTATTTTAAGGAGGGGGTAGGGGAAAGATGGAAAGAAAAACTATAACTCAAAATCTTGTAGAAATGAATGTGGAGAACTAAAAATAAATAAATGAATAAATTTTAATGAATTGTATATAAATTTTTAAAAATAAAAAAGAAAAATATAAAAGAATTACAATAGAATTATATATAATCCAATCCAATAAACATTTATTAAGCACCTACTATGTGCCACGCACTGTGCTAAGTGAGCAGATACAATGAATAAAAATTAAAGACAGTCCTTCCCCTCAGGGAGTTTACAGTGTAATGGGAAAAGACAATATACAAAAGGAAGCAGGGAAGAAGCACAGGTGGCTGGGGGTAAACTGGGGTAGCCAGCATAGAAGAATCTTTTTCCATGGAGTTGAAATCAAGCAGATCAGCACATCCAGAGTGAAGTGAGCGAAAAAGCACATTTTCTGTCCTCTATAAAAGAAGGCATTATTAAAAATTTGGTACTCTACCTTCCAGCCTTCTAGTCAGAATACAGAGGAGACTGAAGAAGGTGATGTCAGCCAGTCAATCATATGTTCATTTGATCACATCTCTGGAGGTAGAAGAGAATGCTAAAGTCATCTGAGTCAACTTCCTTAATTAACAATAAGAAAAAAAGGACCAAAAGAGCTTAACAGACTTGTCTGAGGTCACATAGGTAGAAACTGTCAAAGTAGAATCTGTATTAAGCTTCTATAACTCCAAATTATTCCTTCTTTCCCCTCTTCCATTCTGTCTCCAAAATCCAGATGAATATAACACTTTATGCCTTTATGAAGCATAATACAAATAAGTATTGCATTCAATGCAATTATTTAATAACTATCTTTAAATTTAATAATATTAATTGGTTAATAATCTCAACTCATATAATCCTATGAAATAGATAGTGAAATTATTATCCCCATTTTACTGTTGAGGAAACTAAGTCTAAGAGAAACGAAATGACTTGTACAGGGTCACATAGGCGGTAAATGTAGATTGGTCTCAACATTAGGTTCTCTAACACTAAGACAAATATTTGCCCAAATTCCTGTTTCTAAGGATATCCTCGATAGGCTATAATGTAGGTACGTTTCTTTGAATTTGTTAGAAAATTAAGAGAAAAGAAGTAGGAAGAGATGAGGGAATAAAGTCAGTCTAAGATTTTTTTTTTTTTGCTTTTTGGAGGGCAGTTGGGGTTAAGTGACTTGCCCAAGGTCACACAGCTAGTTTTTTGTGTTAAGTGTCTGACTCCAGGGCTGGAGTCACTGCACCACCTACCCCTCAGTCTAAGATTTTTAAATGACCAAGAGGCTGAAGAAGTTGAAAAACTGAGGAACTAAGGGGGAAGGTTTGGGATAGTTTTGCAGGAGAAATAGTCAAAAGCCTTTAATCTTTTTTTTTTTTTAATGCAAATTGTCTCCAGTTACTGCTTAATTATCCAATAGCAATAACAAAAAGGAACCACTCTGTGCTTTGGCCATTCTGGGGGAAAGGGAGACATGTAAATGAGCATGGGGAAGGACAATATTTGTCTGAAAAAAACTGGCACAATAAAATGAAGAAGGAATAAAATGATAGAGAATTGTCGTGAAATGAATGGAGAAGTCTCATGTTATCCCATGGGAAAAATCAATTTAACCACTGATAACCACTATATAGAAAAAAGATTTCACTAATTTTAAAAGAGGGAAAAGAATGACATATAGACATGGCAAGAACAGCTCAGTGGGCTAATTAGTGCTAATAATTGCCATTGCTTGCATTAATTAAAGATCTGTGTTTATATTTTAAGCTTATGCCTCCTATACCACTGGGGATTGTAAAATTGGGAATTTCATAGTTCCTCTATCTGTTATTATAAATAAATATGGTTTTCTTTCTTCCTGAATGTAATTTCCATAACATGTTTTTAAATAATAAGGGAAATTTTGGAAATATTTATTTGGGATTTTGAGAAATTGTATAAAATGGCATTTCAGTTACTTTTGGAGCCAATGATTTTATCATCATTGAAAATTTTCTTCTGTTTGTCCTTCTTTCTTTAAAGCAAACATTAAAAAGAGATTATTGAAGCAGGGCCTGCCTTCTAATAAGAAGACAGAGTACAGGGTTTTCTTTCAACAATTCTGGGAAAACCCATTAGCTCCTCTTTCTTCAGATCCTTTCTCTTTTACACACCACCATTGTTTTTAATCTTTAAGATGCTGACATACTTAAGTATGTCTTTCATATTTTTTTTCCATGAGATCAAGTGCCCATAATTTGGGCACTGATCCTTGGAAAGAAAGAAAAGGCAATTCACAACATCAAATGACCAAAAAAAAAGCCTGAAAATTATAATAACCATGTGCCTACTATTTAATCCTCACAACAACTATTGGAGCTAATTGTTATTATTACCCCCCTTTTTATAGATGGAGAAACTGAAATGAAGAGAAGCTAAATGACTTTTTCATGACCCTACACCTAAGTAAGCATCTGTGGTCAGATTTGAATTCAGGTCTTCCTAACTCCTAACCCTACTGAAGCACTAGCTTTATCTAGTACGCAGGGTAGTAAGCAGATAAGACACCAAAAGAGTTAGCTCTAAGACACAGAATATTAAAGTAAGTACACTAAAAGTGATAAAGTGTTGAAAGTTTGAAGGAAAGATTCTCTTAGAGCCTGTCTTACCTTCACCTCATACAGAGATGTTATTGAACAAACCACAGATTCTGGCGTTGGAAATGAAAATTAATCAGGATGATTGGGTTATCTTCTAGGATTATAGGATTTAGAACTTCAAGGAGACCTTAGCAATTCTACAGATAAAGAATCAGGTCAGAAAGGTTAAATGATTTGCCTAAGGCAGAAAGAAAGGCTAAGTTTTAAACATAGCTTGTTTCATTATGCTGGAATTTTCAAGACTTAAATACTTAAGTAACTAAAATTAATGCATACGGAAAAAAAAGTTATAAAACACTTTCTTACAAAGAAATTTTCAACTAAGTCCCTAGGGGAGATTGTAATTGTATCATGTGTAGATATATCTATTATTAACATATATGTTTTTGCATTGAGAAAGCTGGTAGCAAACACTGGGGATAGTGTTCTGGACCTGGAGTTAGAAAGACCTGAATTCAAATCCAACCTCCCACCCTTGCTAGCCATGTGGCCCTGGGCAAGTCACTTGACCTCCCTATGCCTCACTTTCCTCATCTGTAAAATGGAGATAATAATAGCACCTACCTTGCAGGGTTGTTGTGAAGATAAATTAGATAATATTTGAAAAAAGCCCTTAGCATAGTGCCAGGCACACAGTAGGCAGTATAGCAATGCTTATTCTCTTCCCTTGACAGTAGAAAATGTACTTACCAATAGCAAACTGAGCTTTGTCATTGTTTTGTCTTAGGACAATCCTGTCTTCAGGTTCTAAAGGTCAATTGGCTGTCACTGCTGATGAGTAACAGGATTTCAAGACAATGGTGCCTCTTCTATTTAAAATATTTTCCAGACCTGTCACAGCACCAGGGTCACAGGCACAGAGGTGCTCTGACAGGTCTTAGGGATAAATAGGAATTTATATCCACCTGAGTTGACATTTTAAACTATATCCCATTGCATTTTCCTTAAAAAGTTCCACTTTGTATTTTGTTGATTTTAAAATATGATTTTGCTACATGATATTCTAGGCATAAAAGTGTGAAACATAGATAAGTGTAATGTGCTCGCTACTCTTTATGATATTATGAGGAGTGATAATTGTCAGTACTGAATTTTTTTTTCACAGGTTAATGATTTGGCAGAGAGCAAATTAAAATTTGCATTGGAGAGACGTACAATCTTATTCTGTCTAACATCATTTACTAGTTGACAGAAACACAGTATTAGAAGAAACTACATTCTAGGATAGAGTTATTGCAATAGGTAGGAATAATGTCATAATAGCCAAAGAATATGACATTGAATTTTAAAACTTATAATGAGTTCTAACCATTGTTATTTGGGGCAGGTCAATATTAACTCAAAAGTCCAAATAAATAAATTTAGACTTATGACTTCTCAGAGAGAAAAGGTGAATATGTTAGTAATATAATTAGTACTTTTGTTAGAATAACTAGTAATTGAAAAATAAATCATTAAAAAGAAATAAATACATAACTTTGAAATATGTAAGCAATTAATTTTGATAAAGATTAAAAACCAAAAAGAAGCAACAATACTCATTATAGCTTCTGTAGTAATAAGTATAGAGAAAAGGGATAGATTTGAATTAGAGGAACTGAGCTTGATAAAATCTAAAACTTCAACATAAAGGGGTTTAGTAAGAATCATTGTTTCCATATACTCATCAAATTCCTTTCTTTTGTAACAACAATAAATAACACAATACAATTACAAATAGAACATTAAGCCGCTAGTTATAGGTAATAAATAAGATGAGAGATGAAAATACTAACATATCTGTTGTACATAAATAAATATAATCATGTATATGTATACTTTTGTACATACTTATATATGTGCTTTCCCCCCATGTTAGAATGTAAGCTCCTTAAAAATAAGGATTTTCATTTTTGTATTTGTTTTCCTACTACTTAACACCATGCCTGTTATTAGGTAAGAGTTTAATAAATGTTTGTTGACTGATTGGTTCATTGCCATTTACTTTAGACTGAGCAAATCATCTCATCTCTAGAGACCATGTTTTCTTCATCTAAGTTCTCTTCCAACTCTATATCTCTGATCCTATGTCCTATGATCCTAATATCTGTTCTGAAAAAACAAATATTCACTTTATTGCAAGTATGTCCATTGAATATTGCCTATGTTCCTATTAGGAAATATCTGTGGCCCAAATTATATTATCATAATATGTGTGTTGAAAAATTACGTTTACTATCTCTAAAGGCATAGAAACTAAACTTGAGATTTTTATCCGGTTTGGTAATTTCTTCTGTCATTATGTTCTTAGGACCTTTTCTACAACTTTTAATCATGGAAAACTGGCTAATACAGCGAGAGGTTAAATTATTTGCTCAGGGACACAAAGCAAGTATGTGAGAGATAAAACCAATATATGGGCAGTGTATGCATCAATATATGATCACATATGTAAATGTATTTTGCATATTTTATATATGTGCTTGTCCCCCATGTTAGAATGTAAGCTACATGAATGCACAGACTACTTCATTGAAATCAAATCCTCCTGGGTTTAAGTTTGTCCACTGTGTCATTCTGACTGAGTTACTATTTTAAATACCCAGTTTAGGATATCAAAAATTAATGTAGGGGTGGCTAGGTGGCTAGGTGGGACAGTTAGTAGAGCACTTGCCCTGAAGTCAAGAGGACCTGAGTTCAAATCTGGTCTCAGATACTTAACACTTGCTAGCCCTGTGATATAGGGCAAGTCACTTAACCCCAATTGCTTTGCTTTTCCCCCCCCCCAAAAAAGAAAAAAAAGCAAGAAAAAAGATCAGCTAAATATTTTTTTAATTAATGTGAAATAATCAATAGAATATATTTTGACCTAAATATGTAAGACCCAATCAATGAAAACTGTATCACTTATGGCCAATCTACAAGCTTGTCTGGTATCCTGTAATGGGTAATATTATTTTTTCTACTTCAAAATATACTGTGTAAATAGAAAGTAGTCTTTTAGGACATAATCTTAAAAATTAGTCAGTGAAGAAAAATCATTACAGACTGAAAATATTCCTTGGGCAAAAGTCAAATAATATGTGTATTTGGCTTACTTCTAGAATGTAAGTTCTTTAAGGATTACATCTCTCTCATCTTTGTATTCCTGTCATTATTCATAATGCCTTCGGCCATGATTGAGTAGTCTCAGTTTAGTCTGAGTACCACATTTTAGGGAGAGCATAATGAGCTGCAGAATTCTGGATGTTGACCCTGGAATCTAGGGAGATATAATGGCTGCATTCAAGTCTTTTAAGGCTCTCTCTAGAACAAGAGACTGAACTTGTCCTGCTTAGCTCCAGAGGCCAAAGCTAGAAACTGGGTTAAAATACTAAAAAGGCAAAGTTAAACTTTATATAAGACAAACTTCCTAAGAGTTAACATTATCCAAAAGTAGAAAGGATTATTTCATGATATAGTGGGCTCTCTCACTATAGTACAGTGTCGAGGCAAAGACTGGAATACTGCTTGTCAGGTTAAATGTCAGGACTCTTCTTGAGGTATGCCTTAAACTAGCTGGCCTTTGAGGTAGTTTTGATCTCAGGGATTCAATTAATGAGGCAAAGGACAGTTGTTACCAGAAGGAAGGATTTCAGAATTGAAGATATTGTGGAAAGACATTAGAAAATAAGAGAATTGGTCAAAGGAACTGGGAATGTTTTTACTAGACAAGAGAAAAATTAAGGAGATATGATTGCTATCACATGAGTAAGGGTTTCACCTTATTCTGACAGGCCCTAGAGGAGAGAGCAAGGATCAATGAGTAAAAGTTACTGTGAGGTGGATTTAGAGGTAATATAATGGAAACTTCTTAAGAATTAGGGACAGCTAAACATGAAATGTACTACCTTGGGAAATCAATAGTAGCTTTTTCCTCAATAGGTGACATGGTGGATAGAACAAATGCCAGGCCTCAAGTCCGAAAGACTCATCTTCCTGAGTTCCAATCTAACTTTAAATAACTGCTAGCTGTATGACCCTGGGCAAGTCACTTAATCCTGTTGTTTCCTTAGTTTCCTCATCTGTAAAATGAGCTGGAGAAGTAAATGGCAGACCATTTCAACATCTCCCAAATGGGTTCACAAAAGAGGCAGACACAACAAAAATGAACAACTCAAATGAACTCTTGGGTGTGGATAGTAGCTTACTTCTCAATAGAGTTCTTCAAAGACTGTTGTGAAGAGAATAAGAGTGAACTGAGACCCTGATTCAAGGTAAAGTTAGGTGTGGATTTATTGATCAAGCGTGTGACTACCCAAGTATAATCACTCAAATGGGTAGTGTCCATTGGGCCTTACAGACTTGATTATATTGGCCAAAACTGCAAACCACAATCAGGGATGGGGCTGGCAAAAGCTCTTATGTTACAAAAGCCAGGAAAGCTGGTGGGTTACCTATTTTGGGAATATGGCACAGGGGTACAAAAGCATAAGGGTGCAACCTCCCCCCTCCCCATGACATAAGGTTCCCTCCCAGAACAGGGTGGAGGGCCATAATCAGCACTTTCCAGAGCAGGGTACAAGGCCATGGGGAAGGAGGACTGGAAAGTCCCAGGGTCATGTTCTGGGCAGAGGGTGTAGGGTCCGGGTGCTGGGTCAAGTGGAAAGGGATTTGGAAAGTCCCAAAATAGACCAAGGTCGTGTTCTGGTTAATGGGTATGGGGACCCTGCTTGGTCAGCGGAACAGGATAGGGTGGTCTCTAGTCTTGTACCCCAGGCTAATTCTTGTACAGTATAAGGAAAAGTACAGAATGCTAATTTGAGGAAGTAGGGAGAATGTTAGTTTGAGGAAGTAGGGGGTAACATGCCCAGAATTTGCCTTAAGCAGTTTCCAGCTGTAACAGGGAATAGGGACAAAAGCAAAAAGGGGCTTAATGGTGAGACACAGGTGGGCCACCTTCAGGTGGTGGGCAGGTGACCCAGAACTTGAATTAGGGCACAACAAGACTATATGTTGTCAAATATATTAGAGAATTCTTCTTTAGGTATGATGTGGAGTAGAGGTCCCTTTCTACTCTAAGTTTCTATGATTCTGAAATATTTGCAAAGGAGGAGATTATGTGGGAGAATCAGAGGAAGTTACAGAGATATGATGATGATACCAGAGCTAGGAAGTGAAGGAAAAGAAGGATTTCGATAAGTAAAAAGGTAGCTGGAGTCTATTTCAGAAATGGAAAACAGGATACAAAAGGTCCCAGATGCTGGAGAGATGCCAAAGAAATGGCAAGTTAAAATAAAGGGAGAGTAAAGTCAGGCTTTATTGTATCAGAGATGGCATGTCAGGAAGCATATGAATAAGTCTGAAGAGGCTAGCAAATAGTGGAGGACCAGATCAAAGAGGTCAAGTGGTATTTGGTAAGTAATGTGAACCTACCATAATTTTGGAGTAAAAGAGGAGATAACTGGACTTCTACCCTCTTTACTTTCTACCTAAACCTTGGTAAGTCAATAAATCTCTCTGGAACTTGGTTTCTTCATTTTTAAAATAATGGATTGGACTAGATGATCTTCTATACTGCTTTCATTTCTAAATCTTTGTAATGCCATGCACTAGCAGATTCCCAAAAGAAAGCTACTGTGAACAGTGATATTCAGATTACACAGTACAGTGAACACTCCATTTATTCCATAACAAATCAGAGCAAACAATCACAAGAAATCACAATATAATATTCACAACAAATTAAGGTACAGTATAATATTTACAACATTGCATCTTATCACAGAAAATCACAATATAGTGTTCACAACAGCTTAACATGAGAATGGCTACATAGTTTTCACTACAGTGGCCACAGTATTTAGAACAAAGAACAAAAGAATAATTATCTGGTTTCCCCTAAGGGGGAAACCCTCCTTACTTAATCATTCAATCAATTTGCAATACAATAATCAATCTTCCGCTCATGGGGCAATTATAGATTAACTTAGTCACTTCTCTAGCAATCAGTCACTAAATACAATCATTAGAAAATTACACAAACCCTCCACCCCTCAGTGTCTGGTAAACTTCAATTTCATCAGGCATTCTATATCTGAGGAGAGGCCTTTTCTTCATCTTGACTCCGGTGGTCTCTCAGATTCCTTGGATCTCCTTCCATGGTCCCCACTCCCACCTGAATCCACCAAACAGTCACCTGGATTCAGGGTCAGACAGCTCCCAGGTCCTCCTCCAGTCCTCTGGGCAGTTCCTGGCACACACTGAAGTTCACAGGGTCCAACACATCTCAAAATATTCACCATTTCTGTTACTGGGGACTAAAGGATCAACCAAGCCACAAATAAAGTCTTAGCATCCTGGTCATGTTTCTTCAGTCCTCCAGGAGTTCATCTGGCCCTAGGACCCAGAAGGGATCTCAGACTTCCAGGCTGAGCATTCAGGCTCAGCAATAGGAGACAGAGTTCACACCCTCTGCCTCTTTCACAGAAGTACTTAGCCCTTAGTTGATAAGGACAAAGTACCTGCTAAATTAATTACAATCTTACAAACAAGGAAGCTTTGCAATTTTTTTTAAAAATCAAATGGGTAATCTCACTAGTATAGGAAGCTCTGGATTCCTACTTCCTTAATCCAAATCCAGCTCTGTTTGCTTCTTGAGCCTTGCATTAGACACTTAGTAAACAAATAAAGAAAATAAATGAGAAAAACATTATTAAGTCTTTGTTATATGCCAAGCATCTGAAGCTAAAAATAAAAATACATAAAGTTAAATAGTCTATACCCTCAAGGAACTGACATTTTAATGAAGACAACACATGTAGGGGTGTGGTGACTAGGCAGCAGTTGTTTTCGTCTGGGAAGTCACATTTATGCTGAATGAAGTCATAAGGGAATTGACTGACACCCTCTCTTTGGAATTGGGAAGGCTGATTTGATTACTGTTCCCAGAAGTAGGACAAGGAGAAGGAAAAGAAAGAGGAGGAAGGAAGTGTGACAGGATGAGTGTGGAGCTGTTTGGATGCAGTGAAATTGCACAAATCAGGAGAGCATAACCCAGGGCAAGTTGTGCTTATTTATATAAATAACTGCTTAATTATATTGAATTGAGTCCATAGCAGATTCAAGTATCCCCAAATATCAAAAGGAAGGCATAACATTTAGAAATTCAAAAATGTTTTCTAATTCTCTTTCAACTATTCATTTGGAAGAAAAAAAAAACTTGATAAATCACCAAAGGTTAGATAAGGCAGTTTGAAAACATTTGCTTGGTCATGTGAAAGGTAGGATATTTTCCTTGATGTTCCTGCTTTGTTTTTCAGCTTCAAACCAGCCTGACTGAACCAATGACTTTATCTAAGTCCATCTCCCTCCCTCGAAGCGCATATTGGCACCATATCACACGGCAGAACAGTGTTGGAGAAATCTACAGTTTACAAGGCAAGTGGCTTTAACAACAAGGTGGCATCTCCATTAGCTGCCTTCATGTTGGGCAAAATTCATGAAAATTGCTTTTTCATTTGCATTGCTTGTTTTCCCTGTATTTCAGTTTATCATCTGTCACCTTCCCCAGTGGGAGCCCTGAGTTTTACAGTGGCTTTTTTTAAGCTATCATTTCATAGACTAATGATAAAAAATTACTCCAAAAATCATTGTTTAGGCTGAACAGTCAATTTGAACAGAAATCTGAGTAAAACACTATACAGTGCAAATTATCAGTAGCTAAAATGCGGCTAACAATGAAGTCTATTTTGTGCTAGGCTCTGTAGAGGTTCTCTTTCTCGGCATCTCCTCTCCTTAATAGGACTGAATATCACCTCAAGAGGCTGATTTCAGGCTTTGTAATAAAATCTACATAAAACTCCTTGCATAAGTTGCCTCAGTCTGAAATAGAAGCCATTCAGGGTGAATGTTTGCTTCAGTGTAGTCCCTAGAGAGGAGTGGTTAATTAACTAACATGGGAATAACTAATTAGATGAATAAAATGAATAGATAGAAAGTAATTAACCAATGGTAGCAGATTCTGCATACCCTCTGTAGGAGGGAGAGTACTTTCTTTTCAGTCCCCTGATTTGTTCTAAAATGAGAAGAGGCAACATAGGATCAGGAGACCTGGATTCTAATCTTGACTGTCCCCCTGGATTACTATGTCACCTTTGGTGAATTATATAACTTCTGTGGCATTTAGTTTCTTCATCTCAAAGTCAAAGAGTTGGAATAAATGATTTCTAAGATGTCTTCCAGCTCTACTGTATATGAAATATATTAATAATGCCTTTCATTCAAATAAAATTAATAGTAAAGGAGTTGTCTATGCTGATAAAGGCTGAATAACCCAGTAAACAGCAAAATTAAGTAAAAACTGGATCTCCTTCTTAATAACTATTCCTTAGGAAGGGAGGAAGGGAGGAAGGAACGAACGAATGAATGAAAAGGAAGAGGGAGTAAAGGAGGGGGAAAGAGGAGGGATAGGAAGGATAATAAATAAAAAGAAGTTAAACTTCAATATATTTGGGGATTCTAAAATATTTTCCATCCAAATCTTTAATTTTATATGAATGAGCACAATATAGATTATTTCAGAGGAGACAGATAAGTTGGGAGAGGGAAGACATAATATAAATATGATTACTCATGAGAAATCTTATCTGCTAGAATTTCAAGCTTTGGCTAAGGCATTGCTCAAAATTTTTAATGAGCTATAATGGTGAGATTCCATTCTCTCAAAATCAGAATCAGTATATCTCAGAATTAGAAGGGACCTCAGAGACAGTCCAATACATACTTGACCATGCCTTCTAACATATGTCATGCAAGGAATCATTCTGCTTTGCCTAATGACCTCCAGTGAACAGAGAGTCCCATTCCATGTTTGGAAATCCCTAATTGTTGGGAAGTTTTACTCAAGACTAATTTTTCCTTTCACCTTCCAGTCATTGTTTACTAGTTTTGGCTTCTAGAACAAAGCAGAAAAATTTTAATCTGTCTTTGATATATGATAACTCTTCCAATACTTTGATAGCTATCATATCTCCCTTAAGCCCTCTGAGTGAACTTTGCATTCATGATAAATATTCCAATATAAACCATACATCTATTAAATATCTACTATGGATAAGGGGCCCGGGTATGTAAAAGCAAAGCCAAAACCATCCTTACCCTCAAAGAGCTTACATTCTACTGTTATATGAAAAGAAATCTACATTCTACTGTTATATATGAAAAGCATCTGCATGATCATTAAAAATGAAAACAAATAACACTAACAATTATGGAAATCAGAAAAGGAAATGACATTTGAGATGATTTTTGTAGGAAAGTAGTGGTTTTAATGGATGGAAATGAGGAGAAGGTTGCTAATATCTTCCATCTTGAAATACACTGCATTTACTTATCAGTGCACATGTTCTTTTCTCTCAATAGTAAATAAGCTCTCCTAGGACAGAAATTTTCATTTATTCCTTCATAACCCCAGCACTTATTACAATATCTTACGCAGGGCAGGTTTCTAGGCAAACTCTTATTAAATGAATGGATGAGTACTTTATAGGTGAATGGTATACTATAGAATACTGAATTGAAGGATGTGAAAGTAGGTAAATGTTTTTGGAATTTTGTGGGCATGAAAGTATATTAGTGACTCAGCATTCTTGGAATGACAGAATGGATATAGGTAATTCATATTGGAAATAACCTTTAGCAAATGTGTAGCCCAGTCCTGTCAGATATTTGGGAAATAAATCAAATGATGTATTTATATTCTTCTTAATTATTAAACTATTTTTATCCTTTCTGTCCATCCAGTTTCCAAAGCACATTATTTTCTCCCACACTTTTGAAAATAGATAAATGAATTTTCTAACTCTCTTTTAACTCATGTCAAAGCATACTAAATAAATCATCCTTTCTAAATATAGGTGAATCTGACTGATAGAAATGTATCTATAAACCCTAAGCAATCATCCATCTTCCAGAAGCCATGTCTTTTAATTGTGAAAATTAACTTGCCTTTCTGTGTGTTGTTTATTTTTGTTTTTCACTAATAGGGAGAATAAGGCATAGCAGTAAATGAATAAGATCCTTGAATAAACTTTGGATATTGGTTGAAAGGTTAAATGTAGATTCTGTTTCCCCAAAATATGAGGAAGCCCCATATTTACCACATAGTAAGTGCTATATAAATATAAATTATTATTATTACTAGTAATAGATAGATGGCAGAGAGGTAACTAAATAGATGAATATAAAACTTCATAGGGTACATTTATAAGGGGGTTTTGCCTCCTGAAATAAAACAGGTACTTTTTCAATGCCTTCTGCAAGTTGGTGTTATTCTACCTTGTCCAGTCTAACTTCACTCAAGTACTTCATGCCCCAACTAAATTTGACTACACATTATTTCCTGTACTTATCCTGTTTGTACTTTTCTACTACTCCATCTTTCCTCATTTGTCCCCTACTGTAATATGTAAAAAGGTTACATATATGTGTTTATATATTATATATATATATTTATGTTAATATGTATTATATATGTTTATATATTTTTTATATTTTATATATATAATCTTTTTACATATTACAGTAGGGGACAAATGAGTGTCCCCTACTGTGTATGTAAATATGTAAAAAATGAGCATATATACATATATATACACACACACGCATACACACACACATAAATATATGATCATTATAGAGGAAATAAATAATGCTAGCAATCAAGAGAATCAAGAAAAGAGATAGCATTTGAGTTTATCTTTAAAGGAAGCTAGTCATTTTAAGAGATGGAAGTAAGGAAAATATTGTTAATATCTTACTTCTTGCATGCCTACAATTTTCCTCTTCTCTTATCTGCATTTATTGATATCCTTGCCTGACCTTCAAAGGCCTGCTAAAATATCATTTTCTTCTTGAAGTTTTACCATATCACCTAGTAGGGGGGAAATGATTTTTCCTCTCAAATTTTGAATAAAACTTTGTAGTACATTCATACATTTTTCTTGTTCTATTTTATACAAGTTATTATGTATATTGTGTCCTGTCTACCATATTATAAAAACCATGTAAACAATTTTTAATTTCTGTATGGCTTCCAATGCCTTTTCTCGTACTCTTTACACATTAACTGCTTACAGGTATGTTTAATTTGAATGTGAATTCCTCAAAAGTGTAACTTTAGTTTAATGGAAACTTTCATATTGATGGAAGCTCACCAGGAGAAAGTATTATTCTAATCCCCATCTTATTCACTCATTCCTTCCTTCTTTCCCTCCCACTCCTTCCTTCCTTGTTTCCTTCCACATTTATCAAGCACCAATTTTGCTGATGCACTGAGCTAATGGAAATGCAAAGATGAATAGTTAAGATATAGTTCCTGCCCCCTTAATGTTTCCTAGGTTAAATGAATTTCAAGATCAGAGTAGAATAGTTTGGCAGACGGGAAAGTGAGAGTCTATTCCAAGCATGAGAGATGGTATGAAAAAAAGACATAAGGGCAGGAGTTGGAGAATGAAGCAGAAACAAGAGCAAATTAGTTGGATTTAAGACCAAGAAGTAGATGGTGCTGTGGTGGATGAACAGGGGAATTATTTTGTTTAAGAAAACATAAAAGCCTATGTGAATCTTTTGAATTTAATGATGGAGAACTCAGGGACAATTTGGGAGAACAAGGTGAGGGGCTCAACAGCAAGAGATAAAGATGAGCTTTGGAAGTATGACATGCTTTTCTGATGGCTACTGGCCACCATGGACCTTTTTTGTTGTTGTTGAAGATGGATGGTACTCAGGAGGAGGCACTGAGTAGCCTGGCTTTGGCTGTGGTGGAGAGGGTAGTAATGGAAAACTGGGTTGCTAGTACTTGGAAGAAGACTGAGTGAATCCTGTGTCTTTGAAAGCAGTTGCTATCATTAGCGTCACCAATACATGTGATTCTCGGTCTGCAGGAATACCAGCCTATTTCTTCTTCATGACAGATTCCACAAATGAAGCTGGTGTGTGAAATTATTTTTATCCCTATGCAAAGAATAAAGAATCTTAGTTTTGTGAGAATGAATAAAGATTCATTTAATTATGTGAGGAAATGTTTTAATTTTTAACTATATATACATATATATGCATGTATGTATGTATGTATGTATTTTTATATAACAGTCAATATTTATTAAGTACTTGTGACTATTCCAGGCACTTTGAACCCTCTGACATTATATGTTTATCTATTTAGTTATCTCTCTATCATCTATCCACTAATACCAATAATAATAGTTTGTATTTTTTATAGCACTTACTAGCACTGTCCTAAGCACCTCATAATTATTATTTTATTTGATCCTCACAACAACCTGGAAATGAGATGATATTATTATATACATTTTACATATGAGGAAACTGAAGCAAACAAGGTTAAGTGACTTGCCCAGGGCTGTATAAGTAAGTATCTAAGGAGGTATTTAAACTCAGGTCTTCCTGTCTTCCTGACTCCCAGACTGCTACTCTCTCCAGTATGCCATGTATTGTCAATCTTCTATCTACATCTATCTCATCTACTGTAATGCCATGCACAAATAGA
>CM053594.1:163025030-163050030 GCA_028646575.1 Pseudocheirus occidentalis | reverse complement strand
AAGGAGGTTTAATTCCCACTTGTTAAATATACTGTATTAGGGATTCTTTTGAGGGCATGAGTTGAACTATATATGGCCACTAAGGTACCTCCCAACTCTTAAATTTCATGATCATGTGCTGTTAAAAGAACAGGTTAAGTATACAGATTTTATTCCTATTGCATTATTGGGGCTCACATTAAAATATTTTAAAATAGAGTGTAAAATGAAACCTAGAGGCTTTTACAGATATGTATTGTAATTCCACAAAGTCATACATTAATCTTCTGTTGGACCTCAAAATTCCTCCATTTAAGATACATTGGAGACATCAGACTATCTTATGACTTAGGTTGTGCTGGATATAGTTATTACTAAATCTATTTTCCCTGGTAGTACATTTTCTTGCTTGGACAGGAGATGAACAGTGAGATTTACCAGACTAATTAAGTTGTCCTGACACAAGGCAGAAACTCATCGTCATGGCTTGTCTATGACAAGCCATTTATTTCATCATTTTTCACTAGAAATATAAGAATAATTACTAAAGAGGCATTAAAAAAGAAGTTAGCTAGTTCTTATCATGGATTAGTAGTCTACAAACATTCTAATATTAATAGAACCCATTGTTTGCAACTCAAAAATGGATGCACATTTTATGTTCATGGTTGATTTTGCTCTGAAAAGCTTCCTCAATCCATCTCCCCCCTTTAATGTTCTTATAGTCAATCAATAAGCATTTATTAAATGCCTACTATGTGCTGATCACTATGTTAAGAGTTGGGGATAAAAAAAAGGCAAAAAATAGCCCCTGCTCTCCAGCTCACAATTTAAAGAATAGTGCACTAAAACTATGTTTGGTTAATCCTTTGAGAAATTTGAAAATGGCATTCTGTTGATTAAAATGTGTATGGTGAGACTGTATGGCATGTGTATGTACATATGTGTGTGTTGATAGATCATAGATAGATAGATTGATAGATTGATAGATAGACAGACAGACAGATTGATTGATTTATTGATTGATTGATATAGATAAATATATAGATATACGCACACATACAGAGAGACAGAGACAGGGGAAAACCTTAAGTGTTTGTTAAGCACCTACTATGAGACAGACATCAGCTAGACACTGGAATGAATTTTCAACAGAAATACCTGGTGTTTCTTACCTTTCAGATAGTATTTATTTAGATTAGTAGAAAAGACTAGTAGGAAGGAGTAATATAAGGCTGCCAAAAGGAGGAACTCATATCCTATTGCTAACCTACCATGTAATCCTCTAAAATGAAGGGTGACTGTGGTGCTAAGTATAGGATTGTTCAATTGTTCAATTGTTTTCAGCCATGTACAAATTTTCGTGACCACACTTGGAGTTTTCTTGACAAAGATGCTGAAGTGATTTGCCATTTCCTTCTCCAGCTAATTTTACAGATGACGAAACTGAGGGAAACAGCATTAATTGACTTGCCCAGAATCACACAACTAGTAAGTGTCTGAGGCTGGATTTGAAGACAGGAACATGAATCTTCCTGACTCTAGGCTGGGCCTTCTATCCACTGTGCCACCTAGCTGATATATGGAGATAAATATGTCAACAGCTCTGAGAAGTAAATTTTTTAGGGGCAGAATGAGCAGATATAGTATCATCCATAACTCAGTTGCCTGAGTTCTTGGCTACAGAGAGAAAATAGAAGGATTTTAGTAAGAATGACTGTCACAAAATCTGTAACCCCTATCTTCTTGACAACCCCTTCATTCTTCCCTGTCCTTTTTGGGAATGAAGTCATGAGGCCCAGGCAGTAGCACTAATTTATTGCTCATCTAGAAAGCTGGGAGAGGAGACATGCATGAAACCAATATGAGTGTATAGAAAGGTGAGGAAGGGGAAAGAGCCACTGGATAAGCAAGAGAGCCCCAAGCCCACGTAACTGGGCAAGTGCTGGCAGAAACGGGATTCTCAGCATTCTCACAATGAATCCTTATTGTGACTTATGTTTCTAATTCAATATCCCTGATCATCTGGCCCTGCTATGGAGAAATGTATCCTGTGTGGAAAGGGGAGAGTGTTGTAAGCTTAAGCAGATTAAGGCAAACCAGACACCTTATGTTCCTACTATAGGCACTGTAGTTCTCGGGTCCACCAGAGTCCACATCCTTGGTATAGGGGCCTCAGTCACTTCGCCTGTTGACATAGTTGGTGCTATCCCTGCCTCTGTGGGAGATCAGGATCCTAGGTAACTCTGAGAGTCCTCCCAAGAGTCACCTGAGAGGGAGGGCCTGCAAATGACAGTATGAAGCCTGAGAGTAGAATAGAATTCATCAGCAACTTCTGCCCTGAAAAGGATTATCTGAGAAGTTTTGTGTCTGGGGATACATGTTAGGATTTTTAGGTGTGGAAATTGCCTTCATCAATGTAGAAGAAAAAGAAAAGAAATAAGAGTTTATATAGCATCTACTATGTGCTAGGCATTGTGGTAAGCATTTTTTACCAATATTACTTCATTCAGTCCTTACAACAACCCTGCAAGGTAGGTGTTATTATATCCCTGTTTTATGCATAAGGAAACTGAGGCAAACAGAACTTAAGTAACTTGCCCAGCTGTTGACTAATATCATATCATAATAGCACAATAATAGCACAATCATACCGATGCAGTATCTAGAACAAATGATATTAAGATTGAAGATTTTCTCTGCGAAAATAAAATAGAAAATTTTTCCATGAAATAGTATTTCCCAAAATCTTTTAATAATTAAAAACCTGCTCATAAGAAATTGAATTCCTAGGAAAGATGCAAAAAAAAATAGGAAGTATCATCAACTGGATCAGTTTTAGCCTGGAGAAGAGACACAGGTGAGGAAATAATGACTGGCTTCAGCTCTCTGAAGGTAGAAGAAGGATTAGATTTATTCTGTTTGATTTTAGAGAAGAGACTAGTAACAACATATGGAAGTAAGAGGGAGTTCGAGTTTGGCTTATCAGTAGGAAGAACTTTGTGATAAATTCATTGTCAGAGAAGAGAATAAGCTGCTTTCTGAAGAAGTTAAGTCTCCGTCTCTGAAGGAGTATGAGGAGCATTTGGATGATGACTTGTCAGGAATCCTGTCATAAAGGTCTGGCAGAAGTGTATACTACATGACCTCCAAGATCTCCTTTGATTCGAATTTTATGATCCCAAGTCACTTGAGTATTTTGCAATAACCTCTTTCAGCAGCTCCTCCTTTTGTGGTTCTTTAGCTTTGCAGAATTAATGTATGTAAAACTAAAGAATCACAGGCCCCTCATCATTTTGTCATTTCCATTGTTTGTACCTCACTTTCCATGATTCAGAGCACAATTCATGCTCCTGTCTGATCTTGGTGCCTGAGCTGTGCACATGATGAAAAATGTTATACTAGTTAAATAAATGTGCCTGCCTCGTTTTGTTCACTAAGTGTATGCCAACATCTGGAGACAGTAATACCCAAACCCTCCTACCCAGCTACAGTCTCTGCTGAATCATAATCAAGTCTTACAGATAATGTGTCTCTGAAAACCCAGGAAACAGATCTCCTATAATGTGCTTTAAATGAGGCACTCCAGATGGGAAACCAGCTAAGTAATATATGGAAAATCCACATTATTCAAAGGCAAGTCTAACATAGCATGTGGGCCCTTTTTAAAATTTATATATAACAACTTTGCTCCCTTTATGGAACAATTTGACAAATGCTGTGTATGTAAATTAGCTCGTCACTTAAAGTCATGTTGGTTGCAAAGACTTTCCATTATTATTTTCCAAGCTTTTAAACAGATCTTTGCAGGCCTTTAAAAAATGGTCTGTGAAATTATGTAGCTCTCCACCTGAGTCTCTGGGCATATTTAATTTCTTTAGTTTCAAAATCTAATTGCCAGAAGCATAAGCCCATTTCTTTCATATTTTTTTATCCCCTGATGAATGTGTTGGTCCCATTTCTTTTGGCAGTAACACTGTCATGCAAAACCCACCTGTTACTATTAAGTGATGCTAGTTTGTATAGTTTGCACTTTTAAAAACCTGTTAAGTACCTCCTACCCCAAGATATGTCTCTCTTAAGCAAACTATTTCAATTATTTTCCATATAAATATTTTCTTTAACTTTAGGCCAGTATGATTTCTGAAGTTTTATACTTTTTATCCCTTAGACTGGAGAGTGCACTTACACTCTTTAGATCTATAATCATATTAAAAGAGCCACTCCATTTCACAATGATAATAACCTATTTGTGCCTTCTCATTTTGTATAATTTTTGTTCACATCTTCCCATAATCAATAGCATTTACCATTTCTGTGTTAAACACCAAAGATACAAAAAAATTCAGAAAAAATGAGCAGTCCCTGCTCTCAAGGAGCTCAGTCTAACGTGAGAGGCAAGAACTAGGTGGCACAGTGGATAGAGTGCCAGGCCTACAGTTAGGGAGACATCTTCCCAAATTCAAATCTAACTTCATACATTTACTAGCTATGTGACACTGAGCAAGTCACTTTACTCTGTTTGCCTCAGTTCCTCATGGGTAAAATGAGCTGCAGAAGGAAATGGAAAACCATTCTAGTATCTTTGTCAAGATAATCCCAAGTGGGGTCACAAAGAGACAGACACAACTGAACAACAAAAACAATATATTTATATAGAGTATAAATTAGAGTTAATCAATAGAGGAAAGGCACAGAATTAAGGGGAATTAGACTTCTCACATAAGATGGCATTTTTAGCTGAGACTTGAAAGAACCCACAGGAATAACATCTGCCATAGTGTTTGGTGCCCTGCAGTTCATCTGTAACATATAATCCAATAGTTGGCTGGTCCACTGAGAGGTTAAGTGATTAGCTTATGGTCAGATAACTAACATGTGCCAGAAGTAGAATGTTAAGTCAGTACTTTCCAACTCAAAGGCCAGTCCTCTATTCACTATACCTTGACACTTCTCTAAACTAAAGATGTTTTGTGAAATCAGCTTAAATTCCCAAGACAGAGACTCTTTTTACTCCAAATGTAGCATTTTAGAAAGATTTGTACGTTGTTCTTTTTATCCTGTTTTAAGAATTGCTTTGTAGAAACTTATAAAACATTCCTTACTTTAAAAAAAATACAATTTAAAGCATTTAGCTCAGAAACAGAATTTGAATTGCATTGAATAGAACCATCAAAATGCAGTTGGGGACCTTTTATGTAGAAACATAGACACCAGATACAACCGTCCACGGCATTACAAACAGCTTATATTGTGAAATGTAATTTGTTAGATGACAAAGTTCCTGAAAGAATCACTCTCAATAAATGTAGTAAGATAAGATGAAATTCATGTAAATGCTATAGCAAATGCACATTCCCTCCTTCTACCACCATGCCAACTCCAGGCCACCAGGAAAGAAATAATACATTTTTCCCACTTTGATACTTCAGTAAATTAGCAATTAGCCTATATGGTAATTATTTCCATAGGCAAAAGTTACACATTTTTAAAAGACCATAAATGTTACCAAAATATGTTACAGCAAATAGCCATTCTAGCTGTAAAGGGATTTTTTAGAGAGAATATCAAAGCTCTATTTCCTTATATCCTCATTTTTTCCTTGTTGCAGAAATCAAAGTTTTGTTAATTCCCCCATTTCTGAGTTTTGACATAGCTTCCTCTATGTTCTATCCCTCTGCAAAAATTACACTTGGGTCAGATATTTCATAAAAATGATGCCTTCATCTATTTATTAGTATAGGAAAGATCAAAGTAGTAGTAAGAAATTCCAGCAATTCTATGATGAGCATTTTGTTGAATTCTCATTATGTGGCCTAATGTTAATGGCAATGTGTCACCAGAGAAAGAAATCATCCTAAGGCATTTCCCTTTGTCACGTAAGATGATAATGAGACCATATGACAAATGCCAAACATAACAAAGGAACTTGAGCAGTTGGTCTGATGGGAGAGGTTTTGTATATTTTTTTTAATGTGATGGTAGCACATTATAATTGAATATTCAGCAGATCATCTGTGACTTTTTCTTTATCAGCTTGAGTTTGAGGTAAATAATAGCGATGAGCATGTAATTTTTACAAGGTCCTTTAAACCTTGCCTCATGCTTCTCTGACTTGTGAATAAGTATTTGACATATTTTTCATGTTTGCAAGAAAAATAACCTGACTCTAAAGGGAGTACAGTATTCAAAGCATTATCCCCTAGCAAAGGAAGATAAGTTATTCTAGCCAGAAACATGTAAATTCCAAGCACCTTAGCCCTAGGCCTTCAACAAGATTCTCATTCCACTCTCAAGGATCCCCAAAATTAAGCCCTTTGAAGCCTTGTTAAGAAGCTGAAAGGCTAAGTTTTCATAGTGATGAGTAAGACTCCTTGTAGGTACAGTCCTTTAGCAAGCGGCAGGTTCTAAATTCTTATTGTAGCATGTGTAGCAGTATTTCACTGGAATACATTTGGATCAGAACTAGGGGCAGAAGTAAAAAAGGATTAAATCATTGTTAAAGTCTTAAGTGGGAGCTGAGAAGAAGGGGTCACACTAGATATTTTAGAAACATTTTTATGATGGGGAAAGTCTTAGTCATCTTTGTTATACATTTATCTTTCAGCAGGTAAAGAAGACAAATAACAAGAGAGATTATGGAATGTCAGTGATAATCCAGACATAGATGTGCTATAGATGTGGGTAGCTGGGTGGAGCAGTGGATACAGTACCAAGTGTAAAGTCAGGAAGATATTTTTATTAGTTCAAATCCAGCCTCAGACACTTACTGTGTGATTCTGGGCAAGTAATTTAACTCTGCCTCAGTTTCCTCATCTGTAAAATGAGCCAGAGAAGGAAATGGCAAACCACTCCAGTACCTTTGCCAAGAAAACTGCAAATCACCAAAGTCAGACATGACTTAAACAACATAATAAGTGGTACAAATATGTGCAAAGTGACTTCAGGAATCTCTTAATTTGACCAATGAAAGGACCATGGATCTTTGTATTCATTACATGGTCATTTTGATGAAAGGGTTGTAGTGGAACTTTATATCATCATATTTCTCACTAACAAACTCAGCTCTCAAGAGGTCCTGATTCAGGGATGAACTTTTGAATTCTACTATACTCTTTTGACTCTTCAGCTTTATTACTGAACAAGAGAGCCATACAGTCAGAAGATAGGGTTCCAGTTTTGTTTTTGTTTTTTGCTTTTAATTAAAAGCGAGGTGTTGCAACCATTTTAGGCAGAGATATAAAGCAGAGAATGTTCCTCCAAAAAAACCCAGAATATAAGAAGAAATATATTGTTTAGAAACTTCATTTTTTTTGTTTCCATGTATATCATTTCCTGGATATTCTGACATAAAATTGTGCCATTGTAATGGTAATGGAATTTGGAGATGCCCCTGAATTGACTTAGCTTTTGAGTTGAGTGTTAAGACTCAGAGCTTGTGAATCCCACTTGTGGGATGGACTTGTTGACATGAAGAGAGGGGGTTGACCTGGGAGGAGCCATGAATGGAAAGGAAAGCTCAAGCCCAGGGAAAGCCAGAAGAAGGACTTTTGGGAAGAGCAGTATCCAGTGTGGTTGAGCCTGAGTTGCTGAGAGAGACTGCAAAGAGGCCATTGGAGCTTCCCAGGACTTTTGAGGGCTGCCACCTGGAGCTAATGAGAACTGAGGAGGCATGGCTGTGATGCTGGTATTGTGTTTGTCTGCTTTGATGTTGTTTTTCCAGATTCACCTGATGGTGGACAGTGCTGCTGTTGTAGAAGTCTTGGAACCTGGCTGTTGGTGCAGAAGCCCTGAAGAAGGACTTTCTTGTTGTATGGTCACAAAAATCCTGGAAGGGGGCCTTGCTGATACTTTCAGGGGTTCTGGCACTGTTCTACAGAGTGTGACTTGATAAGAAAACTGGCTTTGTTGAGCCTTGTCTCCCTAGGAACTGAGATTGCTGAGGGCTTGCCTCAAGTGAAGATGAAAGAAGGGCCCTTCCTTGGCCTTTCCATGCTGACATGTTATATTGACCTTGTGATGGTTTAAGCATGGATGGCCTTTTTTGCTCTCCTGCTCCCTTTTGAGAAAGTGCTTGTTGTTAATGGATGGTATTGTAATTACTTTGAGTCCAGGGGTGGGAAACCTTTGGCCTTTTTGTGAGTGTACTTTGTTTATGATTGGAAACTGATCTCCATTTGAGAAGAACTCTCTCCATTTGAGAAGAGACTTAAATGAATGCACCCTCTAGGGATGGAGTAGTCTGATCTCCATTTGAGAAGGGACTTTGACTAAAAGTATGTACCTGTCTAGGGGTGGAGTAGTACCTGGACTGAATGGAGAACTTACTAGTGAAATGTTTGAGTTCTGTTCTGTGAATGTTTGCTGAATAAATGGGGTTTGCTATGCTGGTAATCTGAACCTTGGAAGTTGCCTTTGCTTGGCATTACAGCCATTGGCACTATCTATGGTGTGAATTTCTCTCTGGCCACATAATTTATTTGAATGCTGTATTATTTGTAACAGGAAACCTGTCTTTGCTGTTGACAAATGTTCATTCTCCAGTGTGAGGTGGGGAACTTGTCCACAATCACAAAAGCATCCTGGTAAATCAATGCTCTATTGTATATATTCTAGAAATCTTCAAATACTTGGCTATATTTGAAAATAGACATACACACATATATATTCACACATACACACATATATATATATAAAACAATTATATCATTAATGAATTAAAATTGGCATGGAAGGAGAAAGCATAAAATAAATTAGAATTTATTTTAGTATTTACTAGTAAATAGAATATTTACTAATATACCACAAGCACCTCTTATCTAATTCTAATATAAGCACTATCAAACATTTTGAAGCAATAATATATGTACATATTATTCTCATCTTCCCATTCTGCTGGGGGAAATTTCACATATTTGGAGTAGACATCACATACACATATCTATATCTAGGAATATACATATATATGTAAGTTTGTATGTATATGTAATATATGTATCTATAAGTAAGGGTGATGGGAAAAACACAATTTTGCTTAATTTATAAAATGAAGCTTTCATTGTTGGTCTCCAAATTTTTTAGATTTCCATTGTGTCAAAAAATAAGAATGATATTTTCATCAAAATGAATACCTTAAGATGAAACATACTACAGTAGTAATTTCTTTTATTTTGACATTAAGTTTTCTAAAGCCATAATCAGTTAAAATAATGTTTTTCTCATAATAAATATTCATTAAAAATCTAAATATTTTGCCAGATTTTTAGTATACTACCCATATTTTTCAGGTAGCAATAAATTATTAGGGAGAATTACCCAGAAAAATTAGAGTGGCAATTCTGTGCTCTATGCTTAATAAATTTTTAAAATATTTTTAATTGCTGTGGAAATTATTAGTATGTTTCAAATAAAGGATATGGTTAAGGAAAAGAACACAAAAAGAATAGAAATCAAAGTGTGGGTGTGTCTTTTTCTATTCATATCTAAAGAGATTAAAATAGTATCTAAGTGAAAATTGAATGTTTCATGGACATTTCTAGGATACTACTTAGTTCCTTGGATGAACTGGTCAGGAAGCTAACTGAAGATATAACCTGGTGGGAAAATTTAACACTTAACATAGTACCTTAAGGTATACAAAGTGCATTAATTCTGAAAACAACCATTTGAGATAAGTGCAATTATTATCTATATTGTACAGATGAGGATACTAGTGCTTAGAGAGGTCAAGCAAAACACCTAGGGTTACAAAGATAAAATGAACTCAGGTCTTCCTGAATCTGATTCCAATGCTATCCATTATACCATCTGGCCACCTACTAATAGAGAATTAGTCATATTTTCTAGGATATTACATTGATTCAAGGATTTGCAATTTTCCCAATGAAAGTATTCTCCCATTGACACAAATTGCAGAGGGTCAAAGGAAAATAGATTTAGAGTTGGAAGTTTTCTTTGAAAAAAGAATAGCCCAACCCCCTCATTTTACAGACAAGAAAAAGTAGGACTAGAGGGCTTAAGTGCCAATCTGGCCTTAAGCACTTTTTGATATATGTGACCTTGGATGAGTCATTTAAATTCTGTCTATCTCATTTTCTTCCATCTATAAAATGAGGGTTATAATAGTAACTACCTTCCAAGATTTTTGTAAGGATAACATGAGATATTTGTAAAGCACTTTGCAATCCCTAAAGTACTATATAAATTCTAGCTACTCTTAGGATTAGATATTAAATGTCTTGCTTAAAGTAACACTGAAAATTCCAGGATATAATAACCCTTTCCCTATAATAGTTCCCTTTAAATTTCCTTTTAAGATCTTCATTTCCATGGGGCAGCTAGGTGGCACAGTGGATAGAGCACTGGCCCTGGAGTCAGGAGGACCTGAGTTCAAATCTGACCTGAGATACTTGACACACTTACTAACCATGTGACTTTGGGCAAGTCACGTAACCCCAATTGCCCTCCAAAAAGCAAAAAAAAAAAATTCATTTCCCACCCAGCTGCTTACCTCTGGACTTTTTCATCATGCTCAAAGAATTTCTTCACCCTTTAAGATCACCTCAGCCCTAAAATGTATACCTAGCATTACGCTTTGCTCCTGGGGCCCTTCCTTCCCTCTAACTGGAAAGCAGAGACCTCTCCTCCCAGAGCCTCCATTTAAGGATGAAGCCTATATCAGTCATCTCATCATTTCCCACCTGGCTGCTTTGCTCTGTCCTTCTCCATCATGCATCTGTTCTATGTACCTCCTTACTTCCTTTCTCCTGCTTGCCTTACCCCACCCCTCGCCCTTTGTATATTATCTTCACCAATTAAATTATAAGATCCTTGAGAGCAGACTGCCTTTTGCCTTTTATTATGTCTTAGGCACTTAGCACAGGGCTTGGCTGTGGTGCTACAATTCTTATGTGACTCTTTAACACTAATGTGCCATAAATGGTATGTAACCCCAAAGATGGACGTGTCTCCCAGATCCCCTTGTATTTCTCTTTTTGTCCAGTCCATGATCTTATTGCTACTTCATCCAAGGAGACATGCTCTACTCCCCACTAATACTCCTTTGGGAGTCTGTGATAAGCCTCCCTGGTAGCCAACAAGGTGAAGGAGACCCATCCACCTGACAGAAGGTCAGCAAAATGGGTACAGAAGAGTGGCCCAGACCTCAGATCCTATTAGGAAATGCCTGCCTGACCAATTCAGAAAACAACCCTGGGAGCCCACATTCTGCCTAGCCTGTTACCTCTGATAAGGGAAAGGATTATTTCATCCTCATGTTCTCTCAGAACCATGATATATCTAACTAATTTTGTGGAACTTGTTCTTGGTTTGTTCCTCTATGTGTTGTACTTTCCAATGGTACTGACTTTTAGACATTTCTAAGTGCATGTCTTATCTTAAATTCAACATGTTTGAACCTGAACTCATCTTTCCCAAAAATTCTCCCCTCTTCCTAACTTTCCTATTACTATCAAGGGTACCAACATTGTCAAAGTCAACCAAAAAAGTCACCTTTGTCAAAGTCAACTAAAACACCTATGTCATACTTTGTGCCTAACTCTTGCACCCACATCAGTGATCAAATCCTGTTGTTTCCTCCTTCATAAAATTTCTCATTAACATATCCTTCTATCTTCTGATACTGCTGTCACTCTGATGTAAATCCTCATCATGTCACACCTGGACTACTACAATAGCCTTCTGGTTGGACTCCCTGACTCAAGTCTCTTCCCACTCAAATTCATCCTCCATCTAGCTATCAGATTGATCTTCCTAAAATACGGATACGACCATACCACGTTCCTATTCAGTATACTTCAGCAGCTCCTGTTACCTCAATGAACAAATATTAAATCCCCTATTTTTTATGAAGCCCCTTATAACCTGGCCTCTCGCTAATTCTTCCTGGTTTTTTCAATCTTTTTATACCTCTTTTTATATATTATTTCCTTACACATACTATAGTGACATTGACCTCTACTGTTATTCATATACAACATTCCATTCTCTGACTGAGAGTTTCCATAGAATTTCCTCCATGTTTGGAATGCTCTCCCTACTCAATTCTATCTTTTGGCTTTTTTCAAGTTTCAGCTAAAGTCCTGCAAATGCAAGGAGTCTTCCCCAGTCCTCCTTGATTTCATTGTCTTCCCTCTGAGACTATCCCACAGTTTATCCTGTATATATCTTGTTTCTACATAGCTGTTTACATTTTGTTTCCCATATTAGCCTATGAGTCCCTTGAGAGTACGGGCTATGTTTTGCCTTACTTTCTATCCCCAGCACTTTGCATGGTACCTAGCAAAGAGTAGGTACTTAATAAATGCTAATTGACTGACAAAGTGCAATATTTAGACCATCTTAGCATATCTGACAGTATTTCTCATCTAAGATCTTGAGACTAACATCAAAGAAGGTATTCTGGCTATGAACACACTCATATGGGTCCATTACCAATGGATCACCTTATGAACCAGATCAATGTTGGTGTAATAACTGATCCAGAAAAAAATATGAGTATGTGTGCCAAAAAGTTCTATGTTCTAAAGTCAGAATTCCACAGTTCTGAAATCTGAGCCCTGGTTAAACCTGCTTCACAGATAAGCATTATTTCTACTTACATGAATAATCTTTTTTTAAATAAATAACAACTAAAAACAAAAAATGTTTTATTCAACTGCAAAAGTCAGTCTTCTGGTTTATCTCTTCAATAAATTGAGTAACATTAAATGTAAAGAATAAGAGCAAGATAGTGGCTTGCCCCAGAGCTCCATGTAAATAGCATTGAATAAGTAAGAGGAATAATAATGATGACACCTCCATTTGTTTATAAATTTACTGGGAGGGTGGAGCCAAGATGGTGGAGTAGAGGCAGGAACTTGGTATGACCTCCCCCTCCAACCACCTCCAATACCTTTAAAATATGACTCTAAAAATTTTTTTTAGAACCACAGAACCCACAAAGTGACAGAGAGAAACAAATCTCCAGCTGAAGGCAGCCTGGAAGGCCAACAGGAAGGGTCTATTTCACTGAGCGGGGAGGTGAGAACAGACTCACTTGAGCCAAGCCAAACTCAGGCTATCCCTGACCAGTGGCCAAGACCAGCCAGCACATACTTCATAAGAGTGAATCACCAGCAGGTGTGGTGATTTCCAGACTTCTTGACTCATAAATGCCAAAGAGAAAGTAAAAGGTCAGTGAGGAACTCTGTGGGAACTAGGTGACAGAAAAGCATGGTCCAGCCCCTGCCCCCAGAGCAAGAGTTGGAGGAGGCACTGTGGCTGCAGCTGCTGCCATACAGCTCCCTCCACAACCCCTGGCCTGCAGATCAAAGGGGGGGCAAGCAACCATTAAGAGGGTAATCCCACTGGCTTTGATCTGCTTGGATATGGGTTGCTGTTTTAGGTGGTGGTCCTGGAGTGTGTGGCCAGTATGGCAGAGCTTGTGGTGGCTACAGAGAGGGCACTCTCCTCAGACTTGTGATGACATTTGCAAAACCCCCTGCAATTTGGGACAAATACAGAACTTTCAAGTGTTCTTGATGAAAACCAGAGCTGAACAGAAAATTTGACTTTCAAATGCAAGAAGCAAGAGAAGCATGAGAAGGTAAACAGGAAAAAGAAATCAAGGAAATTATTAATGTTGAACTATTTACATTCCTATATGGAAGTAATTACATGAAATTGTAATATGGAACTAATTACATTCCTAATTGTAACACCTGAGACTTTTCTCATGATGAGGATAGTTGAAGGGTATATACATACATATGTATGGATATATGTATGTATGTACCCATATATGTATGAATAGGAGAGTGTATGTGTGTATAAATACATATGTGAGTATATGTATATATGTGTACATGTATACATAGAAAGAGAGGGAAAAGGATCAGTTGAATAGGAGGGGATGGTATCTAAAAAAGAAAATTTAGACGTGAGAGAGGAATATATTGGGAGAAGGAGAAAGGGAGAAATAGAATAGGGTAAATTATCTCATATAAAAGAGGCAGGAGAAAAGTGTTACAATGCAGGGGAAGAGCAGGAGGGTGAAAGGGAATGAGTCAACCTTACTCTCAATGAATTTGGATTAAGGATGGAATAACATACACACTCATTTGGATATCTTACCGTACTGGAAAGAAGGGGATAAAGGGGGGGATGACAGAAGGGAGGGCAGATTGGGGGAGAGGGTAGTTAGAAGCACACACTTTTGAAAAGGCACAGGGTCAAAGTAGAAAATAGAATAAGTGGGGGGGTGGAGGATAGGATGGAGAAAAATACAGTTAGTCTTTTACAATTTATCTACTATGGAAACACTTGGTGTAACCACACATGTGCAACCTATATTGAATTGCTTATATTCCCAGTTGGGGTGGGAGAGGAGGGAAGAAGGAAAGAATCTGGAAATCAAAGTTTCAAAAACAAATGTTACAGGCAACAGGGAAATAAGAAATACAGAACCTGGGGTACAGAAATCCATCTTGCCCTACTAGAAAGTTATAGGGGGTGGGGGAGGATACAAGAGAGAGCAGATTGGGGAAAAGGGTATTCAGTATGCTTTCTATCTTGGGGTGGTGGGTAGGGGACAGATGGGGAGAAAAGTTGTAGCAAAATCTTGTGGAAATGAATGTTGAAAACTAAAAATAAATTTTAAAGGATTAGTGACAAAAAATAATACTTTGACATAGTGTTATCTCATCTGAACCTCAAAAAAGAACACTAAGTAGGTAAGGCAGGTATTACTACCCTCATTTTACAGATAAGGAAACTGACAGAGGAGGTTACTTGACCAAGGTCATGTGGCTAATGTAAAAGCTGGAATCTAAATCCAGATTTTCATACTGCATGCTTAGAACTCTTTCACTGAACCATGAAAGCACCACAATGTCAAAAGGAACATATTCTATTCTGCTAAATAAAAATGAAATGTGGTGTTACATTTTTTTATTTTATTATACCAGTAAAATGTTGATAAATTTCTACAAGCTCACCTAAAATTAAATGAAAAATCTATCCATCATCTTCTTATATTGGGTTTTATTTTATGCCCTTCAAAATATGCATACAGTGCCAATGTAATTGGATTGAAGCAATTCATAATTTCTTCCTGAACACACACACGCTCAGATGTGCCAACATGCCTTCCCCCACACTACATGTGCCTGTGTTTCTGTAACAAAATAAATGAAGCTTGCGTTTATATATTTTTATGTACCATGTAAGGGATGTCTAATGGGAGATTCGTCAGATTTATTGTTTCTTCATCATAGACCAATACTATCAAACTAGGGCTACAGGGGGAGCGTACCCTTCTGTTTCTACTTATCACTACAAATCTCTGAATAGGAGAATATTTGTGTGCAGAACATGAATTCCAGAACCTGCTTAAATGAACACTAAAGCATGAACTTTAAATTGAAGAGCATAATCTCATCTTGTACGCTATATAATTAGAGTTCATTCAATGTCCATTTGATAGGATGTCGAATGACAGACTTTGGCTGCTTGTTTCTCCCATTACTGCTGTCATATGGTCTGGCTATGACTCAGCAAGAGCTCCAGTTTCCCAGGGCTTTTATTTATGAAATGATACTCCTATCAGCAGGAATGTTTTGATCTCTTTGCTACATTAAGGGAGATGATGGCCTGCATTGTTCTAGGAATTGAAAATACATTTCATCTTCTTGAATATCTCATTCACCAGATCTAGAATTTCATTCTAGAAAGTCACTTGCCCATTGTATGTTATAGTTTAATGGAAATACTTTTAGATAAATAGAAAGGAAAATTTGGGGTTTGTGAGTCTTGTTTTGCTCACCCAATTTACCTTTTCCCCTGTCACCTGTCTTCAAGCCCTGTTCTAGGGTTGTTTGAAAGTGGTCTCTTTCCTGTACTTATATCATTCATAGTCTGATAATATAAAGTGGTAAAGTCTATACCACCAAGACAAATAGAAAGTCTTCCTATGAGCTATTTTGTCTGTTATTTCACAACATTTAGGCATAGAAATGTCGTATTTTCCTCTCATTGTACAAACTGTTCTGTAAACTCTTTTCAGCGTGCAGATCTTTCATATATTAGGACAATTTGTTGTCACTCTCCTTCACAGTATCACCTTCCAGCTTCTTAGTTGTACTCTAGAGCTCTGTTGTGGGCCATGTTCCATCTCTTCACATTTTCTCTTAGACATCTCTTTAGCTCCCAGGGGTTCAAGTCTCATCTTTATGCAGATGATAACCAAACCTAAAAACATCCCTAAACTCTCTCCTGAATTCTAATTCCATATTGACAATTTCCTGCTGCATATCTCCTTAATATCCCATCGTCACATTAAACTTAAAATATCCAAATATTGTTTATCTTTATTGCTCAACTTAGCTTTCCTTTATACTTCCCTAATCCTAGTGAGAATGACAATATACTGCTGTTAACTCAGCTTTCTAATTTTGACTCTTGCTTCTCCATTACACCCTATAGCCAGTTACCAATTCCTATTGATTCTGCTTCCACATCACTCTTTATTTCCATCTCCATCTCCATCTCTCAATTCTGACTCAGGCCCTTATTTCATCTAACATGACTTTTAAAATATTATCTCTGCTCCCAAGTTCTTTTTTAATCAATTCTCCACACAGTTGCCAAAATGATTTTCCTAAATCACAGGTCAGACCATGCCACTCTCTGCTTTAAAAAAAATCCTTGATTCTTCATTGCCTCCACGAGAAAATACAGACTTCTTAGCCTGACATTTAAGGCCCTTCTCAATCTGACTACCTTTACATATTCTACATTCCAGACAAACGGGGCTACTAGCTGATACCTATACTCAACACTCCAAGTCATCTTGACTGACATCTTGCCACTGCACTCTGGTGACTGGAGGAGAGAGTGGGGCTGATAGCTCTGCTTCACTTGATTACAATTCACTTGTAAACCAAGACATCACCCTTCTGATGTTTTTGGTCTTCTTTGAGGAATAAGGATGAGCAACAATACTCAAAACGCCACCTCTAAAGGAACATCTAACTGTGTCTTTCTACTTTTCAGAAAACTCTAGTGGCTACCTGGTGTCTCTAGGATGGGCTGTAATCTCCTTTGTTTAGCTTTTAAACCCCTTCACAAGCTTTCCCCATGCTACCTTTAGAATCATATTTTATATTAATCTCTTTCTCACTCTATAATTTATCCAAACTGGCCTCCTTCCTTATTGTCTTATTTTATGTTTTTTAATTAAGAAGCATTTATTTTCTGCTCCCTATATCCCTTAAACTGAAAAAGAGAAAGAAAACATTTTAAACAAATATAGTCAAAACAAAACAAGTAGCCTCATTGCCAGTTTCAAAAAAAAGTCATATTCTACATATTGAATTCCTCACCTCATTGTCATAAAACACTCCAACTGCTGTCTTCATGCCTTTGAATTGACTGTCCTTCATGCTTGCAAAACAGTCCCACCTCACTTCTGCCTCTTAGAATTCCTCATTTCCTTTAAATATTGCTCAAGGGACAACTTCTACATGATGTTCTTGCTGATATTCTTAACTGCTAGTGCCCTCCTTCCCAAGAAATTTTATCTTGTACTTTTTATAAAATTTTTTCTATATTCTTATTAATGCACGTCTCCCCAGATAGAACACAAATGCAATGAATCTAGTCACCTTTCCATTTGATAACTCTTCAGATATTTGTAGAAAGATGTTGTACCCCCACCCAAAAGATTTTTATTTTTTAACTTATCCCCAGTTCCTTGCTCCAGAGTTCACATCTCACAATCTTTGTCTCGTCTCCTTCCTGGTTGTCCTCCACTGATCACAATCAATATCTTTCCTAAAATGTTAAACCAGAGCACCTGGAGAGTCATGGATGGTATATTTTGGTCTTTATAATCCCAGAATTCAGCAGAATAAATGGCATGTAGGTGCTAAATTCTTGTTAATTGACTGATTGTTTTCTAATCTCCACCTTTGTTCATCTTTACAGTCTGTCCTCTCCTTCCCCAATGTGCAATGTATATATCTCTACATTCACTATACTCATCTTCCTTCAAAGCTCAGCTCAGGGAACACCTCTTCCTCTCTGAATCTTTCCTTGGTTTCTTCAGTTATCAATGCTCTCTCTTTCCCTACTTTTCCTTCTATTATATTTATTTCTGTATATATTGTATATCTCCAAAAGAAGACAAATTCCTCAAAGACACCAAAAAAAAAATTCTCTCATCTTTATATCCCCAGAACCTCTCATAGTGGCATGTGATAGTAGGGGCTTAAGAAATGTTATTATAATGGAATCTATTGTAGGATATCATTTTAAGATGATATAATTATTCAAAACTATTCAAAACTATTTTTAATCAAAGGATAGTTAATATGGACATGAGTTTACTTCTGATGACAGATTTTTCCAAAGTAGTTCTTCCAGGCCTATACTTATTATATAATTATTATTATATGCTTTCTTATATGCACTATAAGTTATTTTATATTTTCTCATTTCTGATAGTGGTTGTCATTAAAAAATAGGCAATAATGATAAAAATGCATTCAATTCAAAAAAACCAAATATCCATGGTAGTTTCCTTTTGATGAGGAGGAATATCGGGAGGATTTATAATCTCCAAGGTCAATATGATTCAATAAAACCACTTAGAAGCCAAAAAAATCTAAAGATTTTCAGAGAGGCCTAGCAGTATAGAGTAAGGGAAATGATTGCCATGATGTCCTTCATTTCTAGATTATTGTCAATGGCTCTGGTGTAACATTTTAAGAAATATATTGACAAGCTACATTATGTCCAGTGGAGGCCAACCAGGAAGGAGACTGAGGATTGTGTCATATGAACTTTGAAGAAAGGACTTAAGGATGAGTTGAAAACAAATAAAAACTTTTTGGGTAAGGATACAGCATCTTTCTTCAAGTATTTGAAGAGTTAGCAAATTGAAAGGTAACTATATTCATTGTCTTGGGTTCATAGGTTACTACTATGAACAATGAATATAACAATGAATAGCTGAAGACATTTCAGCTTGATATTTGGAACAATTTTCTAAGGATCAGATCTATCTAAAACTGAACAGACTGTTTGGGGAGGGGTCGAGTCTTCCATCACCAAAGTTCTTTAGTAGAGGCTGGATGATTCCTTTGGAGGGGATGCAACAAAGGATATTGTTGAGAGTACAGGCAACCTCTCAGATGCCTTCTGTTTCTAGGTTTCTATAAATCTGTAATTTCCTATATATAAAGTATCATGAACAAGTGATTTTTCTTCTCTCTTTCATCCCTTAACTATTAAATGGACATGAGTAAAAACACTGTCATATTAGGAGTGAGACCTTTTTTTTTTAACTGAAGCATTTTCCAATTACTCTGCATAGCAAATTCTGCAGTAAAACCTTAATAATTGGAAGAAAGTATAACTTAAATTACAAAAGTCACTGATTTAGATTTGAAATTCAGCTATGATTTTGTTGTTGATTATTGTGTAAAATTACTAACTAAACTACGTTTACCTTTAGGCCAACATTAAAATTAATTTCCATTTGCTAAACACATACTGATTTGATGGTCTAGCTTAATAGGGACAACAGCAAATCCTATATCCTTGGCAGATAATTAAGAATTGACTATTAGAAATACACTAGAGAGAGCACAAATCTATTTTGTAAAGAGAGGAATTATTCTCTTTCCTAAACCTGTCACCCTTTAGAACTCCACATAACTCCTACTATTTTTCTCCCATGGCTTAAATATTCATGTGCTTGTGTTTCAATAGCATTACCACAATCATAATAAAATATCTTTAGAGGACTTGGACAACCAGGGCTTATAAATTGTCTGCCTTCCTTGATTCCTCCCTGAATACCTCTGATTTTGTATTCCAATCAGCAAAATCATATACCTACTATGGGCTAGGCACTGGAGATACAACTACCAAGAATTAAATAATTTGTTCTTACAAGGAATGTACCTTCTAATGAGAAAGACAAACACATACATGTGTGTTTGTGTATACAACAAATATAAAGTGAACAAATGTAAATATGTACAAAGTAGATAAATGAGAGACAAAATAGGTATAAAGAATTTGGCAAATCTTAAAATAGGTAGGTGAAATAGGTGTATAGATGTGTATGTATATCTTCTTCCCTATGGGCTCATTACCTACTGCCTATAAATATGTCCATGCCTCCCCTATCCTGAAAAAAAAACTCTCACTTGATCCTTCCATCTCTGCTGTTGTCCTAGTTCTCTTCTGCCCTTTGTAGCTAAACTCTTTAATTGCCTCCACTTTTTCTCCTCTTGCTCTCTTCTTTACCTATAACATTCTGGTTTCAGACTTTATCATTCCTCCAAAACTACTCACTCCAAAATTATTCAAAATCTTTTAGTTGATAAATCCAGTGACCTTTTTTCAGTCTTCATTCTCCTTGACCTCTGCTGCTATTGATCACTCACTCCTCCTGGATACACTCATTTGTCTAGGTTTTCTGGATAATACTCTCTTGGTTTTCTTCCTACCTATATTACTGCTCCTTCTCTCTCCTTTGCTGCATCCTCATCCAGAATATAACCTCTAATTATAGATGTCCCTCAGGGTTCTGTCCTAGGCTCTTTCTCCATCTATATTACTTCACTTGTTGATCTCGTTAGCTCCCATGGATTTAATGACCATCTCTACACTGATGATTCTCAAATCTACTTTTCCTGCCCATTCCATCTACTGGCCTCTAGTCTTACATCTTTAACTATTTTTCAGAATCTCTGAATGAATGTCCTATATATGTCTTAAACTAAATATGACCAAAACAGAGCTCATTATGATTCCTCCTAAATCTTCCTCATTTCCTACCTTCTCTATTACTATAGAGGGCAACACCATACTCCCACACAACTTGGGAGTCATCTTAGATTCTTCATAATCTCTCTGTCTCTGTCTTTCTCTCTCTCTCTGTCTCTCTCACACACATACACACACACACACACACGGACCTGTATTGTTGTTGCCGAAGTGTGGTGATTTGACCTTTGCAACATCCCTTGAATGTGTTCTCTTCTCCTCTCTGACATTTCCATCAGCCTTGCACAAACCCACAATATCTCATGCCTTGATTACTACAGTAGCCTGCTGCTAAGTCGGCCTGCCTCAAGTCTCTCACAACTCCAATTCATCTCCCATTTAGCCACTAAGGTGACTTTCCTAAAGCTCAGGTCCAGTCTTGTCACCACCACCGGCAACTCAGTAGACTCCAGCAATTATTATTGCCTCCCGGAGCAAATGCAAAATGTTCTCTTTGGCATTCAAAGCATTTCACTGCCTTGCGCCCTTTGTAGTCTTCCCATACCTTACTCCCCACTGCATAGTCTTTGGTCCAGTGACACTGGCCTCATGGTTGTTGTACAAACAAGACATTCAATGTCTCAACTCTAAGGCATTTTCTCTGGTTGTCCTCCATTCTGACCTCCTTGACTTCCTTTAAGTCTCAACTAAAATCCCACCTTCTACAGGATTCCTTCCCTCACTTATCTTAATTTGAATGTTTTCTCTCTTTTAATTATTTCCCATTTATCCTGTTTGTAGCTTGATTTTTATATATTTGTTTGTATATTGTCTTCCCCATTAGATTATAAGTTTCTTGAAGGCAGGGACGGTCTTTTACCTCTTTTTGTATCCCCAGGCTTAATACATTGTCTAGCATATAAGAGGAGCTTAATAAATTCTTATTGAATTGAACTGAATGAATGTCACTGATCTAACCACAGCATAAAAATAGATATTCACATATGTGTGTATATGTATAGGTACATGTATGTATACATGTATATGCATACATATAGGTATACGTATATATGTGTGTATGTATATGTATAGGGACAGCAAGGTGACTCAGTGGATAGAGCTCCAGGGCTGGAGTCTGGAGTCAGGAAGCTCCAGGTTCAAATATGGCCACAGACACTTACTAACTGTGTGACCCTGGACAAGTACATTAACCCCTGTTTGGATCTTTTCCTCATCTGTAAAATAGGGATGCACTAGAGAAACAAATTTCAAACCACACAAGTATCTTTCCCAAGAAAACTCCATAGACAACATCCATGAGGTCACAAAGAGTTGGACATAACTGAATGACTGAACAACAACAAAATATATGTGCATAAGAGTTAAACCCATGGGAGCTGATAAAGTTACCAAGATCAAGGGAATAAAGGGTGAAGAGAAAAGGACCTAGGACAGAACTTTAGGAAATATCTATAGTTAGGGAATGATGCAGATGATGAATAAGCAAAGATATTGATAACCAGCAGTCAGAGAAGAAGGGAGCAGTGTTAAATGAAGAATATAGATTGGGAAGGATATGGATGAAGGAAAGATCATAAAATTTGGCAATTAAGAAAATAAATCTAAAAGTATTCTGAGTTTTTCCAGCAAGAATGGGACAATTACAAATGTGAATGACACACTTCGGACATGAAGAATCTAAGAATCATACAGATCACATATGACATAAAAACTATCATCAAACCAATGGACAAACACTAGAAAGAAAATTTCTTCATCATGTTCAGTTTATTGGCTGTTCTTGTGATAAAAATATCACATGCTGATTATTGTGTGAATGATTATATATGAAAGAAGCTTTTAATTGTTTGCTAATATTGGAACTGATTTAAAGTTGGTAGATAATTAGTTTATAAGAAACTTAAGTGATTATACACAGCATGCCGGGGTCTAACTGACTAATAAAGGAAAGAGATCATGCCACTTGAATGAGACTAAGAAATCAGTTATCTGATCTGAATTTCTGATAAATTGGAGTGAGGAGAGATTTGAGGCAGGCAGATCCACCAGTTAGTAAAAGACATCAGTGAGTGAATAAAGTTTCTAGAATCTAGGAACTCTGCTGGATAGACTATATTCTCTTGGAGGATTTAATGAACTAGGTTTAATAGAACCATTTTTCTCAATAATCACTATGATTTTGGAAATTGCTAGTGTTTAAAGAATTGCTTGCATAAGAACAGAATGATAGTAATAGTGTAGGAATAAACTACACTTTTTTGAATAGGATATGAAAATTTTAAGGGACTGGAAGTTCTTTTTGAACAATTATTCTACAAAAGGAAAAAATGTAAGGGGGTGGCACCAAGATGGTGGAGAAAAAGGCAACTACTCACCTCAGCTTTCCCCAAAACCACTCTGAACACCTTTATATAATGCCATAAAACAATTTCTGGAGCAGCAGAGCTCTTTAAAGGGTGGGGTCAAATAATTTTCCAGGTAAAGACAACTTAGAAGGTCAGTAGGAATGATCTTTTGCACCTGAGTGGCAGTAGAGCACAGTCCAGTGCAGGCCATACCAGTATAGACACAGACCCAGCACCAGCAAAGACTCAGAACCAACAAATCAGGAGCAGGTCTTAGGAGTCACTGAATCATCAGTAGCAGCATCTGCTTTCAGAGTTCTCAGCACACAAATGGAAAGGAAGTTGAACAACTTAATCAGATGGAGATTACAAAAATCTCTTTGCCAGCACTTAGGCAAGACTGTTGCTTCACTCATATGTGGATCTGGGTCATAATACTGTGTGGCAGTCCCAAGGTGAAACATTACCACACCAGAGCTTGTGATAGCAGCAGAGAGGGTGCCCTCTTTACAATTCCAGGGCAGAAAAGAGTGCTTATGGTCCCTCACATACCAGAGCATAAGCCAGGAGAGTAGTAAACACCTCTCCTTTGATTATACCACCTTGAAAAAAATGAAAACTTACAGGTTTCTAAAGTTTCTCTGCAAACAGCTGCACAAAAAGTTGAGACAATGTTCCCTCCACCCAAGAAGCAGAGCCCCACATTAACAGAGTTAAAGTCAAGAAAAAGGCTGGGAAAATGGTCAAACAACACAAAAAATCTTACCAAAAATGATACTCTGATAACAAGGAAAATCAAAGCACAAACTCAGAAGATAACTAAGTCAAAGCTTCTACATCAAATCCTCCAAAAAAACTATGAATTGGTCACAGGCCATCAAAGAGCTCAAAAAGTATATTGAAAATCAGCTAAGATAAATAAAAGAAATTATGCAACTGATGCAAGAAAATCAGGGAAAAATCAGTCAACAGCTTGGTAAAAGAGACACAAAAATGCTCAAGAAAATGACACCTTAAAAAACAAACTAGGTCAAACTGTAAAAGAGGCATAAAAAAGAAGAGAAGAATGCCTTAAAAAGTAGAAATGGCCAAATGGAAAAAGTGGTACAAAAATTCACTGAAGAAAAAAACTCTTTAAAGTAGAATTAGGGGCTGCTAGGTGGTGCAGTGACTAGAGCACCAGCCGTAGAGTCAGGAAGACCTGAGTTCAAATCTGGCCTCAGACACTTAACACTTGTGTGTGACCTTGGGCAAGTAACTTAACCTCAATTGTCCTGCATTCTCCCTTCGAAAAAGCACCAAAAAAAAATTGGAAAAAATAGAATTAGCCAAATGGAAAGGAAGATATGAAAGCTTACTGAAGAAAATAATTCCTTAAAAATAGAATGGAGCAAAAGGAAACTAATGACTTTTTGAGAAATCAATAAATAATAAAACAAAGTCAAAAGAATGAAAAAATATAATACAATGTGAAATATCTCAGTGGAAAAACAACTGACTTGGAAAATAAATCCAGAAGAGATCTTTTTTTTTTAAATTATTGGATTACTTGAAAGCCAAAAGCCAAGAGCAAAAAAAGAGCCTAGACATCATCTTTCAAGAAATTATGGGAGGAGCCAAGATGGCGGTGTAGAAGCACCACGGATCAGCAGCTCCGACACGGCCACCTTAAATTCACATAAAACAACAAATTTTACGCTCCAAAATCCACAGAACTGCAGAAAACACGTCTCCTGCTGAAGGCAGTTCAGCAGGAGGGACCCATCGCAGCAGGTTTGGAGCCAAGACCAGCCTAGCCCCAAAAACCGAGGCCTGACCCCAAGATGCAAGAAAGACATAAAAAGGTAATCAAGGAAAACAAACACTCACACACACAT